>CM053026.1:773136043-773166406 GCA_028564925.1 Lithobates sylvaticus | reverse complement strand
CTGCTGTGCATGTGACTGCAAGGATGAGGCAGTCAAAACACAAGAAGTTCATGTTAAATCAAGTTAAAGGTGAAGTGAGCTCAGCGTGGCCTGAGAAGATGTCTCCACCTTGGAGGGCCAGTCAAAAGGGGCCAGTGATGTGTGAGACAGTGAATGAATGGTTCAAGCAGAATCGCAAAGAGTGTGGCGCAGTGCAAGGGGCTCAGATCTTGGCCTCTGACTATATGCAACCCATGCTGCCTACAGAGGAGGTTGGGGACTTCCTTGTAAGATTTGAAAAAGTTGCTGTAAAGAGAAAATGGCCTAGGGACTGGTGGCCAAAACTGCTGCAAACCTTATTACGGATAGAGTTTCGGTCGGTTTACCATTTGATGTACGGGGACCAGGATGACTACCGCAAGTTTAAAGAGGAAATCCTTCTTAGAGGAGAGTTCCATCGCATCATGGACCGACAGCCTGACCGGAAGTTGGAGAGGTATGTGGTTGCCCATAGCAACGGCGGTGATGTCAAGTCTGCAGACCATATGAGAAAAGTATTGCCTGCAGAGAGTAGTGGCAAGTTGAAAGCCACAATGCATCAAAGAGTTTGGGAGAATCAGCAAAGCTCTGCTGGGAGAGTGCGGTTTCCCATGGCAACGGGAGAAAGATTGCCAAAGGAAAGGAGGAGCTACAGGGCATATGTAGCTAAGCATCCACCTAAAGATGCGTATGCATTTCAAAATTACCAGGAGCAAAGGTCGTTATCTGCAGGCCCAGATTCCTGTGCAAATATGTTTGCAGTCACCCCTGGCAACGAGGATTTTCCTGTTGTGTCGGCAGGGGGTGCTAAACAGTTGGAGATGCCTGCTGTAATTTCATCCGGTGGCCACCAGGGAGAGTGGGCCAGTAAAAGTGCAGCAGAGGACTGGTTTGTGAGACAACGTACTCAAATGAAGATGGTGACCCCTACTACTGCGGTGGGTAAGACTGTCTTTAATGAAATAATGGCTGGAACCGCTGGGTTGATGTTGAAAAAGACTGGTGCTGGTAAATGCATAGAAGAGACTGAATATGTGACTGTGCACACTGGAGTGGAAGTGACCCCAAATGGGAGATCCACTGTCTGTTTGGAAAAGGACTTGCCTCACTGCAGTGCCCTGTCCAGTGGGGAGGCAAGTGGTAAACTTGAATGTGACAATATGATGGGTAAAACTGCTAATATTGTGTTGGCTAAAGTGAATGGTCCAGTTGCTAATGGGCTAGTGCAGCTCACTAGAGATAACCCTGCTGTGAATGCGGTTAAAGATGTGCTATCTCCCCTAGCAACTGTGAAGAAGGCCATAGAGGTGCCCCTAGAAACCCCCAGGGAGCTCTGCGTTTTGGAGCCGGAGGTTGCCTGGGACAACTTTGGTGCTGCTCTGAGGGATAAGAGGGTACCTGAACATAGTGATGGCAGGATGTTAAATGTTAAAACTGAAATGTTTGAAAACACTCATGGTGGAAATGGGTTAATGCAGTCTAGCAACGACCGGTATCAAAGCTCTAATGCGTTTAATGAATCACCACCAGAGCAAGGTGGTGAAGGTGTGGTATTGCAGTCTGCTATGGTTAAAAATGTAGTGCCAAAATCTTATTTGAACCAAAGTGATATGTGCAATGTGTCTGTTGCTGAACCACTCTGTCCCTCTGGGTCTCCTTGTGTAGTAGGAGCGGTACTGCGTGGTACCTCTGGGAGCACAGAGAAAACAGACTGGGACAGGTGGACAAAAAGCCTGTTGGCTTTGTTGGAAAAGGCCTCTGTTGGTAAAAGTGAAGCAGACATGACTTCTGCAGTGCCAGATGAAGGACCTGCAGAGCAACTTGTATGCAAGGATGCACTTGCTACTGCAGATGATGGTGTTCATGAGATGGAAACGCCAAGTAAGGGCGAACGCACAGAAGAGGTCATGTCTGTGATCCACAAAGGGCCCAATGATGTGATAATGGATAATGCCGAGCCAAATGTGTTGGTGGAAGTGCCAGATGGCACAGCAAAAAATGAAGTGATTGTAGTCACAGGTCCAAATGTTTTATGGGAGGATGGTCAGGAGTCAGGACAGTTGTTGGCAGAGGATCTCCTGCCAGTGGAGTTGGTGGATAGTGAAGCTGCCGTGGACAACCACTCCACTGGATGCAGTTCCTCTTCAGACACTGCCCGGCCGAACATGCGTGAAATGAAATATGACAGATGCATTGATATTTCTGACCGTGATGAAACATGCAGCTCATTGTCAATTTGTAAGGGTTTGGTTACCATGGGTGACAACAAAAATAATGGTAGACCTGAAGATCTTGGTCAAGTTAATCTGGTTGTAGCAAACCGTGAAAATTGTAATGAGATAGGGAATGGTATGATTGACACAGGAGAAGTAAAAGATACAGCAGAATTAGGCCCCCTACAGGTTCAGGAGGGTATTTCTGGGGAAGATTTCCTGAGGTTTGAGAAATTTCTAAGGTCTGAGAAGGATCGTGATAAACAATGGTTGCAGGAAAATGGCCCAAAGCTCAGCAAGGTGTCGCATGACTTTAAAAGCTTAAAGTCGCAAGACAGTCAGTATGTCCTTCAGAGGGAGACTAGGATGAGGCTGCAGTCATATGAGGATGTTAGTGATGAAACTGACAAAAATAAGCATGCAGTGTACATGAGAAAACAAGTGACGCTAAGTTTGGACAGTAAGAGGGTGCCCGTACTTGGAGTACAGAGAGGGACCAGTGTCACCCTAATAAAAGAGCCCCCACTTATCATTAAACCAGTGTTTAAAAATGTGGTTCCTTCTAAATTAAGTAAAGAGCAAAGGGGTGGTCTAGTGGAAATTGAGGGAGCACTTTATAACCTTAATGGTACTGGATCCGTAAAATTCAGAAATCAACCTCCTGTGCAAAAAGGTACCAAGATTGGTAAAAGGACTAGTGTAGGCCCAAGAGAAGTGGGAAAACCCATTTTAAAATGATCTTTTTACCACGATTTCTGTACATCCTGAGTAATTCGCCAGTATATGTCACTAAGGTCAAATTTAGGGAAATAGACTCAATTCTTACCACTTTCATTTGGAGGGGGGGAACGGTTAGGATTGCGAAGGACACCCTGCAGTTGCCAGTAATGGAGGGTGGATTGGCTTTACCTTGCCTTCAAACCTATTAGTAAATGGGGGAAAAACCGCGCTAATCAAATAGGACCATACAAAAGCTGCCAACAAACAAAACAAACAAAGTCAAAAAACGTATAAATCCAAAATTGTAGCGCTAATGCATGGATAATAGTGTGTGTGTATCACAATACTCTAGAAGAAGCAATACGTGAGCTGTATGGCAAAATAGCGATACTAGGGAAGACTCCTGTTTAAACAAAGTGCTATAGTCCATATAATGATGACATTGCAGTAAGGGTCCTTCTGGTCCACTCAATGAAGGCAGATTCGAATATATACTTGACTGATGTCAAAAAATAAGGTGTAGGTACGCTTACCAGAGCTGTTGGATGTGACTACCATACGGCATACACATCAGATAGGCTTAGAGATGGACTTGCATCTGTGGGGAACCGCCAGGAACTAGAACTCCAACGATTTCCGGTGTTGTATACTGGATCCGTCCACGGGGTGAGTGTGCTCATCCAATGGTCACAGAAATGATGATGAAAACCGGGGAAGGGAATAAAAAATGGAGACCACTCCAATGGTGCAGGTCAAAAAAGCAACGATTTATTCACATATGCATGTGAACATGAAAGAATAAAATAAAAATCTCGAGACAATATAAAATTTTGGCAATATGAGGGGCGTAGGATAGCTGGCCCGACGCGTTTCGACTAAAAGTCTTCCACAGGGGCATATCTCTGGCCCCCCCATATTGCCTCCAACTATTTATAGACATATGACTAGACTGGAGCCGCCCCCTTGGTCAAGACAGGAAGTGGACACCTCCAGCCTGGACCATGAACACTATGGGGGATAGGTTCCGAATTATCTAAATATCATAAGTGAAACTTTAAAAATATTAAACATGTAGTGAAGCAAATGAACGTATCCCTGTGCATCCTGGTTGTGAGATGGGTGCCTTGGGAATTGTGTGACTGTAAATCCTATCTCGTACATGAATATAATAAAGATAACCCCCATAAATGGGCCAGTCCAGAACTGAGATCGCAAGAGCCAATCCGAGTCCGTGGACAAATATTCCCGCCATTCTTTCAACATTGCAAGGGATATTTCCCTTGCAAAAAATGTAATGTCTGTTTACACAACGTACTAGGCAGACGCATGACAGATACCTTTTGCTCAACTGTCACTACACGTACTTATGCCATGAAACATTTCACCACGTGTGCCACCAAATTTATAGTTTACTTGATCACATGTCCGTGCAAATTGCAATATGTCGGACGCACTATCCGTGCGTTCTCCATACGTGTAAATGAACACTTGGCCAAGATCCGTAAAGGATGTATCAAACATAGTGTTCCCCGTCACTATCGGGAACACCACAATAGAGATCCATCAGGGACCAAGTTCCAGATAATTGACAAATTCATCTCACATTGGCGGGGCGAGTCCAATCTACGAGGGGTCTCGAGATTGGAGACCTACTGGATCCATGAGTTGAAGTGCTACTCACCCTTTGGTATGAACGTTGAATGGGATATCAATTGTTTCATTAACCGAGGGTGAGTGGCACTTCACTCGTGGTACCAATTCCATATGGATTGAGTGGGGTTGCCCGTCATCCCCCCCCCCTTTTTCAGGTTGCCTTTTTGTATATGCTGTTAATATTTTAAGATATATATGTTCCCCAAGACAAACTGGATGTGAGATGGCTATTCTGGGTTAATTTTTCCTCCAGCATAACATATACCCTCACATCAATTAGACCATTTTTTAGTCTTTTGGCTATTTTACATGGATTCATTTCTCCCTAACCAATGTATGTTGGCAGATTGTCTAGACAATCATGGTCACTCTTTTTCCTATTTTTATATGTATTCTCCTAGCGATATGTCACTAGGGGGACACTACACATAGATTTCACGTGTATATTGAGCTTCATCGTATAACATTACTTTTCATATCACTATGTTACTAGTCAGAGCTATGCACCCCCCTGAGAGGTTTTGTCACCTCTCGTACCCCTTTTATATATATTTTTCATATATTTCTGTTATATTCACAGATCACCACATTAAAGTCACCGTCTTATTGAATTACCTCGACAATGTGCCAATACTTGGCCCTTTAAGAGGACATGATGTTATTTTATAAATAATATCATCATAGTATGCACATACACTGTCACCTATCCTTTCCCCAATATGGTATCCACGTGTTGTCATTGGAGGGCCCATGAGCGCCAATACAATTTGGGACCTTTGACATGGTGTGCATTGGTTTCGTGCGCTATATTTGTACAATATTGAACCTTTTCAGGTTTATTACTAGACCATGATGCCAATAGTTAGCCGTTCATATGTACTTAGAAATGGTTTTGCGTGTTGTTTTTCATATGCACGTCGTTAACATACACTTTAGTGACACTAGGAGTCTGGCACGTAATGTTTATGTCCGTGCCGTCCAAATATGAGGTCATTACGTGCACCACACGCATCCATATTTGGTGCTTGCGCACTACCTTTCCCCCTCCTATTCCCCTGGCGGTTGCCTTCGTTTTGGTTCCGCTCTGGACGCTATCCGGAGCACACTCACTTCCGGCTGTTCCGCCGGAAGTGGGCGGTTCGGGTCGTCACGTTTACGCACCGAACGCAATTGCGTCGTCGCGCATTGTTTGCGCGCCGCCGCTGGTCGCGTATCGGCGCATCATACTGACGTCACCGCGTACCATTCCGCCGGCCATCCTCTGCACGCTCATCCGGATATCCGGCCCATACTAGACCGGGATTGGATATCCATTTGGCGGGAATATTTGTCCACGGACTCGGATTGGCTCTTGCGATCTCAGTTCTGGACTGGCCCATTTATGGGGGTTATCTTTATTATATTCATGTACGAGATAGGATTTACAGTCACACAATTCCCAAGGCACCCATCTCACAACCAGGATGCACAGGGATACGTTCATTTGCTTCACTACATGTTTAATATTTTTAAAGTTTCACTTATGATATTTAGATAATTCGGAACCTATCCCCCATAGTGTTCATGGTCCAGGCTGGAGGTGTCCACTTCCTGTCTTGACCAAGGGGGCGGCTCCAGTCTAGTCATATGTCTATAAATAGTTGGAGGCAATATGGGGGGGCCAGAGATATGCCCCTGTGGAAGACTTTTAGTCGAAACGCGTCGGGCCAGCTATCCTACGCCCCTCATATTGCCAAAATTTTATATTGTCTCGAGATTTTTATTTTATTCTTTCATGTTCACATGCATATGTGAATAAATCGTTGCTTTTTTGACCTGCACCATTGGAGTGGTCTCCATTTTTTATTCCCTTCCCCGGTTTTCATCATCATTTCTGTGACCATTGGATGAGCACACTCACCCCGTGGACGGATCCAGTATACAACACCGGAAATCGTTGGAGTTCTAGTTCCTGGCGGTTCCCCACAGATGCAAGTCCATCTCTAAGCCTATCTGATGTGTATGCCGTATGGTAGTCACATCCAACAGCTCTGGTAAGCGTACCTACACCTTATTTTTTGACATCAGTCAAGTATATATTCGAATCTGCCTTCATTGAGTGGACCAGAAGGACCCTTACTGCAATGTCATCATTATATGGACTATAGCACTTTGTTTAAACAGGAGTCTTCCCTAGTATCGCTATTTTGCCATACAGCTCACGTATTGCTTCTTCTAGAGTATTGTGATACACACACACTATTATCCATGCATTAGCGCTACAATTTTGGATTTATTCAAACCTATTATATCGCCTCGCAGTTGGCTCACGCGCACTGGTGGTTTTATCCTGAAACCAACAATGCGGCCACTGCCCTGGAAGCAGCTATACTTACCTCTTATGAGTCCCTTCAAAACTTGATTCATCGTATGTCCCTTAGAGGGAGGGAGGGTACATCTATACTAGCAATGACCCTACGGATTTTTAGGCTCACTAAAATGCTGCCATCCAACGAACGCAATACATACTCACCAAATACCCCATTATGGGGAAATCCAAATTTGCAGGAATTCTACCGCAGAACTGATGGGGGATTCTGGTCTGCACGGGGGGTGAAAACGATCATGCACCTTTTCTCAAATAATATGTTCCGCCCCTTTGAGGAATTTCGTCGGGAATATAACCTACCCAATACAGCCTACTTCCTATATCTGCAGATACGTCACACTGCTGCAACGCAGTTTGGCCTTCGCAATATAGTTGTTCAACTCTCTCCGCTAGAACGATTACTGACTGATTCCTCTCACACTAAATTGGTTTCATCATATTACAGATCTCTCCTACATTCTACAACTCATAGGCTTAGCAGTACGTCGATAAATGGAGTGCTGACATCCCTGAATTGACGGAGGACATCTGGCAGGAAGTTCTTCCCCTCCAGGTCCCCTCAGTAATTTCTTCTCGTGACAAGGTGATACAGACAAAATTGCTATACAGATCCTATTTTACACCATGTTTACTATACAAATTAAACAGATTACCCTCTGCACTATGCTCTCGTTGCGGTATAGCAGATGGCACATTCTTTCATCTGATGTGGGAGTGCACCCCGATTAGGAAGTTCTGGTCGGAGGTCACGGCCTTCATCAGCTCCTTAACTCAGATACCCAATATCTGCAACCCTCTACGGTGCTTACTGGGATACATTGATGATGAAGGTATATCTAAAAATGTACAAACCTTTCTGCGCATAGTATTTTTCTATGCTAAGAAATCGATTACTATCCACTGGAAGTCTCAATCCTCACCCACTATAGCCTTTTGGATCAATATCATTAATCAGGCAATACCATTATATAAGTTGACGTATGAGGCCAGAGGGTGCCCAAAAAAATTCCTTAAGATTTGGGGCTCTTGGGTCAGCTCCGAAAGTACCATACCACCGGCTCCTTAAAAGACTAAATGAAGCCCTTTGATCATTGATTGGTTCTAATTAAGCAGAATAGACATTTGACCTTTAGGTTGTCACATTTCCACTAAATGTTTACTAGATTATGTAATGGTTTGAGCGATGTTCGCTCCATATACAGTTTGTTTTCTGTATTGTTTGTTGTGTGTGAAAATAAATAAAATTCTACTTTAAAAAAAAAATTAAAAAAATTTTAATATTTTGTAAACGCTATAACTTTTGCGCAAACCAATCAATAATCGCTAATTGCAATTTTTTTTTTTACCAAAAATATGTAGAAGAATACGTATCGGCCTAAACTGAGGGAAAAAAACGTTTTTTTATATATTTTTTGGGGATATTTATTATAGCAAAAAGTAAAAAATATTGCATTTTTTTCAAAATTGTCGCTCTATTTTTGTTTATAACGCAAAAAATAAAAACCGCAGGAGCGATCAAATACCACCAAAAGAAAGCTCTATTTGTGGGAAAAAAAGGACGCCAATTTTGTTTGGGAGCCACGTCGTATGACCGCGCAATCGTCAGTTAAAGTGACGCAGTGCCGAATCGCAAAAAGGGGCCTGGCCCTTTGGCTGCAAATTGGTCCGGTCCGAAAGTGGTTAAGAGGATTACTGATTAAGGATTAAGTGTTATTTGATAGTTTAAGTCTGATTGGGTTTGATTGTCTGTCAATAGATTTCAGCGTGCATGCTAGAAGGGTATTATGTTTGTTTGATTTCATGTAGAACATGTGTTTTGATCTGAGTAGTGTCTTATCTGCTGATTCTGTTAAGAATAAATGGATGGTTATCTTTTAAAGAGGAAGTAAACCCAGAAGAAATATTCCCAGTAATCATATGGCCACTAAGTATAGCATTTATAAACTCAGCAAGATAAGAATTAGTGTTCTAGGATCTTTCTTACTGTTTCTGCCGCTTTGTTTCTTTTCTCTCTGCTTCTGCCTAAGCCAGCGCCATGTTTGTAGCCTCCAGCCTCATCTGTAGTTCCGCCCTTTTCTCCCTTTACAAGCCAGAATCTCGGGCATGCTCAGTAAAGAGTAACCAAGCCTCGTTTTAGTATACCGTTACCCGGCAAGCCAATAAGAGCACACATGCAAATTTCCTCCCAGTGTTAAACATGAATGTCCTTGTTCACACCCCCTGTGATGTAGCTGGTCACATGGGGTGTTTTAAGAACACAGGATCTCGTGGGATTGTGATGCCGTGCAGCTCTGCGATCAGAGACTCAGCATATAGATGAATAGACTGACATCTTGCTGAGTATGCCGTAATCAAGGGACAAAATGAGCATGCGTGAGTGTCATGAACTAGGTACTCACCGAGGCCAAGATGCCGAGAGCGGTTGCCCTTGCGACTCGGCGCCCACTGCCCTGAAGGTGATACAGGGACGGTTGGCACCAAGAGGCACAAGCCACCTGTAGGATGGTGACCAGGCGTGGGCTCAGGTGTTGCAGTAGGGAGTAGACTGGAGCTGATGGATAGGCCCAGGGTTCACTCAGGTAGGAATACAGTGAGCAGGCTGAGGATCAAACACAGAGAGGTTAGTCGGGTACAGGCTGAGGGTCAAACACTGGTAGGCAAGGTCCAAGGTAAGGTAACAAGGCGTTTAGGCAAAGAGAGTCCAAGGCAGGCCGGGGGTCAAG
The DNA here is from genome assembly GCA_028564925.1 of Lithobates sylvaticus. Lineage (NCBI taxonomy): Eukaryota > Metazoa > Chordata > Amphibia > Anura > Ranidae > Lithobates > Lithobates sylvaticus. Next base: position 773,156,711 of record CM053026.1, on the reverse strand, counting down.
TACTGGCAGCAGAGAGGAGAATCCGGGATACAGGCCGAGGGTCAAGCACAGGAGAAGGTAACAGATCCAGAGGCAAGCCGAAGGTCAAGGTCAGGAGAAGGCAGGGTAGTCAGACGATCCGGGTTTGGCAACAGGTAAGACAATCTTAGGAATCAGGTACAGGGTACAAGCAGGTAGTAGCTGTCAGACGAACCAGCGTCTGTCTGGGCACAGAGGCCCTCCTTTTATAGGGTCGCTGAGGTCACATGGGGCGAGCAACGCTACTGCGCATGCGCGCGCGCCGCTCGGCGGGGCCGCGAGTGCGCGTGCGCGGCCGCAGTATCTCCCTGTCACTGGCTATGAGCCGGGGAGCCGGACCCGTGCGCCTGCGCACTAGAGTGCGCAGCGGACGGGATCCCTGACAGTGCCCCCCCCTGAGGGGCGGTCTCCGGACGCCCAGGCTCTCCATTAATTCAGGGTGTTCTTGCTGAAAGATCCTGATCAACCTTGGGGCATGGAAGTTCTTGGATGGCTCCCAGGAGTTATCCTCTGGTGGATACCCCTTCCATTTTACTAAAAACTGTAGCTGACGACCCACCTTCCTACAGCCAAGTAGGGACTCCACCTCGTATTCATCTATTCCATCAATTGTGACAGGTGGAGGAGGAGGTTCTTCTCTATCTGGAAAAGGGCTGGGGACCAAGGGTCTCAGCAGGGAGGCATGGAATACTGGGTGTATTCTGTAGGCCCTAGGTAGGGCAAGTTCAAAAGCTACAGGATTGATCATCTTTTTGATTTCAAATGGGCCGATAAACTTGGGACCCAGCTTCCGTGAGGGACAAGCGATCTTGAGGTGGGTAGTTGCCAGCCATACCTTCTCTCCAATCTTGAATGGGGGGTTCTCCTTCCTCCCCTTGTTATGGTACTTTTTGTATCCTTCTTGGGCCTGCTGCATGGTTTCCTGAAGTTTCCTGAAGTTGGATTGAATGCATTTTATTCGCTCCTGTACGGCTGGGACAGGTGATTCAGGGAGAGAATTAGGGAGAAAGGATGGGTGGAACCCAAAGTTTGCCCAAAACGGAGTCTGGTTAGTGGCTGAATGGGAAGAGTCATTGTATGCAAACTCTGCGTAAGATAACAGAGAGGACCAGAAGCAGCGTAAGTATTGTTCAAGTGTTTGATTAGTTTGTTCGCTTTGTCCATTACTTTGTGGATGGTAGGCTGATGAAAGGCAAATGTTGATTCCTAGAGATTTACAGAGCTCTTTCCAAAATTTTGAGGTGAACTGTGAACCCCTATCCGAGATAATGCTCTTGGGTACCCCATGGAGCCTGACAATCTCCTTGACGAAAATGTTAGCGGTTTCCAGGGCGGAGGGAGTGCCAATCATGGGCAAAAAGTGGCTCATTTTGGACAGCCGGTCCACTACCACTATAATGGTAGAGAAGCCTTCCGAGGGTGGCAAGTCCAAGATGAAATCCATCGAAATGTCGGCCCACGGGCATTCAGGGATGGGTAAAGGCCTCAGCAACCCCCATGGCTTTGTCTTAGGGCCCTTGTTTCGCAGACACGTTATGCAAGAAGAAACGTATTTTTGGCAATCCTTCTTCCAGCCTGGCCACCAGAAAGTGCGAGAGATATGTTCCGCTGTTTTCCGTACCCCAAAGTGACCAGCCAGCTTATGGTCGTGGAGGGTTTTCAGGACTAAAGGTCTTACTTCCGAGGGGACAAAGATCTTGTCCTGGAGCCAAAATAGGTTTTCACGTCTTTCCAGGGTGTTCAGGATGGGGTCACTACAGTGAGCTGAGGAAGTAGAAAGAGCGGTAGACAGGTCAGTGTGTATCAGCAGTAGAAAGGATTCTGAGGGGCAAGGATGGTGCTGGGTTCTGCTACCTGAGAAGATTCTGGAGAGATGCGGGAGAGTGCGTCTGCCTTGCCGTTCTTAGACCCTGGCCGATAAGAAATATGATATGTGAACCTCGAGAAAAAAAGTGCCCAACGGGCTTGGCGGGGCCTTAACCGTTTGGCAGTGCGGAGGTACTCGAGGTTTTTGTGGTCTGTAAAAATGGTGATTGGGTGAACTGCTCCTTCGAGGAGGTACCTCCATTCCTCCAATGCGGACTTAATGGCCAATAGCTCCCGATCGCCAACATCATAGTTCCTTTCGGGAGGATTTAGTTTTCGGGAGGCGAAGGCCACTGGGTGTAAAAGAGCCTTTGGCCCGTGTCGTTGGGAGAGGATGGCACCCGTGGCGGATTCTGAGGCGTCCACTTCTAGAACAAAAGGTAGCAGCGGGTCTGGATGCCACAAGATAGGGGCAGAAGTGAAGAGAGTCTTCAATTTGACGAAAGCATCCTGGGCTTCCTGGGACCACTGAAAACGGCCGTGTTGACAAGTCAGGTGAGTAATTGGGGCAACAATGGCAGAGAATCCGGCGATGAACCTCCTGTAAAAATGGGAAAAACCGATGAACCTTTGTACAGCCTTTTTGTCTTTAGGAGGTGGCCAATCTACCACTGCCTTGACCTTTTGCGGGTCCATGGAGGTGCCTTTGGTGGAGATGATAAACCCCAGAAATTGTATCGTGGATCTTTCAAAGTCACATTTTTCGGCTTTAAGGTAAAGCTGGTGGGTTCTAAGGATGGTGAGGACTTTCCTGACATGTTCCTGATGTAGCTCCAGGGTGGCTGAAAAAATGAGGATGTCGTCTAGGTATACGACCAAAAAGTCATCCAAGTATTTTCTAAAAATGTCATTCACCAGGTGCTGAAAAGTGGCTGGGGCATTGCATAGGCCGAATGGCATCACCAGGTATTCATAGTGGCCAAAACGAGACCTGAAGGCTGTTTTCCACTCGTCCCATGCGCGGATTCTGACAAGGTTGTAGGCACCCCTTTTGTCCAGTTTAGAAAAAACCTTGGCCATCCGGAAACGTTGGAAGAGTTCGGGAATAAGTGGTAGGGGATATCGGTTTTTAATGGTAATTTTATTAAGTTCCCTATAATCAATGCAGGGCCTGAGTGAGCCATCCTTTTTCCCAACGAAAAAAATACCAGCACCGGCTGGGGAGGTAGAGGGCCGAATAAAGCCTTTTTCAAGATTTTCATCAATATAGGCTTTGAGGGCCTTTAGCTCAGTTTCTGATAGAGGAAATATGCGCCCGAAAGGGATTGTGGAGCCCGTGAGCAATTCGATGGGGCAGTCATAGGCCCGATGTGGTGGTAGGTGGTCGGCCTTCTTTTTGACAAAGACATCTTTAAAGTCTTGATAGGCTGGGGGGATGTGCTGGAGGTTTTCCGGTGCCGGGATGACCGCCAGGACGGAGCTGGGAGTTGGAGAAATACAGTGTTGGTGACAGTATGGTGATGAGAAGGAGACCTCCTTCCAGTCCCAGTGAATCTGGGGATCATGAGCCTGCAGCCAAGGAAGTCCAAGAATTATGGGGAACATTGGGGAAGATATGAGATCAAACCGTAGGAATTCCTGGTGGCCGGAATCTGTGGTGGTAAGGATAGGTGAAGTCTCCTGTGTTATTGGACTAGAGTGTGGAAGGAACCCATCAGCCAAATGAACCAGTAGAGGATTTGTTTTGTTGAAGCAGGGAATATGCCATTCTTTGGCGGTAGAGATGTCCAGGAAGCAGCTGCAAGCACCTGAGTCAATTACGGCCGGTAGCCGAATCTTCCTTCCCGCCAGCTGTAGGGAGACAGAAAGAGTCACGTAAGTCTGGGCGAGGTTAACAGCTTGACAGTTCATGGAAGGCTGAGATGACAACTTACTGGGCCGGATGGGACAATTCAGCAGGTAATGTCCCGAACCCCCGCAATAGAGGCATAGATTGGATCTACGTCTTCGTTGCCGCTCTTCCTAGGTAAGGCGGGGGCGTACTAGGCCCAGTTGCATTGGCTCTCCTTCTGAAGCCAAGGGGCCGGATGGAGCGGTTGGATATGCAGCTGGCATCCTTGGGGGAACCCATATTGCTCTGTGTCCTTGTAGACGCTCGGAGCGACGTTCCCGCATACGCCGATCCAGCTTGGTAGCCAATTGGATTAATTCTTCCAAGGAAGTGGGAGGTTCAACCCGGGCTAACTCATCCTTCAGATTTTCACTCAATCCCAATCGATACTGGTAGCGGAGGGCTGCCTCATTCCAGGTAGTGTCGGCTGACCATTTGCGGAATTCCGACGTATAGTCCTCCACAGGCCTTTTACCCTGGGAGAGGGTATGCAGAGTGGCCTCGGCCGTGGCAGTATGTTGGGGGTCATCATAGAGTTGGCCCATTGCTTCAAAAAATTAGTCGACGGTATTGAGGAGAGGGTTCCTTTGTTCCATGAGGTCGTGGGCCCAAGTTTGAGGTTCCTCGGATAGTAGGGAAATGATAAACCCGACCACGACGAAAAGAAGGTTCGGGGCTGTAAGGCAAGGTACAGGGAACAGGCATTTTTGAAGGACCTGAACTTCCTGCGATCGCCCGAAAATCGCTCTGGTACTGGCACCTTGGGTTCAGGCACGGCCATCATCATGGCAGGTGGAGGTTGGACCTGGGGTGCAGAGGTTCCGCTAGCTGACCCAGAAGCTGAACTTGCTGGGGGAGAGGCGGTTGCCAATTGCTGGAGACGACTGTCAACTTGGGCATAGCCTTCCTGTAACTTTTGTACTGCTTCCATGAGGGCAGACACCTGCTGGCATAGCATCTCCAAAGGAGAACACGCTCTGATGGCCTCTGTCATGGCTGGTTCTTACTGTCATGAACTAGGTACTCACCAAGGCCAAGATGCCGAGAGCAGTTGCCCTTGCGACTCGGCGCCCACTGCCCTGAAGGTGATACAGGGACGGTTGGCACCAAGAGGCACAAGCCACCTGTAGGATGGTGACCAGGCATGGGCTCAGGTGTTGCAGTAGGGAGTAGACTGGAGCTGATGGATAGGCCCAGGGTTCACTCAGGTAGGAATACAGTGAGCAGGCTGAGGATCAAACACAGAGAGGTTAGTCGGGTACAGGCTGAGGGTCAAACACTGGTAGGCAAGGTCCAAGGTAAGGTAACAAGGCGTTTAGGCAAAGAGAGTCCAAGGCAGGCCGGGGGTCAAGTACTGGCAGCAGAGAGGAGAATCCGGGATACAGGCCGAGGGTCAAGCACAGGAGAAGGTAACAGATCCAGAGGCAAGCCGAAGGTCAAGGTCAGGAGAAGGCAGGGTAGTCAGACGATCCGGGTTTGGCAACAGGTAAGACAATCTTAGGAATCAGGCACAGGGTACAAGCAGGCAGTAGCTGTCAGACGAACCAGCGTCTGTCTGGGCACAGAGGCCCTCCTTTTATAGGGCCACTGAGGTCACATGGGGCGAGCAACGCTGCTGCGCATGCGCGCGCCGCTCGGCGGGGCCGCGAGTGCGCGTGCGCCGCCGCAGTATCTCCCTGTCACTGGCTATGAGCCGGGGAGCCAGACCCGTGCGCCTGCGCACTAGAGTGCGCAGCGGACGGGATCCCTGACAGTGAGTGACGTTACTGAAACAGATATCTGCAATATCTCCTAAACAGCACACTTTGTGACATTTTTAAAGCCACCTACAAGTAAGTGATTGCAAATAGCTTTACATGCAGTAAAGTTGTCCAGGGGGGTTTACTTCCTCTTTAATAGCCATTCAAACCCCTTTGTGTCAACTTGTGTGCATGTTATCAGGCCAAAATCACCAGGGTATGTAAACTTTTGATCAGGGTCATTTGGGTAGTTTCTGTTGTGATGATTTAAAAAGAGTAAACACAGTTGATTGATAATAAATGGCCTCAGCCAAACACTAACCACGAGTGAAAGAAAAGTTGTTGTGTTATTATTCATATTCTCTGAAAAATGCCCAAGAAATCATAAATTCTGCCAGGGTATGCAAACTTATGAGCCCAACTGTAACTATTAACCACTTGCCGCCCGCCCATTGTCAAATGACGGCGGCAAAATGGTTTTAAAATCCTGACGCATCGCGGCGATCGTTGTTGCGGGGTGTCAGTCTGACACCTCGCAACTACGATCTTGGTAAAGAGTCTCCGACGGAGACTCTTTACCATGTGATCAGCCGTGTCCAATCACGGCTGATCACAGTGTAAATAGGAAGAGCCGGTGATCGGCTTTTCCTCACTCGCGTCTGTCAGACGTGAATAGAGGAGAGCTGATCGGCTGCTCCTCTGACAGGGGGGGTCTGCGCTGATCGATTATTAGCGCAGCCCCCCAAGGATGCCCACACTGGACCACCAGGGACACCACCAGACCCCAAGGGATGCCCAGCACCAGGTATGCCACCCTAGACCACCAGGGATGACACACAGTGCCCACAATGGATGCCAATCAGTGCCCACAATGGGCATTAGTGATTGGCATGCATTAATGTTTGGCACTGGTTGGCATCCATCAGTACAAAACAATGCTGCCTATCAGTACCTATCCGTGCCACCTATCAGTGCCTATCCCTGCCACCTATCAGTGCCCATCCGTGCCACCTATCAGTGCCCATCTATTCCGTCTATCAGTGCCCATCCATGCTCATCCGTGCCGCCTATCCATGCCATCTGTGCCGCCTATCCATGCCCATCTGTGCCGCCTATCCATGCCTATCCCTGCCACCTATCAGTGCCCATCCGTGCCACCTATCAGTGCCCATCTATTCCGTCTATCAGTGCCCATCCATGCTCATCCGTGCCGCCTATCCATGCCCATCTGTGCCGCCTATCCATGCCCATCTGTGCCGCCTATCCATGCCAATCCGTGCCAGCTATCAGTGCCAATTTGTGCCACCTATCAGTGCCCATCTGTGCCGCCTATCAGTGCCGCCTATCAGTGCCGCCTATCAGTGCTGCCTATCAGTGCCTATCAATGCCACCTCAGTGCCACTTCATTGGTGCCACCTCATCGGTGCCCATCAGTGCTGCCTTATCAGTGCCCATCAGTGCAGCCCCATCAGTGCCCATCAGTGAAGGAGAAAACTTACTTATTTACAAAGTTTTGAAACTGAAATAAAAAAAAAACATATTTTTTTTCAAAATTTTCGGTCTTTTTTTATTTGTTTAGCAAAAAATAAAAACCGCAGAGGTGACACAGTAGGAGCAAACACAAAACACGCTTTCACTGGGCACTATAGGCAACTCAAGATCCGGCAATGACAGGAAGGGGAAGTGGGTTAATAAGGGAAAGGGTGAAGCAAGATTGGGCCAGGCACCAGTCAATTGTGCACTGGCCCTTTAAGAGAAGGAAGGAGCCGCGCGTGCACGCCTGGGGAGAGGAGGCGAGCGCGCAGGGGGAGGCAGGCGGAAGAGCCGACGGGGACAAGCCAGCAGAGCGGGATGCGATCCACGGGCGGACCGGGGGCGCCGCGTGGATCGCATCCCAGAGACAGAACAGCACCCACGGCCAGGGGAGCTGGCCGGGGCGCTGCAGGAGGACAGACGCCGTGAGCGCTCCGGGATGGACGGGGCACCCAGAGCGCTCGGCGTTACATTTCGTACACGAATTACGTTTTTTTTTTTATACGAAACGTAACGTAAATTTTTTGACGGCTCCCATGTCTACAAGGTAGAAGAGAAAATTGATACGGTCACTGCCACTGACTGGGGCAATACCTCATACTAGAGAACCCATGGGCTCTTACTGGTTTGAGCTGGGGGCTCTGGTATATCCTCCCTGGGTACTGCTTGTCCCAAGTCAGTGTCTGACCCTTGCTGCTGGATTGTTTTCCTCCAGAATCCTGACCAGCTGTCTATATTAAGTTCCATGTCACTGAGGCCCAACTCCCTGGTCTTTCTTGTTGGCTGGTCACCATACAATGTCATTATTCTGGCAAGCCTGTGTCCATGGTATGGCTCTCATCTGCCATCTCAAATGCCATCGTCATACTGCTGCCATCCAGTTTGTGATGAACTAGGAGTGCAGAGAGAAAGAGCACACAGAGGCAAATCAGTCAGAACCTGTACAGGTATTTATGGGGGAAATTGGGTACACAGGAGGGGAGGCAATAGGGCACAGCACAGAAAAATGGTTCATGGGGCAGCAGTGGAGCACATCAGGGCATACCCTATTCATGGAGTAGTGATATGGCACAGCAAGGAAAATGATTCTCATGGCAGTTATATGGCACAGCAAGGTTTTACAGTCCATGGAGTGGAAACATGGCACAGGAAAGAAGGGAATAGTACACAGAAATGCAATACTGCACACCAAGGGAGATGATCCTCCAGGTGGTAATATGGTATTGCAAGGGGAAATGATCCTCAGGGCAGTAGTATGACATGGCAAGGGTTAACAGTCCTTGGAGTGGCAATATGGCAAAGGGAGATAGGCCACAGGACAGCAATATGACATAGCCAAAAGAGAAAATAATTCTCAGGGCAGTGATATGGCACGGCAAGGGTTAACAGTCCACAGAGTGGCAATATGGCAGAACAGAAAGGTTCAAGCACTAACGTTGAGGAAACAAGATGGTCCAAGACAACTGGTGAGGTGGTCAGGGCAATGGAAGACTGGTCCAGGATGGTCCATGGAGGCAGGTCCCAGGGCTGGCATACACTGGATCCGGAGAAAGAGGAGCAGAAGGTGCAGGCAGAGAGGCAGCTCTACAAGGACAGGTTCAGGGAGACTCCTGGAGGCCCAAGCTAAGTATTGAGTTCTCACAGACACAGGGGGACTTAACATCAGGTTGCCTGGACAACAGGATCTGCCCCTTATCCATGCAGCTACATCAGAAGCATGGCCGAAGGTGAGCACTTTGTCTCTGGCAGGGTACAACACACACTTCTTGTGCTGTGCCCTGCTGGAGACAAATAGCTTGTTCCAGCCATGTTCCTGATGTGGCTGCATGGGAGGGATTGGAGTCTGTTGCCTGGGTAATCCAATGCTAATCTTTGGTTTGCCTGGGCCATGGGATCACACCCTAGCTCAGGTATATATATCTGAGCTGTAGGGATAGTTGCCAGACTCTTGTTATCAGTCCCCCTAAAGGCTACTTGTGCCTGTGAAGACCTAAGACTAAGGTTGGGCCTCCAGGAGCCACCCTGAGCCTCCCCTTGTCCTGCTTTGCCAGGGCAATCTGATGCTAAACATTGGGTTGCCTGGGTCAATGGGTTGTGTCTGGCTCAGCTATAGGTATCTGAAACAGGGGGCTAGTAGTTGGACACTTGTTGCCATTCTCCCTGAAGGCTACCTGGCTGTGAGGACCTCCAGGAGCCATCATGTGCCTCTCCTTGTATAGCTGCCTCTCTGCCTGCATGTTCTGCTCTTCTCTTTCTCTGAACCCAGCGTATGCCTGCCAGGGGACCTGCATCCGTGGACCATCCTGGACCAGTCTTCTCTCAACCAGACCACCTTACTAGCTGCTCAGGACTGTCAGGCTTCCTTAGTGTAATGCCACGTACACACGGTCGGAAATTCCGACCACAAAATCGGTCGGATTTTTTCTGACGGATTTTGTCCAGCACTGGTGTTGCATACACACGGTCGGACAAAGTTGTCGGAAAATCCGATCATCCTGAACGCGGTGATGTTCGTTGCGTACCACGGGACTACGTAGAGGCTAGTAGCCAATAGCTTTGGTCATGTAATGTGATCTGAGCATGCGTGGCACTTTGTCCGTCGGAATTCGCTACACGCGATCGGAAAAAGTCTGATAGGACTTTGTTGTCGGAAAATTTGAGAGCAGGATCTCAAACTTTTTCTGTCGGAAATTCCGACGGAAAAAGTCAGATGGAGCCCACACACGGTCAGAATTTCCGACAACATGGTCCGATAGGACATTTTCGTTCGGAAAATCCGACCGTGTGTACGGGGCATGAGTGTGTGAACTTTCCTGTATTACCAGACCCTGGTGCCATAGTCTGTGGCTGTAAGACGGAATCCACACACTGGCTACAGCACACACAGGAGGTGTAGAGAGGCGGGAACTGTGTGCGAGGTGCCAGCTGTTGGCTGCATGTCTCCTCACATGTATGTGGTGCAGGTGGTGGGGGACGTGTGGAGAGTGGAGGGGAAGAGGAACAAATACAGATGCTTAATTTGCAAACGCTTACATACAGCAGTAACTCATTTGATTGATTTACCTTTTTTTGTTGTGCTTATTCCCGGGGAGAGTGTGTTTGAGGGTCAATAAACCCCACAATGCAGAGTGAATGTTGAATGACTCGTTCACCTCTATTTGACATTCACTTTCCATCCTGTGATGTACAAAATATAATTTTACCAGAAAAAAAAACATAAATACCATATATATTTTATGAAGTATATCCTGAAAATGAATTAATAAAATTCTAAAATACTGAAATTGTACTAAATCTAAAATAAAAGAATAAACCAACTTTATTTGATCAGTTACAATGTCTGATATAGATTTCATATTTTCAGATTGATGTTACTATTATTCCGTTCTTTGTTCTGTAGTGTAAGTCGGTCTCAGCCGATGTGTATAAAGCTCCGGTGATTGCATCTACTTCTGAGCAGATCTGCCGGTGACTGAGAGGATCTCCTGTGTGCCATGAAATGTTCTCCGGTCTTCTGTGTCTGTTTCCTGCTTTCCTACTCATCATTCCCATCACATCCTATGGAGGAACATTGACCCGGAGATCAGCATCTGCTTGTAGACTTGATATGATAAAGCCAAAGTTTGAGTATGAATATTACCAGGAAGGAGATGTTATCATTGGAGGATTAATCTCTGCTCACATATACAGCTTATTCGATTCACATTTAAAAAGTTTTAGAACTGATTCAGATGGTCTTATGGGCCTTTCCTTTTGTGCCATGTAAGTTTCTATTTCTCATCTTTGCTCTCTCTGTATAACTCAACAAAGAGAAAATATAATGGTTTATCTTCATTTTCACTGTATCGTTTTATGAAAATATACAAATTGTACAATTTACAAATGAATGTGCTAATAAGAATCCAGTCTGTGTTTCTCCAATATATATTTAATACATGGGGCTTCCATAATATTGTGTCTTCAGGCCATGCTGGGATTTCTGATAAATAGTCATGTCCTTATAGACGGATCCTGCAGATGGTTCCATCTCTTCCAGGAGAGAGGGAGGGAGGTGTACCAACATTCAATAGCTTGTGTGTACGATCTCCTACTATTCAGGGATGTTCACAATAAAGGCTATTCACAGCATAGCAGTAAGTCAGCCAGGTGAAAACCTCTCCCAGTTAAATGTGTTTTAAATGACAGTGATTGATTTTCCAGCAGTGAAAGATTGTGAAAGTCACATTTCAGATGACCCCTCAGCCTTGTATTTTTTGAAGGCCTTCTCCTTTGCTTTTACATTAATTTTTATGTTGGAGTTAAGCTACACATAACTTTTATTAGCTCTTTAAAATGTATTACTCTTTGGGTTGCACTGGCTAATACCCTTATTTAATATGCTCCTAAAGCACACCCATTTTTCCTCCGTGTTCTTTGTTCCTAGGATTTTATCCCATTTAGTATCTTCTAGCAAGGTTCGTAGTTTAGGGAAGTTGGCTCTTTTAAAATTCATTGTCTTTGTATTCCCCTTATGTTTCCTATTTGTGTGATTTATGCTAAAACTAATTGACCTGTGATCGCTGTTTCCTAAGTTGTCCTGTATTTCTACATCCACGATCAAGTCTGCATTGTTAGTAATCAGTAGGTCTAGTAACGCATTGTTTCTTGTTGGTGCATTTACCATCTGACCCATGAAATTGTCCTGTAAGACATTAAGGAAATGGCGAGCCTTAGACAAATGTGCAGTTCCTCCTGCCCAGTCTATGTCTGGATAATTAAAATCCCCCATTATGATAACACTTCCCATCCTTGCTGCTAATCCAACTTGTGATAGGAGATCTGTCTCCCCCTCCTCCCTCAGGTTAGGGGGCCTATAGCATACTCCCAGTAATGCTTGCCCCTTGGTTTCCTCCCTTTGTAACTCTGCCCATAAGGATTCCACCTCTTCCCTTGCTCCATTAGTGATTTCATCCCTCACATTCACCTGTACATCATTTTTGATATAAAGGCATACCCCTCCCCCTTTTTTACCCTCCCTGTTCCTGCGATATAGGGAATACCCTTGAATGGTTGCCAGCCAATGATGAGAGCTATTGAACCAGGTTTCTTAAATTCCCATCAAATCGAATTCCTCCTCAAACAGTAGCAGCTCTAGTTCTCCCTTCTTGTCCGCCAGACTCCTGGCATTAATGAACATGCCTCGTAGTTTTGTCCGGATTGTCTATCTCCTTATTGGGTGTTCTGAGGTTGCAACTAGGACTTGTTACTATACTTACCTCAGGTTTAGGTGCTTTAGTCAACCTACCACTAATGCCCTTAATACTACCCACTGAAATACATTCCACACTGGCTATCTCTATGTCTGGACCCGCCCGTCTCCTAGTTTAAAATCCCCTCTAACTTTTCGGCCATCTTCACTCCCAGCAGATCTGCACCCTCCTCCTTTAGGTGCAGTCCATCCCTTCTATAGAGCTGGTAACTGACTGAAAAGCTAGCCCAGTTCTCCAGGAACCCAAAACCCTCCTTTCTAAACCAGCTCCTCAGCCACTGGTTTGCTTCACTAATCTCCCTCTGCCTTTCTGTTGTGGCTCGAGTTACCGGTAGTGTTTCTGAAATTACTACCTTGTAGTTCCTCAATTTAGCTCCTAAATCCCTAAAAATAATTTTTTAGGACACTCCATCTTCCTCTGACTTTGTCATTGGTGCCAACTTGCACCATGACAGCCAGGTCTTCCCCAGCCCCTCTAGTAATCTGTCCACCAGATCCGTGATGTGCCAAACCTGAGCGCCCGGTAGACAACATACTGTACAGTTTGGCGCTTCAGGTCCTTTTGACAGATTTCCCTTTCTGTCCTTCTGAGAATGGAGTCCCCTACCACCAAAATCTGCCTTTCCTTCCCCTTGCCCCCCCCCCCCACTCTCACTGGAGGAGTTCTTTCCCTGGCAGCTAGGGGCTTCACTCTGCTCCAGAAATGCTGGTCTCTGACTGGTTTCACCAATGTCACGCAACGGGCGTACTTATTGGGATGTTCCAGCTCAGGATCGGCCTCCCTGACTCTTTCCCCTCTACCCTTCCTGACTGTCACCCATCTACTCTTCTCTGGTGCCTGTACAACTTTGTCTCCGCCCGCCTCTTTGCTACATTCCCAGCTCTCCTTTAAAATGGAGATTCTTTTCAGTGTTGACAGTTGCTTCCGTAGATTCAAAACCTGGGCTTGCAGGGAAACAAGGTGCTTACATTTTGCACAGCAGTATTCGCCCTCGATCAGATGATCGAGGAAAGCAAGATGTACACCGAGTCGCATCTCCATCCCCGCCGGTCATCATACCTACTAATTTAATGGGGATTGGGAATTATGCTCTGTCCAATTAACTAACAACTAGCTTCCTGACACTAACACTCAACAATACAATACACAGGTACTCACATACACGGGTACTCACAGCACCTGTGCACTCGGGTACTCACAGCACCAGGGCCGTTTTTAAGGCAGGGTAAAAGGGGCAGCTGCCCTGGGCCCTGTCATTGTTGTGGGGCCCAAAGCAGCTGCTTCATACTTGCCAACTATCCTGGTTTAAATTCCCTCGCCCCTTGAGGTTTTAGTCATGTGCTGTGTCCAAATATATCAGTGTGAAGTGCTGCTACTAATGCTGCCCAGCTCTGCCCTATTGTTGTGTACAGATGACTCACCTGCAGACCCTGTATTTACATGCAAATTGCCGGCATTCATATGTAAATAGTGGTGGCATTCATATGTAAAGGTGGCATTCATATGTAGATAGCTGCGGCCAGCGGCATTCATATGTATATCATTCCCCCCTGAGGTCATATTCCCAGTAATCTCTAGCAACCAATCAACAAGCAGAAATCATGTGCTGTAACCTCTAGCAACTAATCAGTGAGCCGTAATGTGTGCTGTAACCTCTAGCAACCAGTCAGTGAGCAGTAATGATACACTGTAACCTCTGGCAACCAATCGCAATAGCTTTCTGATCTGATTCAGTAAACTGATTTTGAGTCTAGCTGCTATTTATTGTATGTCTCAGAGCAGGTGGAGAGCGAAACTGCATGGGGGGGCCCCAAGAAAAGTTTTGCCCAGGGTCCAATCAATATTAAAGACGGCCCTGCACAGCACCCAGGCACTTGGGTGCATCCAGGAGGAGTGAAGAGATCCTGGAAGGAGAAGCACATGAGAAAGCAAGTTGAGGACAGTGAGAGAGAAGACTGCTAAGAGTCTCCAGGGAGGACAACAAGTCACAGCAAGTGAAGTGCTGGTGAGTGAAGCACAGTTGGGAGGATTAGAGAGGCACGCCTGAGAGACCTGGGAGATTGCAGTTTGAGATGGGTGCAGAAACAGAAGAGTGGACTGTGAGGAGGGCTAGCGAAAAGTGGTCATTGCAGCCGGGCTGGCTGGCAGGGCCTTAAGAAAGCTATCTGGGATTGGTAGCTGATTTATAGGACAGCTAGCACACTATTTCTACACTAAAGGGGCCTGAGGGCCCTGCCCACAAAAGGCAGTTGACTGAGGCCTAGCTGAGTTATTGCTGGGCCTAACCATGTGGTGCTAGCTAGTCTGGAGGAGTAACAGTCTAACGCAAGGGAAGTGCCGGTTGAGTAACAGTCTGCAGCAAGTGAAGTGCTGGAGAGGTAACAGTGTGCAGCAAAAGTTTGTGCTGAAGAGAAGACTGGAGTGCATATCCTGGAGTGTATATAGAAGTCCTAAGCAAGTTTGCACTGAAATTTCATGGGCATCCCATAATTTCCCATTTCCCATCCAAGTTCAATCCCCTCAATAAAAAAAACCAAAAAAAAAACAAAGCTTATGGACTGATGTCTCTGAGTGACTGCGATGGATGTCTGGCTGGGCAGGGTGACAGGTAAATCACTACATTCAGAAACCCCTACGAGGGCTTGGCTACAAAAATATTTTATTCTATCTTTTCATGTAACAACACTGAAGAAATGACACTTGTCTACAATGTAAAGTAGTGAGTGTACAGCTTGTATAACAGTGTGAATTTGCTGTCCCCTCAATATAACTCAACACACAGCCATTAATGTCTAAACCGCTGGCAACAAAAGTGAGCACACCCCTAAGTGAAAATGTCCAAATTGGGCCCAAAGTGTCAATATTTTGTAGGAATACTGCCCTGCGGCCCAGTCTCTGAAGGGAGGGGATCATGCTCTGTTCCAGTATGTCACAGTACATGTTGGCATTCATGGTTCCCTCAATGAAGTGTATCTCCTCAGTGCTGGCAGCACTCATGCAGCCCCAGACCATGACACTCCCACCACCATGCTTGACTGTAGACAAGACACACTTGTCTTTGTACTCCTCACCTGGTTGCCCCCACACACGCTTGACACCATCTGAAACAAATACGTTTATCTTGGTCTCATCAGACCACAGGACATGGTTCCAGTGATGTCCTTAGTCTGCTTGTCTTCAGCAAACTGTTTGCGGGCTTTCTTGTGCATTATCTTTAGAAGAGGCTTCCTTCTGGGACGACAGCCATGCAGACCAATTTGATGCAGTGTGTGGCGTATGGTCTGAGCACTGACAGGCTGACCCCCCACCCCTTCAACCTCTGCAGCAATGCTGGCAGCATTTTCATCATACGTCTATTTCCCAAAGACAACCTCTGGATATGACGCTGAGCACGTGCACTCAACTGCTTTGGTCGACCATGACGTGGCCTGTTCTGAGCGGAACCTGTCCTGTTAAACCGCTGTATTTTCTTGGCCACTATGCTGCAGCTCAGTTTCAGGGTCTGGGCAATCTTCTTATAGCCTAGGACATCTTTCTGTAGAGCAACAATTCTTTTTTTCAGATCCTCAGAGAGTTCTTTGCCACGAGGTGCCATGTTGAACTTCCAGTGACCAGTATGAGAGAGTTAGAGCGATAACACCAAATTTAACCACTTCAGCCCCGGACCATTTGGCAGCCAAAGGACCAGAGGTCTTTTTTCAATTTCGCACTGCACTACTTTAACTGGTAATTGCGCGGTCATGCAATTTTGTAACCAAACGAAATTTGCGTCCTTTTCTTCCCACAAATAGAGCTTTCTTTTGATGGTATTTGATTGCCTCTGTGATTTTTATTTTTTGAGATATAAACGGAAAAAGAGCGAAAATTTTGAAAAAAAAAGAGATTTTCTACTTTTTGTTATAAAAAAAATCTAATAAACTCAATTTTAGTCAAACATTTGGGCCAAAATGTATTCAGCCACATGTCTTTAGTAAAAAAAATGCCAATAAGCGTATATTTATTGGTTTGCGCAAAAGTTATAGCGTCTACAAACTAGAGTACATTTTCTGGAATTTACACCGCTTTTAATTTATGACTGCCTATTTCATTTCTTGAGGTGCTAAAATGGCAGAGAAGTACAAAACCCCCCAAATGACCCCATTTTGGAAAGTAGACACCCCAAGCTATTTGCTGAGAGGCATGTTGAGCCCATTGAATATTTTTTTTTTTAGTCCCAAGTGATTGAATAAAGACAAAAATAAAAAAGATTTTTTTTTTTTTTCAAAAAGTTGTCACTAAATGATATATTGCTCACACATGCCATAGTTATATGTGGAATTGCACCCCAAAATACATTTTGCTGCTTCTCCTGAGTATGGGGATACCACATGTGTGGGACTTTTTGGGAGCCTAGCCGCATACGGGGCCCCGAAACCCAAGCACCGCCTTCAGGATTTCTAAGGGTGCAAATTTTTGATTTCACTCCTCACTACCTATCACCGTTTCGAAGGCCATAAAATGCCAAAATAGCACAAAACCCCCCAAATGACCCCATTTTGGAAAGTAGACACCCCAAGCTATTTGTTGAGAGGCATGGTGAGTATTTTACAGCTCTCATTTGTTTTTGAAAATGAAGAAAGTAAAGAAAAAAAAAAATTTTTTTTCTTTTTTCAATTTTCAAAACTTTGTGACAAAAAGCGACATCTGCAAAATACTCACAATACCTCTCAGCAAATAGCTTGGGGTGTCTACTTTCCAAAATGGGGTCATTTTGGGGGGTTTTATGCCATCTGGGCATTCCATGGCCTCCGAAACTGTGATTGGCAGTGAGAAGTGAAATAAAAAAATTACACCCTTAGAAAGCCTGAAGGCGGTGATTGGTTTTTGGGGTTCCGTACGCAGCTAGGCTCCCAAAAAGTCCCACACATGTGGTATCCCCGTACTCAGGAGAAGCAACAGAATGTATTTTGGGGTGTATTTCCACATATGCCCATGACATGTTTGAGCAATATATCATTTAGTGACAACTTTTTGTAAAAAAAATATATATATTTATTTTTTTTCATTATTCAATCTCTTGGGACAAAAAAAAAAAATATTTAATGGGCTCAACATTGCTCTCATCAAATAGCTTGGGGTGTCTACTTTCCAAAATGGGGTCATTTGGGGGGGGTTTGAACTGTCCTGGCATTTTATGCACAACATTTAGAAGCCTATGTCACACGTCACCCACTCTTCTAACCACTTGTAGACAAAGCCCTTTCTGACACTTTTTGTTTACATGAAAACATATTTTTTTTTTGCAAGAAAATTACGTTGAACCCCCAAACACTATATATATTGTTAAAGCAAAGGCCCTACAGATTAAAATGGTGGGTGTTGCATTTTTTTTTTCCACACAGTATTTGCGCAGCGATTTTTCAAACGCATTTTTTGTGGAAAAAATACACTTTTTTTTATTTTAATGCACTAAAACACACTATATTGCTCAAATTTTTGATGAAATAAAAAATATGATCTTAGGCCGAGTACATGGATACCAAACACGACATGCTTTAAAATTGCGCACAAACACGCAGTGGTGACAAACTACATACATTTTTAAAAGCCTTTAAAAGCCTTTACATGATACCACATTAGATTCACGGAGGAGGTCTACTGCTAAAATTACTGCCCTCGATCTGACCTTCGCGGTGATACCTCACATGCATGGTGCAATTGCTGTTTACATATGACGCCAGACCAACGCTTGTGTACGCCTTTGCGCAAGAGAAGGGGGGGCAGGGGTGCTTTTTTTTTTTTTTTTTTGTTTTTTTTTTTATTTATTTAGCTTTTTTATTTTATTTTTAAACTGTTCCTTCCATTTTTTTTCTTTGTTATGATTTTTATTGTTATCTCAGGGAATGTAAATATCCCCTATGATAGCAATAGGCAGTGACAGGTACTCTTTTTTTGAAAAAATTGGGGTCTATTAGACCCTAGATCTTTCCTCTGCCCTCAAAGCATCTGACCACACCAAGATTGGTGTGATAAAATGCTTTCCCAATTTCCCAATGGCGCGGTTTATATCCGGGAGGGGGGACATTCCCTCCCACTGCTTGTAAAAGCAGTCTAGAGGCTAATTACCCGCTAGAATTGCTTTTACATGAAAGCCGATCACTGGCTGAAAAGAATGATACCAAGATGATACCTAAACCTGCAGGCATCATTCTGGTATAACCATTCAAAGTCCAGCAACATACTGGACATATATTGTAATCTTTTTTTTTTCATGCAGCCTCTTGGCTGAACGAAAAAAAGAGATTGATTGGTGGGTATGCCCACCATTAGAATACCTCCCTTCATCCACCCACTTCTAATGATGGGCATACATGCACCATTTATATATGCCGATGCATGGGGGCATCCTCCCGCAAAAGTTATGCCGTGTACACACGGTCGGAATTTCGACCGTATGTACGTGGCATTAGGAGCCAATCGCTCCTCCCCCCCCTGCTGCCCCCATGCTTCGGCATATATGCTCTTTTTTTTAACTGTGGTGGTGAAATCACCTCCTACAGCGTTGGAGTCGCGGCTTTATGTATCGTGGGAGCAAACGCTGTTGCTGTCAAGATAAATAAATCCGCGTTGCAACTGAATGGCGCACCTGAAAACAAAAAAATGCTCAACACTAAAACACAGTAAACAAAATTACATACCTGAAAAGCAAGCGTGATAAAACATGATAAAACATAATAAAACATTGCAGAATAGAATGGAGTAAAAAAAAGAGCAACAATAGAGAGAGAATAGAGTGAGAGAGAGAACAATAAAACGACAACTATTTTATTTTTTTTTATTTTTTTGAGATTCACAGGTAAAAAAGCTCCTGACTGAAGCGACTGAATCAAAACGCTACCACAAAAAAACTGTTAGCGATCGCAGGGATCAGGCCTGACTCTGCGAACGCTGCAGTTATGTGTGCTTAGTGTTTTGTAAGTGACAGTGATCGATCGATACTGCACTTGGGTGGGCTGGGCTGGGCGGAGGGGGAAAACGCAGGTGCTAGCAGGTATCTGGGCTGATCCCGCTAACAATGCGGTTTTTTTTGGAACCCTAAACTGCTGGGACGCTAGTATAGATCTGATCAGATCAGATATCGATCTGTTCAGATACTGTGCCACTAAGGGAGGTGTATGCTTTGCGCGTGGGTGTTTGCGGTACTGGCACTAACCTGGGGCGACGCAGACCTTATTTGACCCTAAAACCTAATTGATATCACCCGCCGGGCGATCAGGGGGTTAAACCGTTATTGGGTAATAAATGGCGGGTGCCCTGACAGTATAAAAAACAAGCTAACTAACCAGCGTCACCCGTAACAGTAATACAAAAAAAACTGGTTACCTAGCGACACTAATGCAGCGATCAGAAAACGATCGCTTAGTGACACTGGCAAAAGGGGGTGAAAGGGTTAACTAGGGGCAATCAGGGGGTTAAACCTTTATTAGGTAATATATGGGGGTACCTGACGCTATATAAAAACCTGACGGGGAACCTAAATAACGAAATAACTAACTGGCTAACCAGCGTCACCAGTGACAGTTATACAGTGATCACTGGTGAAAGGGTTAACTCTAGGGGCAATCAGGGGGTTAAAACCTTTATTTAGGTTGTAATATGGGGGTACCTGACCTATAAACCTATTTATGAACCTATATAAACATGGCGGTTACCTAAAAAAAAAAAAATGGTTACCTAGCGACACTAATGCAGCGATCAGAAAAACGATCGCTTAGTGACACTGGCAAAAGGGGGTGAAAGGGTTAACTAGGGGCAATCAGGGGGTTAAAACCTTTATTAGGTAATATATGGGGGTACCTGACGCTATATAAAAAACCTGACGGGGAACCTAAATAACAAAATAACTAACTGGCTAACCAGCGTCACCAGTGACAGTTATACAGTGATCACTGGTGAAAGGGTTAACTCTAGGGGCAATCAGGGGGTTAAAACCTTTATTTAGGTTGTAATATGGGGGTACCTGACCTATAAACCTATTTATGAACCTATATAAACATGGCGGTTACCTAAAAAAAAAAATGGTTACCTAGCGACAGCAGTGACACTAATACAGCGATCAGAAAAACGATCGCTTAGTGACACTGGCAAAAGGGGGTGAAAGGGTTACCTGGGGGGCAATCAAGGGGTTAAACCTTTATTAGGGGGGGGTAGGGGGCTACCTTGGACCTAAAACTAACTGCCCTGACAGTTATTACAGTCACACTGACACTAAATGCAGTGATCAGTAAATAAATGATCACTGCAATTAGTGACACTGTGACTGGGGGGGGAGGGGGGTGATCTGGGGGGTGATCAGGGGGTGACAGGGGGGTGGAATATGTGCCTAACTGTACTGGTGTCAGTGTAGTGTTGTGCACTAACCTGTACATGTTCGCCGCTCGGCGTCTCCGGTC
>CM053026.1:772690844-773135545 GCA_028564925.1 Lithobates sylvaticus | reverse complement strand
AGAATTAACAGATATCTGAATATTTCAGGTCCACGGAATATTATAACTTGGGGAAATTATTCAGTGACCATTATCCACAAATCCACTGGGTCCCAGAACTTTACTTAATTAAAATAGTGAAGCGCAAACACACCCAGCTGAGCAATTAGAGGCAATTCGAGTCAATTCGGTGAACATAATCAAAAGTGAAAACAATCTATATAATCTAGCAATATGCAAACAAAATGTCCATATATACATGGACATTTTATATATATATATGCTATAAAGTGGGGGAGAACCGTTTGAAGTTAGTGCCTGCAAACAGGTCTTCCCACCGACCTTATATATACGAAAAAAGTTCAAAGGTTGCTGCACTTAAAAATCATTCATTTATTTTTCAAATATTTTTAAGAAAGGTTACATATCAGAAGTTATTCAAAAGTCGTTCAGAGATTTCCTTTTCGGGCTTTCATGTTCACGCCCTTCTTCAGATCAGTCGGAACACATCTAACAATTTCATCAAGATCACATGTTTTTAAACACTTACAGACATCATCACACATGGAATCAATTACATGGTCCAATTGCTCTCTACTTCAATTAAATCCCTGCTTTGAATATTAGTTTTACATCATAGATACAAAAATGGTTAATTAAACTGATCACAGTCTCATTATTCCCTCAGGGGTCATCCCATTGTCAATCTGTAAAACATATATACATAAGAAAAATAAAAAAGATGAATGAATACAAAAACTATGTAAAAAATTGATATATAAAAAATATATACAGTGGTGTGAAAAAGTGTTTGCCCCCTTCCTCATTTCCTGTTCCTTTGCATGTTTGTCACACTTAAGTGTTTCGGAACATCAAACCAATTTAAACAATAGTCAAGGACAACACAAGTAAACACAAAATGCAATTTGTAAATGAAGGTGTTTATTAATAAAGGTGAAAAAAAATCCAAACCATCATGGCCCTGTGTGAAAAAGTGATTGCCCCCCTTGTCAAAACATACTATAACTGTGGTTGTCCACACCTGAGTTCAATTTCTCTAGCCACACCCAGGCCTGATTATTGCCACACTTGTTCACAATCAAGGCATCACTTAAATAGGAGCTGCTTGACACAGTAAGGTCCACCAGAAGATCCTTAAAAGCTACACATCATGCCGAGACCCAAAGAAATTCAGGAACAATTGAGAAAGAAAGTAATTGAGATCTATCAGTCTGGAAAGGGTTATAAAGCCATTTCCAAAGCTTTGGGAATCCAGCGAACCACAGTGAGAGCCATTATCCACAAATGGCGAAGACATGGAACAGTGGTGAACCTTCCCAGGAGTGGCCGGCCGCCCAAAATTACCCCAAGAGCGCAGCGACGACTCATCCAAGAGGTCACAAAAGACCCCACAACAACGTCCAAGGAACTGCAGGCCTCACTTGCCTCAGTTAAGGTCAGCGTTCATGCCTCCACCATCAGGAAAAGACTGGGCAAAAATGGCCTGCATGGCAGAGTTCCAAGGAGAAAACCACTGCTGAGCAAAAAGAACATCAAAGCTCGTCTCAATTTCTCCACAACACATCTTGATGATCCCCAAGACTTTTGGGACAACATTCTGTGGACCGATGAGACAAAAGTGGAACTCTTTGGAAGGTGTGTGTCCAAGTATATCTGGCGTAGAAGGAACACTGCATTTCAGAAAAAGAACATTATACCAACAGTAAAATATGGTGGTGGTAGTGTGATGGTCTGGGGCTGTTTTGCTGCTTCAGGACCTGGAAGACTTGCCGTGATAAAAGGAACTATGAATTCTGCTGTCTACCAAGAGATCCTAAAGGAGAATGTCCGACCATCTGTTCGTGTACTCAAGCTGAAACGAACTTGGGTTCTGCAGCAGGACAATGATCCTAAACACACCAGCAAGTCCACCACCGAATGGCTGAAGAAAAACAAAATGAAGACTTTGGAGTGGCCTAGCCAAAGTCCTGACCTGAATCCTATTGAGATGTTGTGGTATGACCTTAAAAAGGCCGTTCATGCTCGAAAACCCTCTAATGTAACTGAATTAGGACAATTCTGCAAAGATGAGTGGGCCAAAATTCCTCCAGGACGCTGTAAAAGCCTCATTGCACGTTATCGCAAACACTTGGTTGCAGTTGTTGCTGCTAAGGGTGGCCCAACCAGTTATTAGGTTTAGGGGGCAATCACTTTTTCACACAGGGCCATGATGGTTTGGATTTTTTTTTCACCTTTAATAATAAACACCTTCATTTACAAATTGCATTTTGTGTTTACTTGTGTTGTCCTTGACTATTGTTTAAATTGGTTTGATGTTCCGAAACACTTAAGTGTGACAAACATGCAAAGGAACAGGAAATGAGGAAGGGGGCAAACACTTTTTCACACCACTGTATAATATAGATTGAAGAAAACATATCTGGAAAAATATATGAAAAAATAAAAACTAGGATAATAAGTTCCTTGAAAACTTCCACTGCCCCAGGTCCTGACGGTTTTTCAACTTCTTATTACAAGAAATTTGCTCCAATTTTAACTCCCCACCTGGTTCATTTATTCAACCATATCCTTCATGGAAACCAATTCTCGTCTGAAATGCTCCTAGCGAATATTTCATTACTACCCAAGCCAAATAAACATCATACCACCCCTCAGAACTTTCGCCCTATTTCTGTCATTGATAATGACTTACATTTTTTTAGCAAATTACTAGCAGACAGACTTGCCTTAGTTATCCCCCCTCTAATCCACCCTGATCAATCAGGCTTTATCCCTGGCAGACAAATTACAGACAATATTAGATTAGCCACGAATATCATCCAAGACTCTAACCTTCATGCCAGATCCACTTTTTTACTTAGCTTAGATATACACAAAGCCGTTGATAGCGTCAGTTGGTCTTATTTAGATACACTCCTCCCTAGATTCGGTATAAATAATGAATTTTTATATGGCTCTCTACCATGACTCACACACCCATATTAAATTACCTGGCCACAATTCAGAATTTGTCCCTCTAAATAAAGGTACAAGACAGGGCTGCCCACTTTCCCCTCTTCTTTTCGCCCTCGCCATCGAACCCCTTGCTTGCGCTATTCGCAATAACATAAACATCAAGGGATACACAAAAGGCCTGAAAGAATTTAAATTGAGTCTCTATGCGGACGACGTCCTCTTGTTCCTCACTGACCCCCTGATCTCATTACCGTGCCTAATCAAGACTTTAGACACATTTCATGACCTTACAGGACTAAGCATAAACTTATCCAAATGTTCAGCTCTAACAATTAATTGTCCCCCTAATCTGACTGCCACACTGAAAGAAAAATTTCCATTTCAATGGTGCACAAATTCTTTAAGATATTTAGGTATCCATATCACTTCGTTATATAATTCCCTATAGATCTCTAACTACCCCAGATTATTCCAAAACATTAGTAACCTCCTTAAATCTTGGTCATATCACGTTTATGGGCAGAATAGAAGCAACCAAGATGGTTATATTACCGAAACTTCTATTCATGTTTAGAGCTCTTCCTGTATTGATTCCAAAAAACGCTGTGGATTCCCTACAGAGAGAGATAAACAAGTTTATATGGAATAACAGAAAGTCCAGATTCGGATATTCATTGATGTTTAGACCCCAATCAAAGGGGGGACTGAGTATCCCCAATCTCTGGATTTACTTCCTTTCAGCCAGATATACACAACTTGCTCAATGGTATACACCTTCTATTCATATACCTTGGTTATCATTTGAAGAAAAATCTATTTTACCTTACCATCTCCAAGGCCTTCTGTGGTTTAAATCCATTAAAACCCAAAGAATTGGTCATCTCAACCAGGTGGTACACCATACTCTTCTATTATGGCATGGACATAAACATAAATACAACATCTCATCAGATATTATCCCCCTCGCCTCCTTCATCGGGGATCATTTTTTCTCTCCTCATGATGGTGACACAAACCCTTACACTATATGGCAAATCCTCAAAGTTACAAATCTGAAATCACTCACAAAAAATAACACTTTTCGCCCATTTTCAGATTTGCAATCAGAATATAATTTCACGGAAGCCGAACGCTCTAACTACAACAGTATAAAGTTTTTTTACCAAAAATACTTTTCTCTCACCCTCCAAACCCCCTTCACGATTTTCGAACAAATTTGCCTCTCTTCCCCCCGAGATAGGGGGTTAATATCCATAATGTACAAAAACCTCAACGAACACAACATTCCTGATAAAACACGACAAATGACCCAATGGGAATCTGATTTGAATGAATCATTTGATATAGAACACTGGGACAATATGCTCAACAATTTATGCAAATGCACCAAAACAGCTTCCATTAGAGAATCGCTAACAAATTACAAATCAGATGGTATCTCACCCCAGACAGAATTGCTATTGCCCTTAACTGGCGTTCCTCTAATGTACCATGGTCGCAGATAATGAACCGCATGCTTAGTATCAAATTATCAGAACACATTCACCACACTTTATTCGACACTATGATCACTTATGAGAAAAAATGGAAACCGTGGGATCTCTCTCTACTGATTCATTGACTTATTGCATGTTTTTTTTTTTTTTTTTTAATTCCTGTAGTATTTTATATGTCTTAAAGTGGTATACAGCCTCATGGTGTAGTTTTTGTGCCTTAATTGTATATATCACTACTGGCTTCTTTTTATATTATACCTTTTATTACACATACTGAATTTTTATACTTGGTATACCCAATTCTTGGTATGCATTCTGTACTTTTCTGTATTGAGACTTATTTTTCAATAAACCGTTTGTAAACAAAAAAAGAGAAAATTGATTCCATGTGTGATGATGTCTGTAAGTGTTTAAAAACACGTGATCTTGATGAAATTGTTAGATGTGGTCCGACTGATCTGAAGAAGGGCGTGAACATGAAAGCCGGAAACGGAAATCTCTGTCTGAACGACTTTTGATTAACTTCTGATATGTAATCTTTCTTGAAAATATTTGAAAAATAAATGAATGATTTTTAAAGCGGAGTTCCACCCTAAAGTGGAACTTCCGCTTTTCGGATTCCTCCCCCCCTCCGGTGCCACAATTGTCACCTTTCAGGGGGTGCAGATACCTGTATAATAGAGGTATCTGCCCCGCCCATATCCGAGGATGCCCGCCCATATCCGAGGGTTCCCGTTGTGTCATGGGAAACACACAGTTCCCAGGACACAGCGGGGACCAATAAAGACGCGCAGCGCGACTCGCGCATGCGCTGTAGGGAACCGGGCAGCGAAGCCGCAAGCTTCGCTTCCTGGTTCCCTGACAGAGGATGGCGGCGGGGCAGCCGAGAGACAAGCGGTCGCTCGTCATCTTCTGCCGACACCGCTGGAACCTGGAACAGGTAAGTGTCCATTTATTAAAAGTCAGCAGCTGCAGTATTTGTAGCTGCTGACTTTTAATATTTTTGGTGCGGGTGGAACTCCGCTTTAAGTGCAGCAACCTTTGAACTTTTTTCATATATATATATATATATATATATATATATATATATATATATATATATATATATATAGTGACTGTTGCTAGTAGATTCAAGACATTAAATCCAAGAGAAAAACTCTGCTCAGTGCACGTGTCTATATCTTTATAAGTGACAAATCCAAAATAAGTGATCAAGCACACCACTGTGTCCTCCACCGGTCTCTATATGTTCTCACCTCACATGAAGACCCACCATAGGGTCTAATGGCACCTTCCCCTCAGGGGTATAAATCCAGCAATCTGTTGGTCCTCTATCCTCATAAGAACTCTCAATCACTCAGATGCTGTTCCTCGTAGTTATATGTCATAAGGGCAGGAAAAAACTCAACGATCACACTTGCAGACATTAAAAAGTCTTTTGCTTTGTTTTGTTGTTTTATTTGAGGGATTGAACTTGGTTGGGGGAAGGGATATGGGATGCCCATAGAACAAATTGGTATTTGCAATGCACTAGGCCTCACCCTGAATAAGTCCTAGGATTAGTTCACTTGATGATTCTTATTGGGCCAAGGGCCTGCAGTACCCCTCCTTGGCGGCCCTGAACATTTAGTTGGAAAAGATATTTGATGGTGGACTACTGATCCCAGCAAGCCCAACTTGCAAATCCTGCATCCGCAGGCTGCAACAATTTGGCACAAACCCCACACTCTCTCCTGTGGCTCTGTGCCCAGCTCCCCTGGCATGCCTCTTCCCGATCTCCACTGTGCCTCACTCACCGACTCCTGCCCTGAGTCCTTCCTGAAGGAATCACCCGCACCATGCGGACCGACTGCTTCTCCAGCTCCTGTTCCAGGACACCTCCCCATGACATGTAAGGAGAGGCTCTCTCCCAGCTCTAGAGCTCCTCCGCCTAATTCACACCCCCCAGATGGGGGTGTTCCTCCTGCACGCAGCCTAGCACTCCATCCTTCAGTTCACCCAGCCAACAACTCCTCCCCCAGCAGGCTGACCGTTAGTATATGTAGGAGGCCTGCCCCCTGTCAATCTTAGTTGGGGATTGGTCAGGGCTCCTCACATGTACTCCATGCCACTCCAACTCTCAGCCCTGCCCCTCTTCCAGAACATTCTCACTGAAAGGAGGGGAGGCACTCAAAAGTTGAAGTACATGTCAGTCACACCCACTGCTACACTATCCACTCCCTGCCCCAGATCAAAAACAAACAGGCCCAGCTCACAGCATAGGCCTGCTTAAATATACCTGCACTGACAGAACCTACAACACTACACCTCCAGCACCTACCTATGGTAGAGGGTGCTACACAGATCTATGTGCTTAGGTCACATTTAATGAATTGGGTTTACAACCACTTTAAAAGCTGGATGTGAGGCTGGAGGAGCTAAGTAGGCATTGTGTGCTGTCATTCACTTAGATCTCTATGATATAAATTCTGACAAGTACTTCTTGTATGATGACAAGAGATTTTTGTTTGCCATTTATATATTTCATTTCTCATATTTACATTGTTTGAATAATAACACCTGTGACATTGGGGGATGTCTAGCTCAGTGGTAGATGCCTTTTCAGTAAGTTCACAGCGAACAGGAACTTTAGTTTAAGGGCATGGTAGCCCACTTTTCTTAAAAGGAACAAAATAAAGGAAAGCTTATACATGCAATTGGATGCCCATACAGGGGTTCTTCTCCCAAAAAACAATAACAAATGAAAAATGCAAAGCCGCCTGGCTCTCTTCAGTAGTACTGCCACTTAGGCTTTACGCTTCAGCCCTCTTGGCCATATAACAGGGTTCCTGTACAACTACTGTACCTCTTTTCAGCTTCCTTGCTGCTCAGGCCTTCCACTTCAGGCTCTCATCGGTCTCCTTGGATGCACACAGCTTCAACGCACACAGCGTCTATCTAGAAAGCAGCCCCTTACTGCTCTGATACTCAGACTTGGGTCTCTGGCTTTCATTAGTGCACACCTGCACTCTCTGGACTCCTGGAGACCCCATATCTCTCTGTGTGGAGCCTAGAACCCTAATCCTGACTTTGTTATAAGCCCAGGACCCACCTGCTCAACCAACCAGCCAGACTCCTGGCTGTTCCCAAAACCCAGTCCCAGGATTGGAGATTCTGTCCCACCCATAACGCTAAGGAATCTCCGGGCTCCAGGTCCCCAACTGGATTTTACAAACTTTGGAGAAAACTGATGTAGCGGTCACACTTTACCAAGTGTGCGCTATCAGTAGAAATTTAGTTTTTCTCAGAACTGTAATGGAGTTCTGAGGGATAATTGTACAGGAATTACTTTGGCATCAGTCTGGCTGGGCTGTACTAAGGTTCCGCCTGGTCATAGGTGCAGTGAGGCACCCATGACAGGCCGAGAACCAGGCCTAGTTGGACGTCTTAGGTACCAGTCTTTCCCAGAGCCAATCAGTGGGAGCGTCTGGGGAGGGGTACTTAAGGTGCTGAAGTGACGTGTTCGGGGTTCGGCCGCAGTGTGTGTTCCTGGTTCTGGACCAGGGTAGCCCCTAGGGATGAGCCGAACACCCCCGGGTTCGGTTCGCACCAGAACCTTTGAACGGACCGAAAGTTTGCGCGAATTTTCGAACCCTATTCGTTATAATGGACGCGAACGTTCGAAATCAAAATTGCTAATTACAACGGCCAATATGCATGTTAATGTCATAAAACAGGTTTGGGGACCCGGGTCCTGCCCCAGGGGACATATATCAATGCAAAAAGAACTTTTAAAAACTAACGTTTTTTCGGGAGCAGTCATTTTAATGATGCATAAAGTGAAAAAAAAAAAGTGAAATTTTCCTTTAAATATGGTACCTGGGGGGTGTCTAAAGTATGCCTGTGAAGTGGCATGTGTTTCCCGTGTTTAGAACTGTCCCTGCACAAAATGACATTTGTAAAGGAAAAAAAGAAGCCATTTAAAACCACTTGCGGCTTTAATGTCATGTCTTGTCCTGGCCGCCATATGGCTGAAAATCCTTGAGAAAAATGGCATGGCTCCCCCATCACCCCCCCCCGCACCCCAGCCCCTTTGGGTCTTGTATGGATATTAAGGGGGACCCCGCACCCAAAATAAAACCCTATACCTACAACCCTATATACTCTGAACAGCAGTATATAGGTGGTGCAAACAAGACACGGACTGTAGGTTTGTTCTTAAGTAGAATCTGAACAGGTACATTAGGAAGTGTAGCTCCATCCCAAAAAAATCTATTTTTAAGCTTTTTGGAGAACATAGGGAGGGGTTATCACCCCTGTAACATTTGCTGTCTTTGCACATCTGTTCAGAACATTTCACCTCACTTTCCGTCCCAAGGACAAATGTTTTTGGAAAAGTGGGGTTTTAATTGAAACAAGGATTGGTGATAAAGCATCAGTAGAGAGGAGATACCTTTTTCCCAAATTAAATCTAACAGGATCGAATTTCCCGTTTGCAAGTAGGAGTCGTTTGTAAGTTGGATGTTTGAAAGTAGGGGCCTGCCGTATATACTCTGCAGAAATTTGCCCTATTAGATGTTGGTGTAGCCACAAGACTGGTGGGCACAGGAATGGGCCCTGCTGTGAGTTAATAGAACAAGATTTGTACTTGCATGCACCTGTTGAACCGGGCAGAAAAATTGGGCCTTTGGTGGTGGTGGTGGTGGTGGACGGTGTTGCCACAAGACTGTAAGCCCTCACAGTTACTCTTGGTGGGTGCAGGAATGGGCCCTGCTGTGAGTTATTAGATCAAGATTTGTAATTGCATGCACCTGTTGAACAGGGCAGAAAAATTGGGCCTTTTGGTGGTGGTGGTGGTGGTGGTGGACGGTGTTGCCACAAGACTGTAAGCCCTCACAGTTACTCTTGGTGGGTGCAGGAATGGGCCCTGCTGTGAGTTATTAGATCAAGATTTGTAATTGCATGCACCTGTTGAACAGGGCAGAAAAATTGGGCCTTTGGTGGTGGTGGTGGACGGTGTTGCCACAAGACTGTAGGCCCTCATAGTTACTCTTGGTGGGCGCAGGAATGGGCCCTGCTGTGAACTATTAGATCAAGATTTGTAATTACACGCCCCTGTTAAACAGGGGCTGAAAAATTGTGCCTTAGGCATTGGTGCTGGTGCCACAACACTGCAACCCCTCACAGATACTGTACTCTGAGCACAGCAATGAGACCTGTTGCAAAGCATTGCCTAAAAATTGTAATTACACGCCCCAACAGGGGCTGAAAGATTGTGCCTTAGGCATTGGTGCTGGTGCCACAACACTGCAACCCCTCACAGATACTGTACTCTGAGCACAGCAATGAGACCTGTTGCAAAGCATTGCCTAAAAATTGTAATTACACGCCCCAACAGGGGCTGAAAAATTGTGCCTTAGGCACTGGTGCTGGTGCCACAACACTGCAACCCCTCACAGATACTGTACTTGGAGCACAGCAGTCACACCTGTTGCGAAGCATCTTTTTAAAAATTGTAATTACACGCCCCTGTTATACAGGGGCTGAAAAATTGTGCCTTAGGCATTGGTGCTGGTGCCACAACACTGCAACCCCTCACAGATACTGTACTCTGAGCACAGCAATGAGACCTGTTGCAAAGCATTGCCTAAAAATTTAAATTACACGCCCCAACAGGGGCTGAAAAATTGTGCCTTAGGCACTGGTGCTGGTGCCACAACACTGCAACCCCTCACAGATACTGTACTTGGAGCATAGCAGTCACACCTGTTGCGAAGCATTTTTTTAAAAAAATTGTAAGTACACGCCCCTGTTATACAGGGGCTGAAAAATTGTGCATTAGGCACTGGTGTGGTGGCATGGATCATTGAGGAGGAGGAAGAGGATAGTCAGTCAACATAACAGGACAGTCACTCAGCATCAGCATAGGCAGTCTTGAAGGGATGTGACATTATAAATTATTCAGTTATATCCGCTTCAGGTGCCTGGTAGCTGGTGGTGATCAAGACTGATTCATTTTTATGAAGGTCAGTCGATCAACCGAGTCGGTGGACAGGCGCACCCTATGATCGGTGACAAATCCTCCAGCAGCACTGAATGTGCGTTCGGAAAGAACGCTGGATGCAGGACAGGCCAGTAGCTCAATTGCATACTGTGCAAGCTCTGGCCAGTGATCCATCCTCAGGACCCAGTAAGCCAGAGGATTTTCGGTGGGAAAGGTGTCCAAGTCTGACCTTGCCCCTAGGTATTCCTGCACCATGTATATCAGACACTGGCGATGGTTGCTGGAACCGATCATACCTTGGGGCTGCGGACTAAAAAATTGTCTGAACGCATCGGTCAGACGTCCACCTTCCCCCACCGCTCCTTCTGCTACTGACCGAAGCCTCAGCAACTCGTCGTCCAGGACCAGGAGTTTGTAACCTCCCGGTTTCTGGGAACGCGTTGCACAGACCTTTCTGCAAGGCCTCCCTGAGATGTCTCATCCTCTGCTCCCTCTGCGACGGCAAGATAAGGTCCGCAACCTTACCCTTGTACCGTGGATCAAGGAGAGTGGCCAGCCAGTAATGGTCCCTCTCCTTGATCCGAAGAACACAAGGATCCTTCCGCAGGCTTTGCAGGATCAGGGAGGCCATGCTACGTAGGTGAGCTGAGGCATTCGGTCCGGAGTCTTCTGGGTCACTGAGGATGACATGATCGCCAGCCACCTCCTCCCAGCCACGTACAAGTCCACTGGTTTGTTGGGACTGTACATCATCCCTAAAAGACTGCTGCTGCTGATGCTGAGTGCCAGGCTCCACCTCCATGCTCACACAATCCGCCTCCTCCTCCTCCTCCTCATCCTCTTCCTGTGTGATGGGTGGGACAGAAGGAACACTGTCTGGATAAAGGGGGCCTTGAGAGGCAAGGAAGTCCTCCTCTTCCTGCCTCTGTTCTGCCTCAAGTGCCCTGTCCATTATCCCACGCAGCGTATGCTCCAACAGGTGGACAAGAGGTACAGTGTCACTGATGCATGCACTGTCACTGCTCACCATCCTCGTGGCCTCCTCAAATGGTGAGAGGACAGTGCATGCATCCCTGATCATGCTCCACTGGCGTGGGGAAAAAAAGCCAAGCTCCCCTGACCCTGTCCTGGTGCCGTAGTCGCAAAGGTACTCATTGATGGCCCTCTGCTGCGTGTGCAGTCGCTGCAGCATGGCCAACGTTGAGTTCCACCTGCTGGGCATGTCACATATTAGGCGGTACTTGGGCAGGTTCAGCTCCTTTTGCAGCTCAGTCAGCCGAGCACTGGCATTATAAGATCGGCGGAAATGCACACAGACTTTCCTGGCCTGCCTCAGGACATCCTGTAAGCCTGGGTACCTGCCCAAGAACTGCTGCACCACCAGGTTGAGGACGTGAGCCATACAGGGCACATGGGTGAGCTGCCCCTGTCGCAGGGCGGAGAGGAGGTTGGTGCCATTGTCAGAAACGACCATTCCTGGCTTAAGCTGGCGTGGCGTCAACCACCTCTCGGCCTGCCCCTGCAGAGCTGCCAGAACCTCTGCCCCAGTGTGGCTCCTGTCCCCCAAACACACCGGCGCAAGCACGGCATGGCATCTTTTTGCCTGCGTACTCGCGTAGCCCCTTGTAAACCTACGGAGCACCGCTGGTTCCGAGGACAGAGCACTGGAGGAAGAAGAAGAGGAGGGGGTGGAGGAGAGAGGTGTGTCACAACCAGTAGTAGCATTTTGGAGGCGTGGTGGCGGAACAACCTCCAACACTACTGCACCTTGTCCTGCATCCCTCCCAGCTGCCAATAGAGTGACCCAATGGGCCGTGAAAGAAAGATAACGTCCCTGTCCATGCCTGCTGGACCATGAGTCAGCGGTAATATGCACCTTACCGCTGACCGCCCTGTCCAGCGAGGCATGGACATTGCCTTCCACATGCCGGTAGAGAGACGGAATCGCCTTCCGTGAGAAAAAGTGGCGTTTGGGAACCTGCCACTGAGGAACCGCACATTGAACAAACTCACGGAAGGGGGCCGAGTCTACCAACTGAAAAGGCAGCAGTTGAAGTGCTAGCAATTTAGCCAAGCTAGCATTCAACCGCTGGGCATGTGGATGGCTGGGAGTATACTTCTTTCTACGGTCCAGCAGCTGGGGCAGGAAAATTTGCCTGCTACAATCGGACGTCGGTGTACTGCAAGTACTTGGTTGTGACACACCTAATTCTACACCTTCAGTCCTCTCAGAGCAGCTTTCAGAGAGGACTGAAGATATAGTGGGGATGGAGATCCCAACTGATGAGGAGCAAGGAGAGGTCCGCTTTGTTCTTTGGTGTGGGTCTTTTATGTGTGCTTGCCAACGAGCTGCATGGCAGGTCGACATATGTCTGCTCATGCTTGTGGTGCCCAAGCGGCTGATGTTTTGGCCACGCGAGATACGCTTGAGACAAATATTGCAAATAGCAGTGGTGCGATCTGATGCACTCGTCTCAAAAAAGGCCCACACCAAAGAACTTTTGTGATAACGTGCAGAGGCAGCGCCCTGCAGAGGCGGAGCTATGCGGTGTGGTACAGTTGATGTGCTGACCTCTAGCTGGCCTCCAGAGGGCATCCTGCCTCATTTGACATGTGACGCTGCATCCTCCTCCTCCTCCTCTCTCCCTTCAGGCACCCACTTGGAGTCAGTGACCTCATCATCCCCTCCCTCTTCACCACTAGAGCAAACCTGGCAGTAAGCTGCAGCTGGTGGAACAGTACTGCCAGATTGCTGTCCTTCAGCATCCCCTCTCTCTGCGCGCACACTACTGCCTTCCTCAAGCTGGGTATCATCATCCGAGCCTTCGAATCGTTGGGCATCCTCCTGGAGCATGTACCCAACACTGTGCTCAAACAGTTCGGGGGACTCCTCAGGAGGACATGGTGGGTCTAGGGAAGGGGTGGCTGATGATGCCATTGAGTACGCGTTGGCAGCTGCTCTGCCAGTACTCTCAGCCTGGGTGAGAGAGGATGAGGAGGATGAGGAGGGCTTGGTCATCCATTCTACCAAGCCTTCGGCATTATGCGGCTCCACATGTCCAGCTGCCGAAAACAAAGACAAGCGTGTCCCATGGCCACCTGCTGATGACGATGCACGACCACGTCCACGGCCAGCACTGTTGTCTCTAGAAACAGAGCCTGCCTGCCCTGTGTTCTTGCCTCGGCACGCTCTGCCTCTCCTTGGCGGTCTTCCAGCCATTGTAGTCGGTAGTGTATATAGTATAAAAAATAGAGCTCCTATGTGTGCTCACAACACACTGTAGGTCCTATGGGTGCTGACACTAACACACTATAGGTACTATGTGTGCTGCTGACAAGAAAATATAGGAGCTATGTGTGCTGCCACAAACACACTAGAAGTCCTATGGGTGCTGCTGACACAAAGACACTATAGGTACTATATGTGTGCTGCTGTCAAGAAAATATAGGAGCTCTGTGTGCTGCCACTAACACACTAGAAGTCCTATGGGTGCTGCTGACACAATAGGTACTATATGTGTGCTGCTGTCAAGAAAATATAGGAGCTCTGTGTGCTGCCACTAACACACTATATGTGTGCTGCTGACAAGAAAATATAGGAGCTACGTGTGCTGCCACTAACACACTAGAAGTCCTATGGGTGCTGCTGACACAATAGGTAGTATATGTGTGCTGCTGAGAAGAAAATATAGGAGCTCTGTGTGCTGCCACTAACACACTAGAAGTCCTATGGGTGCTGCTGACACAATAGTTAGTATATGTGTGCTGCTGTCAAGAAAATATAGAAGCTCTGTGTGCTGCCACTAACATACTAGAAGTCCTATGGGTGCTGCTGACACAATAGGTAAAATATGTGTGCTGCTGAGAAGAAAATATAGGAGCTCTGTGTGCTGCCACTAACACACTAGAAGTCCTATGGGTGCTGCTGACACAATAGGAAGTATATGGGTGCTGCTGAGAAGAAAATATAGGAGCTCTGTGTGCTGCCACTAACACACTAGAAGTCCTATGGGTGCTGCTGACACAATAGGTAGTATATGTGTGCTGCTGAGAAGAAAATATAGGAGCTCTGTGTGCTGCCACTAACACACTAGAAGTCCTATGGGTGCTGCTGACACAATAGGTAGTATATGTGTGCTGCTGTCAAGAAAATATAGGAGCTCTGTGTGCTGCCACTAACACACTAGAAGTCCTATGGGTGCTGCTGAGAAGAAAATATAGGAGCTCTGTGTGCTGCCACTAACACACTAGAAGTCCTATGGGTGCTGCTGAGAAGAAAATATAGGAGCTCTGTGTGCTGCCACTAACACACTAGAAGTCCTATGGGTGCTGCTGACACAATAGGTAAAATATGTGTGCTGCTGTCAAGAAAATATAGGAGCTCTGTGTGCTGCCACTAACACACTAGAAGTCCTATGGGTGCTGCTGACAAAATAGGTAGTATATGTGTGCTGCTGAGAAGAAAATATAGGAGCTCTGTGTGCTGCCACTAACACACTAGAAGTCATATGGGTGCTGCTGAGAAGAACATATAGCTCTGTGTGATGCCACTAACACACTATATGTGTGCTGCTGAGAAGAAAATATAGGAGCTCTGTGTGCTGCCACTAACACACTAGAAGTCCTATGGGGTGCTGCTGAGAAGAAAATATAGGAGCTCTGTGATGCCACTAACACACTATATGTGTGCTGCTGAGAAGAAAATATAGGAGCTCTGTGTGCTGCCACTAACACACTAGAAGTCCTATGGGTGCTGTTGAGAAGAAAATATAGGAGCTCTGTGTGATGCCACTAACACACTAGAAGTCCTATGGGTGCTGCTGAGAAGAAAAAATATAGGAGCTCTGTGTGCTGCCACTAACACACTAGAAGTCCTATGGGTGCTGCTGACACAATAGGTAAAATATGTGTGCTGCTGTCAAGAAAATATAGGAGCTCTGTGTGCTGCCTGCCACTAACACACTAGAAGTCCTATGGGGTGCTGCTGAGAAGAAAATATAGGAGCTCTGTGTGCTGCCACTAACACACTAGAAGAAGTCCTATGGGTGCTGCTGAGAAGAAAATATAGGAGCTCTGTTTGCTGCCACTAACACACTAGAAGTCCTATGGGTGCTGCTGAGAAGAAAATATAGGAGCTCTGTGTGCTGCCACTAACACACTAGAAGTCCTATGGGTGCTGCTGAGAAGAAAATATAGGAGCTCTGTGTGATGCCACTAACACACTAGAAGTCCTATGGGTGCTGCTGAGACAATAGGTAAAATATGGGTGCTGCTGTTAAGAAAATATAGGAGCTCTGTGTGCTGCCACTAACACACTAGAAGTCCTATGGGTGCTGCTGACACAATAGGTAAAATATGTGTGCTGCTGTCAAGAAAATATAGGAGCGCTGTGTGCTGCCTGCCACTAACACACTAGAAGTCCTATGGGTGCTGCTGAGAAGAAAATATAGGAGCTCTGTGTGCTGCCACTAACACACTAGAAGTCCTATGGGTGCTGCTGAGAAGAAAATATAGGAGCTCTGTGTGATGCCACTAACACACTAGAAAGTCCTATGGGTGCTGCTGAGAAGAAAATATAGGAGCTCTGTGTGATGCCACTAACACACTAGAAGTCCTATGGGTGCTGCTGACACAATAGTTAAAATATGTGTGCTGCTGTCTAGAAGAAAATATAGGAGCTCTGTGTGATGCCACTAACACACTAGAAGTCCTATGGGTGCTGCTGAGAAGAAAATATAGGAGCTCTGTGTGCTGCCACTAACACACTAGAAGTCCTATGGGTGCTGCTGAGAAGAAAATATAGGAGCTCTGTGTGCTGCCACTAACACACTAGAAGTCCTATGGGTGCTGCTGAGAAGAAAATATAGGAGCTCTGTTTGATGCCACTAACACACTAGAAGTCCTATGGGTGCTGCTGAGAAGAAAATATAGGAGCTCTGTGTGCTGCCACTAACACACTAGAAGTCCTATGGGTGCTGCTGAGAAGAAAATATAGGAGCTCTGTGTGATGCCACTAACACACTAGAAGTCCTATGGGTGCTGCTGAGAAGAAAATATAGGAGCTCTGTGTGATGCCACTAACACACTAGAAGTCCTATGGCTGCTGAGAAGAAAATATAGGAGCTCTGTGTGCTGAGAAGAAAATATAGGAGCTCCTGCCACTAACACACTAGAAGTCCTATGGGTGCTGCTGAGAAGAAAATATAGGAGCTCTGTTTGATGCCACTAACACACTAGAAGTCCTATGGGTGCTGCTGAGAAGAAAATATAGGAGCTCTGTGTGATGCCACTAACACACTAGAAGTCCTATGGGTGCTGCTGCTGAGAAGAAAATATAGGAGCTCTGTGTGATGCCACTAACACACTAGAAGTCCTATGGGTGCTGCTGAGAAGAAAATATAGGAGCTCTGTGTGATGCCACTAACACACTAGAAGTCCTATGGGTGCTGCTGTCAAGAAAATATAGCTCTGTGTGATGCCACTACACACTAGAAGTCCTATGTGTGCTGAGAAGAAAATATAGGAGCTGTGTGTGCTGCCACTAACACACTAGAAGTCCTATGGGTGCTGCTGCTGAGAAGAAAATATAGGAGCTCTGTGTGCTGCCACTAACACACTAGAAGTCCTATGGGTGCTGCTGAGAAGAAAATATAGGAGCTCTGTTTGCTGCCACTAACACACTAGAAGTCCTATGGGTGCTGCTGAGAAGAAAATATAGGAGCTCTGTTTGCTGCCACTAACACACTAGAAGTCCTATGGGTGCTGCTGAGAAGAAAATATAGGACCTCTGTGTGCTGCCACTAACACACTAGAAGTCCTATGGGTGCTGTTGGGGTGCAATGCTGTGCTAACAGCACTGCGGTTGGTACTACTGCAATACTGTACTAACAGTAAGCACACACCCGACTAATCCCCAGCAGCAGCTAATAACACACTAACTGTGCAATCAGCAGCAATGAACGATCACTAATGATGAATGACTCAGGTAGCAATGGTTTAGCAAAGAAATAGCCAATGGTTTAGCAAAGAAATAGCAATCAAGCAAAGACAGAATCAGCAGACTGCTCTCTCCTAAAGCCGGAACACATGTGACCGGGGCCGACGGCGTGGCGGCCTTTTAAATGGTGGGGCGTGTACTAAAGCCCCTGAGCTTTAATTGGCTACAGGCGTCCTGCCTGTAGCCAATTATTGCTCTCCGAGTTTCCGGCGCTGTGATTGGCCAAGCATGCGGGGTCACAGTGCATGCTTGGCCAATCATCAGCCAGCAATGCACTGCGCCGGCCGCGCCGGCCGCAATGCATTGCGGGGCCGCTCGCATAACATGAATGTGATGCGAACGGCCCAAATAGTTCTGGGCTCGCCGAGCGAGCGAAACGCCCCGGTGCTCGATTCGAACGTGGGTTCGAATCGAGCACATGTTGGCTGCTAGGCCTCTGGCTAGAGGTTTATCCAGCAGTGAAGCA
Source organism: Lithobates sylvaticus (assembly GCA_028564925.1). Lineage (NCBI taxonomy): Eukaryota > Metazoa > Chordata > Amphibia > Anura > Ranidae > Lithobates > Lithobates sylvaticus. The sequence goes on along the minus strand of CM053026.1, from coordinate 773,117,648 downwards.
CCCAGCTGGGAGTGGCTACTCTCTGGGTTTGGTTAGAGACATTCAGTGGATGTCAGCAGTTCAAAGTGCCCGAGTTTATCACCCGTGCCCTCTATTCCAATCAGAGACTGTGTTATGTTGGATGTTACCCCTGCAGAATAAAAACCTTGAAAAGGACTTTTATGTGTCAGCATCTTAAGTCACTGGGTACTAACCCTGGGAACCCCTAGAGGATCACTGACAAGCTACGAGGAGGTAACTGATAAGCCCAAAATTCAAGGCCGCCCCTCGAGGGGTTATGGCCGCTACACTGATAAAACAGATTCCTCCACATTAAATACCCCTGGAGCCCCTCAACCTGCCTATTTGAGAACCCTGGGCGACAATTACTAGGACAGGGAGTTGTACTGTCACACATTCCATTAAAATATTTCTCAACATCTTATCCAGATCACTTATCGAGTCATTGACACTCCCCTGAATGATGGAAAAATGTATCCAACTTTATTCCGTATTATACCAAACGACCGGGTCCGTTATGCCGCTATTTTTAAGTTATTGCAGCATTTTGGGTGGAATTGGGTTGGAATAATCTCATCAGAGGAAGGCAACGGTGATGAGGAGTCCCAAGAACTGAGTAAGATGATGAGAGAACATGGGATCTGCACAGAATATATCATTCCACTCATTGGGAATATTAAAAATGATATTCAGAAATTAAAGATTATTAGTGAATCAACAGCTAAAGTTGTCATAGTGTGTGGGCCTTACACACATCAATTACATCGACTTGCTTCTCATATACCCTCTGTTATAGGAACTATAACATTTATTTTTCCACCATCATGGAGTAAAATAAGTAATCTGTATATCGGTGACGTTACATTAATCAACTGCAGCTTCATATTTTTATGGCCATCAAAATTCAACCTAGACAAAAATATTTATACTCATAGCAAGTTTCCTAATCGCTTACATGACCCAATACTGGAAGACATTTCGATTTTCATTTTTAAGTGCCTCCTCACAAATATATACAAAAATGATGTTTTTAAGCATTCTTACAAACCTTGTCCTAATTCAACAAATTGGTCATACATATTAAATTCTTATACAATTGTACCTTCCTATGCATACATGGCTGTATATGTTCTGGCCAGAGCTCTACATGACATGCTCATGATGACCAATAAATCTAAACTGAATGGATTCCAGCACAAAGTAAGTTAAATAATAAGTGTTTATATTATTATGATCCTATCCTATATAACTTGACTTGAACTTGAATGACTTGTATAGCGCTACCTATGTGAACTGAATCGCCTCAGGGTGCTTTTACCACTGGTGTCCATCTGTGGTATAGTGCGGTCCTTGCCCTGTGGGGTCCTGACACGCTTACAAACACATATACATACAACATACACACATTTGGCCAATTTTATCGACAGGATCTAATTAACCTACCAGCATGTCTTTGGAGTGTGGGAGGAAACCCATGCAGGCACAGGGAGAACATGTAAACTCCAGGCAGAAGGTGTCGTGGTCGGGATTTGAACCAGTGACCCTATTACTGCTAGGTGAAAGTGCTAACCACTACACCACTGTGCTGCCCTATAAGAATTATGTGAATAAAGTGAGATCCCTCATAGCGTCCATTCACACTTGTGTGACTTCAAAATCGTGTGATTTCCATTGTGACTTTACAGTGCGACTTGATGTGACTTTAGTGCCATTTTGATGAGACTTTGGATGAGTGCAACTTTGGCTTTGACAGATGTGATTGTTTGTGCTCTACAGAGTCGCATTCAAGTCACATGTGTAACATGCAGGCGCAACTTAAATGAAACTTGAGGGTTTACATTGAAGCCTATGGCACTCAAGTCACATGAAAGTCTGACCAAAGAAGTGCAGGAACTACTTTGAAGTCGTTGTAAATTTAAGTCACACAGATATGAATGGTGCTCATTAGGATGGGGTGCGACTTGTTATGTGACTTTGCGGTCCAAAGTCACACAATTGTGAATGTGGCTTTACTGTGTAGGTGATCATGAAAACTGCAATCACCTTTTTTTTTGTAATTTATTGATTTTTTTTTGTAGTTTATTGATTTTTTTTTGTAATTTATTGATTTTTTTTTTTTTTTACTATTTGTTTTTTTTTTTTTTTAATAAAGAGAGCATGTCTCTTTAAAGATTTTGTGCATCTTGATTATGTGCCCCTGTCTCTAGGACTAAACCCATAAGAGTTAAACATCTCAAAGAAGTATATTTATTTTACCACATATCAAAAACAATCTTTATCAATGATTCATAATCAAGAATTCAAATAAAGTGCATATTTAGTGAACTCCAATACTATAAACAAAATGATCCTTCTTAATCAAGAAAATAATCATTTAAACAAAAAACAGTCCCGTTATTCCTCTTCAAAAGATGGTTATCCGAATCCCACGTGCACAAATCCACATCCGTGATTGGAAAACTTTCACCAATTCGTGAAACGCCACCACCTTCTGAAATAAACACTTACCAGAATCAAGGTAAAAAGATATGTTACATTATATATTTATATATTATCACATCAGGGTCCACAGAGCCCCCTCATTACATCAGGGTGCCCAGAGAGCCTCCCCCTTACATAAGGGTCCCCAGACCCCCCTCATTACATCAGGGTCCCCAAAGAGCTTGTCACGTCACTTGCCACAAGATGAAGCTTGTCACGTCCCCTGTCACCAGATGCACATTGTCCCTTGCCGCGTCACTTGCCACATCACCTGCCACCAGATATGGATAGTCCCTTGCCACCAGATGCGGATTGTCACTTGACACGTCACCTGCAACCAAATGCAGAACATGCGCATTGACTGGGTCCCAGAGAAATGGTGGGCAGTGAGAGATGATGTAATCCCTCTGCTGCCCACAGCTGCATACTGAGGGCAGAACAGCAGTGATGCAGGGAAGATGGCTCCGGTGCTGCCCGCCGGCTCTCCGGCTCTGTCATGCTGCCTGCCGCACTCATGGCTGCAGAGAGGCCACGGCCTGGTAGTGGGCCCCGGTCCAGTGGTTGGGGGAACCTTGTGGTAAGAGAATCAGGGCAGGGCTGGCCCAAGACATTGTGCAGCCTGGGTCCAAAAAATGAAATGCTGCCCCCCCGACAAAAAAAAATCATGCACACCAAAAGGACTGCACATCTATTATTTTATCATGATAAATAAAACTAAAATTACATTTATCAGGAAGTCAGATTTTGCACTAAACACAGAAGTGTGAACCTAGGTTAAGGGCTAGTATAGTATACAGACAGGCTAGGGTAGTATACAGACAGGCTAGGGTATACAGACATGCTAGGGTAGTATAGAGATTCCCCCCTTCCACTCCTCCGTGGTCTGCACTCACCTGGTGCCACCCTTGCTCAGGAGCTCGTGTGAAAAACTTCCTCCCGGCTCTGTCATATGGGCGGAGCAAGGAGGAGACTTGCTCTCACACTGATCTCTGGGCTCTGGCTGTCACTGAAGTATCGGGTGCAGACTCAGTGAGAGTGCCGCGGCTGTGCGGGACAGCACCATGTCAGGCAGCCCGCAACACTCTCACTCTGTCTTCACTGTGCAGATCGACCGACTCATGGTGAGGCTGGCCCTGGACTTGGGGCTATGGGCCCCAGATTCAGGGCTATAGCCCCAGTAGTCACCCTCTAGTGATGCCACTGGTTTGGATGATAGAGTAGGAGGATGGTTTAGTAAGCCAGTCCACCACCTCCTCTGCATGCTGTGGCTGGATAGCACATGATGGGGGGGATTATTCCCAAGATTTTATAGAAACTGGGAAATATGTAATTGGATGCACTTTAGTGAATGAAAAGTGGAGTTTGGTGCACTTTAAATTGAGGACTCCTGCTAATAGAAATGTAAAAACTATTAAAACAAATATGATAAAAAAGGGGGAACACCAGGAATATAGTGTGATCCAAGATCCTTTACCTAATTGGTCAGTATTTGACCGCCTGATAAATATTTAAACTTTATTATTCCATAATATAATATCTTAAAAATTGTAGTCCACATTTCAGATATATGGAAAGCAGCAAAACAAAAACTAATAGAAAAAAAATTGCTAAATAGACTTGCTATAAAAGGAGAGAAGTGAATGTCTTTTGTAAAACTGCAGAGTAATAGGAAATCTGCAAAGCATATATATTTATACAGTCTAGTATATACTGTAGATATATACGCTGCGTTCAGTGTAGCCTATATCTACAGTGCATTCCGTGGTGTACAGTTCCTGATACAGTGCAGGCAGTGTACACAGTATCTAATACAGTGTGAACAGTTTCTGATACACTTCAAGCGGTGTACACAGTATCTAATACAGTGTAGTGTGGTGCAAAACAAAATATACATCATGTCCGGAAGGCCACCAAGGTGAGGCAGACACTCACAAGCCATTAAAAGAAGGCAAGCAACCTCTGTGTCTACAGTCAACAGTGCTGGTCATGGACATGGTGCATCCTCTGCAGGTGGTTGTGGGGCACACTTGTCCTTTTTTTCTGCTGCTGGCCGTGTTATTGAGCCACAACATGCAGAAGAGTTGGTGGAGTGGATAACGAAGCCGTCCTCATCGTCCTCATCCTCTGTCTACCAGGGTCAGAGTAGTTTGCCTTCCAACACAGCTGCAAAAGCGGCCTATTCCACTGACTCCTTGTCCACAGACGCTCCTTCCGCAGCCCCACCATCACGCACGGAGGAGTCCCCAGAAATATTAGACCATAGTGTTGGTTATATGCTGCTGGAGGATGCGCAATTTGCTATGGATGTGGGATACCTTGAAGACTGCCTATGCTGACTATCCTATCTCTCCTGATACATGATGATGCTTGCTTCCAACAATATTTTTGGTTTAGGGCACCACCACCCAAGGCCCAATTTTCCTGCTCCTGTTTAACAGGGGCATGTAATTACAACTTTTGATATAGTATTTCACAGCAGGGCCCGTTCCTGCTTCCAACAAGAGTATCTGTGAGGGGTTACAGTGTTGTGGCGACACCACCACCCAAGGCCCAATTTGTCTGCCCCTGTTTAACAGGGGCATGTAATTACAATTCTTGATATAATATTTCACAGCAGGGCCCATTCCTGCGCCCAACAGGAGTAATTGTGAGGGCTTACAGTGTTCTGGTACCACCAACACCTAAGGCCCAATTTTCTGCAAAGTATACGGGACAGGCCGTATAGTATATATACTGCTGTTCAGAGTATATAGTGCCTGGGGGACCCCCACGCCATTTTTTTTAAATTATGGTGCGGGGTTCCCCTTAATATCCATACCAGACGTGAAGGGCCTGGTATGGATTTTGGGGGGGACATCCACGCCATTTTTTTTGTTTTTTGTATTTTTGGTATTTTTATCTATATTGCCGGGATCCGACAATACATCCCAGCCGTGAGCAGTTTTAAATGACATTTTTTTCCTTTATAAATGTAATTTTGCTGTGGCACTGTTATAAACATGGGAAAGATGCGCTACTTTACAGGCATACTAAGGACACCCCCAGGCAGAATATTTAAAGGAATATTTTGTTTTTATTATTTCACTTTAAGCATTATTAAAATCACTGCTCCCGAAAAAACTGCCCTAAAACTTTTTTTGCATTAATAAATATCCCCTGGGGCAGGACCCGAGTCCCCAAACACTTTTTATGGCAATAACTTGCATATAAGCCTTTAAAATTAGCACTTTTGATTTTTCACGTTCGCGTCCCATAGACTTTAACGGTGTTCGAACAAATTTTGTTTGCAAGTTCTGCTGCGAACCGAACCGAGGGGTGTTCGGCTCATCCCTATTGGCATACTAAAGTACGCCCATGGGGGCCATGTTTACTCGCACAGGGATGCACAGGTGTTCCATGCATCCCCATACAGGCAGTCCCATTTATGTAAATTGGGATGCAATGTGTGTGTGTGTCAAGAGAGTATAGTTGGGTGTTTTTATAGTTTGTAACATATGTATTTTCTCTTGTATTTCGTTTGTTACCGTATGTCCTTGCAAACAGATGTGTTTTAGAGCAAGTATTTTTTTTTTGGGGGGGGCGGATATTTTTCACTGAAATATTTTTGATGTTGTCAATCTGTGTTGTTCGTAGGTTGGTAGTTTCACTTTGATTTAATTGTCTGTGCTGCATTATTTTGCAAAATCTTCCTCAAGCTGTTGTGACTACTAAATGTTTAAATACTTAAGGGACCGTCTGCTTGTGGGCACAGTCTTTTTAACTCCTGTTCATTTCCTCTGCAAAATGGTCAGACCTCAAAACCATATTCTGTAATGCCCCGTACATACGGTCGGACATTCCGATGGAGAAAGTTAGATCGGATTATGTTGTCGGGAAATCCGATCGTGTGGGGGCTCTAGCGGACTTTTTCCGTCGGAATTTCGAACGGAAAAAGTTTGAGAGCAGGACCTAAAATTTTCCGATAACAAAATCTGATCTGAAAGGTTGGGCTTTGTGTCCCTTTTATGAAAATTGGCTTCACTTCCTGTCACATAGCCAAACAGAAAGTGAGGGTAAAACCCTACCAATGTCTTTCCTTGGGGAAACACAGGTCAATCTAACTAGTGTCCCCATTAGGCAAATTGCACTGTAGCACTTTGTTGTGTACACCCCAAATTATTAGGTATTTTGGGGTTTATTAAAGGCAAATCCACTCTGCAATACAAGTGTACTCACTGTAAATTTGAGGGGAAGTACTGGTGATTTTATCATCTAATCATGTAGAAGCAAAAATGCTGTTTTTTTTCCTTGCATGTCCCCCTCGGATCTCCAGCAACTGCACTTCCAAGTGCACTTGTAGTGCAAAGTGGATTTGCCTTTTGTAAATAAACCCCAAAGTCCAAGATACCTAATAATTTGGGGTGTACACAGCAAAGTGCTACAGTGCAATTTACCGAATGGGGAAACGATTTAGATTGACTTGTGTGTGCCCAATTGTATTGGGCGTGCGCTATTATCAATGAGAAAACCGCAGTTACCCTAGCACCAGTTGCAGTTTACATATGCAGGTATTTATTATCGTTATTTGCGCTTCACTGTGTGCTGGTTCACCCGTTCAATTAGTGACTTTTCCAGCACACCAATTAATGTATGAACTGGTGCAGTGCCTTCTTCTTAGTAAATCACCCTCTAAGTGTCAATACATGTGTGTTTGTGTCTAACATCCTATATTGTGGTGGTATCCATATACTTTTACCTAACGGTGCATTGCTAATTGTGCTCTCTATTTTCACCCATCGTTTTTCATTCGTTTTCTTGACCATTCTATTACTCGTGCCAATAATACTGCCTTATAATATTTTTTAAATCTGGTAGTACTAACCCCCCTTGTGATTTATTTTTACCTAATACTGAGAACAGTTTTTTATTCTGTTTTTTATTCTGCCATATATATTTTGTTATCATTGTCTTTAGTGTCTTAAAATATGTCTGAGGTAGAAAAAATGGTAGCATTTGAAATGTATATATAATTTTCAGTAATATCACCGTTTTTACCATGTCTACACATCCTATCCAAGAGAGAGGTCTGTTTATTATTCTTTTTATTTCTGTCTTAATTTCATTTAAAAGTGGGATATCATTTGTTTAATAGATTTTCCCCAGAGATGGGGTTAGTTTTATTCCTAGATATTTTAATTCTGTTTTTCTCCATGTAAATGAAAATTCCTGTTGTAAATCTTGTTCTTCCCATTTACTCACAATTGTATTGAAGATCTCTGACTTCAAGGGGTTAATTTTTAAATTAGATAATTCTCCATAGATTTTAATTTTTTATTAAATTTGGCAATGTTATCCTAGGATTGGAGATGTAGAACATCTTCTGCATATGCTGCTATTTTATGTTCCTCATCTCCAATTATAATACGTCCTATATCTACACTGTTTCTAATGGTTGCTAAGACAGGTTCTAATTATGGATGAGCCGAACACCCCCCCCAACCCCCCCCCCCGGTTCGGTTCGCACCAGAACCTGCAAACAGACCTAAACTTCACGTGAACTTTAGAACCCTATTAAAGTCTATGGGACTTGAACGTTCAAAATCAAAAGTGCTAATTTTAAAGGCTAATATGCAAGTTATTGTCATAAAAAGTGTTTGGGGACCTGGGTCCTGCCCCAGGGGACATGTATCAATGCAAAAAAAAGAAAATTGTATACTCACCTTTCCGTAATTTTCCTTTCCTGACGCATCTTCATGGCAGCACACACTGGGTTGTGACTCCGCCCCCACAACCTGACAGGATTGGTTAACTATAAATTTGAAGGGGAGACACCCTGCTGCATTCTCTGTGTATATCATCATAAAACAGGGTGGGATTCTGTGTGCTGCCATAAAGATGCGTCAGGAAAGGAAAATTACGGAAAGGTGAGTATACAATTTTCCGTTTTCCTGAAGCCTTCATGGCAGCACACACTGGGAAATAACTCGCCAGTGGGGTGGGTGCAAGAAAATAATATTTATTCCTTATAATGCAGAAGAATTGGCTCTAACAACGGATCTACCGAAGTCTGACATAGCTAAGTGAGCAGAGTCCACTCTATAGTGGGAAATGAAAGTGTGTCTGGAGGACCAAGTCGCTGCCTTGCAAATTGTCTCTGGTGAGACTCTGCAATATGCTGCCCAGGAGGTAGCCACTGCCCTGGTCGAGTGTTTCCTGATGTCTTCAGGAATTGCCAGATGTTGAATGGAATATGCCTTCTTGATTGATTTGACTAACCAGGAGGCAATAGTACGTGAAGTAGCCGCTTGACCTCGTCTGTTTCCATGAGGGAATCTATCTTCCTGAAAGGAGTTGTAGCCACAAGGTAACTAATGATGGTTGTTTTAACATCCAGCGGATGAGGTTCCCCTTGATCATTAGTGAAGGATGGGAGGACAATGTCCTGGTTATAATGGAAGGAAGTTGCTACCTTTGGGATGAAATGGTCTGAAGGCCTCAGTACCACTATCAGGAAAAAAACACTAAGTAGGGTTCCAATGCCATCAGTGCTTGGATCTCAGATACTCTCTTTGCTGATGTAATTGAGATGAGAAAAGATAGTTTGAGAGTTAAATTCCACAGTGAGATTGATTCAGATGGAGTAAAGGAGGATTGGAGAAGGCATCGAGGACTACTGAGAGGTCCACTGATAGGAAACCTGGTTTCTTAGGAGGTTTGATCTTCAGACAGGCTCTCAGGAATTGGATTACCAGAGGGTGTAGTGCCCATCTGGTGCCCGTTTTGGCAGACAAATCAGATACTTGTACCTTTAGGGTACTTGAGCAACTCTTGTCAACTCCTGACTGGAGGAATTCCAAAATTTGAGGAGGCTCTGGAGAAACAGGATTCCATCCCTTCTGCTGGGCCATGGAAAAGAATTTCCTCCAAATCCTTGTGTAGTTGGTGTTGGTGGAAATTTTCCTGGCTTGCATCAGGGTTGATATTACTTCCTAAGAACAGCCTTGTGCCCTTAACCTAGCCCTTTCAACTTCCAGGCCATCAGATGCAGCTTCTCCGGAGCTGGGTGTAAGAATTGGCCTTGAGATAGCAGATCTGGGGTTATCGGAAGAGGAATTGGAGGCTGAAGGCTGAGCTGCAACAGGGTCGTAAACCACGGTCTTCTTGGCCAAAGTGGGATTACAGCGATTACTGTAGCTGAAGATCTCCGGAGCCTGGACAGGAACCTCGCAATTAGCAGGGTTGGAGGGAAGTTCCATGGGTGAATTAGACAGTCTACTCCCTCAGCTGATGGGAATGTGGCTCTTGACAGAAAGCTCAAGGACCATTCGCTGTTCGGGAGTGTCTCTCAACTCAGATAGTCGACTTGTGGCTCTTGACAGAAAGCTCAAGGACCATTCGCTGTTCGGGAGTGTCTCTCAACTCAGATAGTCGGCTAACATGTTCTGAGCTGCCGGGACATATACTACCCTTAAGTCTGTTAGGACGGACTTCCTCCATCAGCGTTTGACTCTTGGTACCCCCCTGCTTCTGGATATAAGACACTGCAACTCTGTTGTCTATCCAGATAAGCACATTCTTCCCCCGCAGGACTGGTGCGAATGCCATGAGAGCCTGGAAGGCTGCCCTAAGCTCTAGTATATTCGATACTACACGCTGGGCCTGGAACTGCTATCGGCCCTGAGCTGCATGATCTCGAATGTGGGGTCCCCAACCGCTCTGACAGGCATCCGAAGTGACTACTTCCAGATCTGGTGGAACTGTCGCTCTGTATCTCCTGAGGTTGCTCGGGTGTGTCCACCACCATACCGATTGTTTCACTGTTCTGGAGATGGGAATGGTCTGATGCAGATACTCCATCTCACTGCTCTAGAAAGAAGTTTTTTTTTAGGACTCCCATGTGCCATTGCGACCACTGTACCTTGGGTAGAGTTGCAGACATGGACCCTAGCACACTTAAACAGGCTCTTGCTGGTAGGTGTCTCGCTGACAATAATTTCCGCATCTTCTGTATTAGAGGCTGAACTTTCTCTTGAGGGAGCTGTACCCTGTTTAATTTGGTATTCAGATCTGCTCCCAGAATTACCATATTTTGTGTGGGTTGCAAACTGCTCTTCTTCCAGTTGATTAGCCAACCAAAGTCTTGGAGAGTCATGAGTAGAATTCTCCGATGACAGAGCAGGGTTTCCAGATTTTCTGCTAAAAGCAGGATATCGTCCAAATAATGGTGAATTCGTAGTCCCTTTTATTTGAGGTACACAGTCAAGGGTAGCAGGACCTTGGTAAACGTCCTGGGAGCCGAAGAGAGGCTAAATGGGAGGCACTGGAATTGGAAGTGACACTGGTTGATGGTGAATCTGAGAAACTTTTGAAAGGCGGGATGAATTGGGATATGTAGATAGGCGTCTGACAAATCTACTGATAGAATCCAGTTGCCCAGGTTTCCTGCCAGAAGTATGGACTGGAGGCTTTCCATCTTGGAAGCCTCTATTTTGATGTTTTCGTTGAGTTTTTTCAAATCCAATATAGGCCGTAAGTCTCCTGTCTTCTTTTTTATGAAAAATAAGGGGGAGTAGAATCCCCTCCCCTGTTGGCATGATGAAACTTCCAAAATTGCTCTTTTCTGCTTCAATTCTGCTACATATTTTATTAGTAGCTTCCTTTTGTTTAGCAAGGATGGTAGTCTGCCTTCCATTTGTGTCCAAATTTGATTGTGAATAATGTCCACAGATCCTTTACATGAGTTGACCAGATCTGTATGAAGTTTTTGAGCCTGGCGCCTTAAAAGGACTTCTGCTGTTCCCCTGTCGGGGTAGGCTTGGACTTCTGCATCCTCAGGAAGGAGGGCCTTGCATTTTTCCAGTCCCTTCTAAATTCCCTCCCGGGATGGTAGGATTTTGTTTCCCTGTATTTATCAGGGAGGTTTTGGGCCTTGGGTCTCCTGTCGGAGGGAATCAACCCTGACTTCCCTCGCTTCACCTTGGAGATGGCGGAGTCTAATTTAGACTCAAACAGGTTTGAGCCATCGTATGGGATTGTGCACCAATTCATTTTGGATGCAGTATCGGCCATCCACGGTTTCAGCCATTAGGCCCTTCTTGCCGTGACTGAGGCTAGCATTGCTCTTGTTGAGGACCTTATAATATCGACTGAGGCTTCCGCTACGAAGTCGCCTGCCAATTTAATTTCCTGAAGAGAGGAGATTATCTTTCCTAATTCAGTGCCATTTTGAAGATCTTCCTCTATCCTGGTTGCCTATCCTGAGATGGCTTTAGCTACTGCCACCGTGGTAATGGCTGGCCTGCAAGCGCCCCTGGCCGTGAAATATGCTTTCTCCAATTTCAGTTCCATTTTCCAGTCGAAAATGACATGCCGGGCAAGACGCATCAAGGAGGAGTCGACGACGGGGGCATTGACTTTTGACTCTTTTAAGGGGTACATTTTTGCCAGTCTGTTGGTAAGACTGGACTGCTTATCAGATCTTTCCGTTTCATCTTTTATTAGATCTTCCAGTTCACCTATAAAGGGGAAGGATTCCGGATTCCTTTTTTATCTTCTTCCCAGCCGATCGCTTCCTAAACTGATCTTGCCAAAAGTTCAACTAGGGAAAAAATCGAACCCTGCGGACATCTCCTGATCTTCATCTCCGGAGGAGGATTCTGACGCTTGGGTGCGATGGAAGTCTGCTGATGATGTGCTAGGAGCCGGCCTGTCTGTTAGTGGTGCCATTGTCTCCAGTATGGACTCCCGCACAGACTCTCTTATGAGCTCCGTAGCTACCCTTGCATCTGATTCCCTTTCCTTTGTCGCTTCATTGAAGCATGAGCGTCAGGCTAGTTTATCTGGCAAAGCCGGCGCGCCGCATACCCAGCAAGCGTTAGCTGCAGGACGGGTGTGGTGGCTCTGGTGGTGTGATGAAGGTGACCATCTGTGGTGTGACCGACTATGACAGGAGCGGCTGTGGCGTGAGCGGCTGTGGCGTGAGCGGCTATGTCTTCGGTGGCGGGAGGAAGATTTTGAACGGCTCCTGCGGGACCTCCCTGTACTATGGGTAGAGTTGCTTGAAGCATGACTTGATCTTCTCCCATGCCTGGAACTTGCGGCTCTTGACCTGGTAGGGCTGCCAAAATTGCAGCTATAGTGGTCCGGCTCTCTTTTTTTCTCGCCTTCTTCAATACTTACCAATGACGGACGGCCTCTTACCTAGCTGCTGATGGTGGTCTGCGCGGGCAGTGGGTTCCATAGAAAAAAAGTGATAAGCAGCCTGAAGGAGAAAAAGAAAAAAAATATATTATTTTTTTTGTGTTTCTTTTTTTTTTTTTTTTAAAGAAAGGGCTGGAGGGAGCCCCTGGGGTAGCTGTATGACTTACCTGTGTTGCTGAACAAATTTGGCAAAGCAGGAGGGAAATCCTTTTCCTGCATCCACAGCAAAAAAACACAGAATAGGACTGTGTTTTTAAAACTGGCGCCGCCGTTGAGGCAAAATGACGCTCCTGCGCATGCGCAGTAGCGTCCCGAGAATCCCGGAGCCATCTTGGAGTAGGGCATAGCCTTTGAATAGCAATTACCCAGCTCTGCACATGCGCAGAGCGGAGGAGAGGTGCACGGCGGCCATGACGGCTCCTACGGGCGGCGGACAACAAGGACCAGCAGTCCAGGCAGGGAAAGAAAGAGATAGAAAGGATAAAATGGAGACCACTGCAAAATATAAAGCTTCTTTAAAGCTTACTGTGCCAGATGTCCAGACGCCCCCTGAGACCACCAGAATGGGGGTTCCCTCCATAGAAGCTCCTTTAGAGACTGTACAGGAGGGACTTCCAAACAGGAGAGGCTTGAACCTGCTGGGGCGAATGTGGTAAGAGGCTTTTTCTTTTCCTTGGTCTTGTAAAAGAGAAACCTTGTCCATTCAATCTGTCAGGTGAGGATAAAAAAAAGAGAATGCAGCAGGGTGTCTCCCCTTCAAATTTATAGTTAACCAATCCTGTCAGGTTGTGGGGGCGGAGTCACAACCCAGTGTGTGCTGCCATGAAGGCGTCAGAAAAAGGAAAAGAGTGGCACTTATTCAGGAGTATGAATTGCTGCTCACCCCTTCAGAGTGAACTAAAAAAGAGAAGTTTTCCCCCCCAAAAAGAGGGAAGTGGGGTTTTTAGGCAGCACAGTAGATAAAGTGAGATAATTGATACGACATGGGTCAAAGATAAAAGAAAAATTGTTTTATTTTATTGGCACCACTGTGACAATAGATTTAAAAGACATGAGCCTCATTTCAAGAATGCCATACAACAATCATATAATAAAACGTACAGTATTGCATGGACAAACAGTGCTTTTCACAGTATCATATTTCCTAAGAGCAGAAACAAGGGAAACAAAAAGTAAAACCTGACGCGTTTCAACTATTATCTGTGTAAGTCTTCTTCAGAGGATTACTTTTTAAGAAAAGACGTCTTTCTCTGCTGGAATATAAAGCATAATGGTATAACATGCTTGTAAGCATGGAATAAGTACAGTCATCTCTTAGTAACTATACATGATAAATACTGACATCAACCATTATAATGAAGCTTTATATATTTACCCACGTCTATGTGATTGGTATTATGGGCTTCTTTACTTGAGGGTCTTTCTAAAATGATTTTCCTTCTCCATGCGGCTCCAGGGCGCTTCCCCACCGATCGAGGCGAGCCAGGCAACAGATTTCCGGGTGCAGGGCTTACAGGGGGTCACACGGGTTTTGACCAGCGGCAGCCGATTGAGCTGGGTGGGGTTCGGGACGGGGGGGGGGGGGGAGGAGGGGGATAGAATCCAATTCCTGCAACAATATTCCAAAAGAGGGAAAGGGTTAAAGGAGTGTTGTTATAATTATAATGTATAAGTTATTTATCTTTTTTTGAGGCATAATATGTACGTTATATTCGGATGCCTTATCGGAGGGCTTGTCCCTCTTGCGGATAATATATAGCCTGTTGATATATGACCTATTATGGCATACATAATATGGCCTACCTATCCCATGTGCACCACTTTTTCTTCACGTGTGTATACCTTCCCTTTCCTCTTTCATTATAAATTCTATGTATTGGATGTTATTGTAAACAGACCCATGTGAGAAGTGGGGCGTTCGTGTGAGGGAAGGATAGAAGGGGGAAAGGAAAGGGGACTGGGGGGGGGGGGGGAGGGGGGGGGGGGGGGGGGGGGGGGGGGGGACGGGGAAGGATGGGAAAAAGAAAAGAAAGGAATAAAGAGACGGAGCATGACTGTATGGCGCGCACATACAACCAGGGGGGCAGGGAATGGGAAAAGCAGGGGGGGGGGGGGGGGGTGGGGGGGTGGGGAGGTGTGTGGGAGGTTGGGTTAGGGGGGGAAAGACGGGAGGAAGAGGCAAGGGGGAGGGAGAGAAATGGGGGAGAGAGGGGGGAAAAAAAAAGAAGGAAGAAAAGAGACCGGAGGGAGTGATGGGACGGGGATTGAGAGCGGGGTCGGGAAATGGGGAAAGGGGGAAAGAAGGAAGGGAAAAATGGTGAAGAATTGGTGAGGTACTTGTTGGTGTCGTGATTGGGAAGTGTATAGATGTGGAGTGGGAACCTAGAGTGATGAACTCTGTGCATGGCGAAATGATGTGCGAGTGGGAGTTAACTGTGAAAAAATAGTGTGAACTGTACAGTGCCAAATGGACATAGGTCGGAGTGAATGGTCAGTGTGAAGAGACTGTGGATGGGACTACATGCTGAAAGTGCCAGGAGGAAGCGAGTGACGGGGGAGGGGGGGGGGGGGGGAAAAAAAAAGGAAGGAAAATGGGAAATGGGAAGGGGAAAATAAAGTGGCATGGTGCAAAAGATAAAATTATGATGGTGTGTCTTGGGTATGTTTCACTAAACACATAATGCAAGTACTTAACCAGACACATGGTATGTATTTGGATACGTATTAAAAAAAGAGACATAGTTAGTATCAATAATTACCTTGTTGGGTCGAATGCCAGAGGCGCCCCCCTTAGTAGTGTTGCTATTGCACAAAACCTAATCCCCACAATGAGGGGAGCCACAGTGCCCTCTTGGGGGACCGTGCAGGAAGAAAAGGGGTATATGTCTGCAGCGTTAGATGTGTGTCTGCAGTTTTAAACCACCTGATGGAATGAGAGATACGCAGGGTAAGTACTTTGGTCAGTTATCTAAATGGGATAGTATTAGGAAAGGAAGGGAAGGTGTACTTACTGGTTCGGTGCTGGTTGGATGCGTACCCTCACATGGAGATAAAAGTTACTCTCTCCTGTGGGGTATTTATGGGTATAGGCTAATTGGACTTATGAATATCAGGTGTGTGGAAGCGGGTGGTAGGAGTGGGGAGTGGGCGGGAGGTGTGGAAAATGGGAGAGGGTGGGAGGGCCAGGAAAGGGGAGGGGGGAACCAGGAAAGGGGAGGGCCCGATACCTGTCACTCCAACGTTCGGCTGCGGCCGTCATGGCGGTCATTGGACCGCCTCGTGTGGCCTCCTCGGCGTTCCCGAAGGCCTGGGCGGTCCCGCAATTGCGTTGTCTCCGTCGCAAGTGCGTGACGTCACGCGCTGTGCGCACGCACGCGGCCTCGCGCATGCGCACTAGCGCTAGACTGGTGTCCGGAAGACAATCGGGGATGCCGCCGGCAAGGGGGATGTTCCTCGACGCCAATCATCTGGACCAGCCAGGGCATTGGCCGAGGGAGTATATGGAGGAGACACTGGTGGAAAAAGCTCCTCCTCCCCTTGCCGTGAAGCCGTGCACTTCGGTATGACCTGAACACACCTAGACCGATGGGGGCGGATGAGAGCCACCTAGAGGGGAAAATCAAGATGAAAAGAATGTTTTTATTCGTGCAAAGATTACAAGAATTATCCTTGCTTAATGGGCATAGTGATCTAAAAAAAAATGCCAAGATCGTTCTTCATCAGTACACATATAGTTACCATCTAATCTTTGACAATACATGTAAAACATAGTACACACTGTATTGAGTTTTTAAAGAATGAAGTATCAATTTTAATGTTTAATAGACATGAAAACTTAGGCGCATAAATACATATAAAGGAATACCATGCTAAAGAGTATTGTGAAACTATGTGGTTATGAAGGGAAAGCAGGAGTCCCACCCCGGAATGCTGTTAGTCCAAACATGTCTACCCGTAGGCCCAGAGGGGGGATGAACTGATTACTTTTATTGTGTTTTTCCTGAAACGAACCCCTTCAAAAAGGGGGCGAAAGAAATGGACTCGTTGAGTCCGGGTGGTGAGGTGGCATCTAGATTGAAGATCCATCTCTGCTCACACTGTAAAAGTGTTTTGTTCCAGTCGCCACCTCGATCGGGGATATGTATCCGATCGATGGCAGTGAATGTTATATTGGGCATTCTGTAGCTGTGCTTGACGACCACATGACGACCCAAAGGCAGATAGTGATTGCCTATCTGCATCGAGTAGACATGTTTGGACATCCGGCGGTGGAACTCCTGCTTTGTCTTCCCCACATAGTAAGCCCCACATTCGCATGACATCAAATATACTATACCCCTGGTTTGGCAATTGGCATAGTGCCGTGGCTTGAACATAGTCCCATTTGGGAGACAAAAGGTTTTTGAACGATTTATATACCGGCAACACGAGCAGTGGCCGCAGGGGAATGAGCCAAAGGTCACACAGTGTTTCAATCTCTTTATCTCGTTCTTATACTCGCTTTGTACAAATTTGTTTTTAAGCGATGTGGCTTTTCTGAATGTAATTGAAGGGCTGTTGGGGATGAAATTACTCACTTTTGGGTCATCTGTCAGGATGCTCCAGTGTTTTTGAATAACGTTTTTGATCTCATTGTGTTGTTTCGAAAGTTGAAGAATGATTCGGGTAAAATTATTATCATGATTCTTCCTTACGGTTCTCTTTGTGAGGAGATCATTGCGAGATTGTGTACAGGTTCTATTGTAGGCTCTCCGTAGGCAACAGCGGCTGTAGCCGCGTGCTAGTAGCCTAGCCTGTAAGTTTTTGGCTTCTAGTTTGAATGAGGACTCCTCAGAGCAGTTTCTGCGAATACGCAGATACTGCCCATAAGGGATCGAATCTTTGAGAGGTTTGGGGTGAAAGCTGTCAGCATGGAGAATTGTGTTTCCTGCTGTGCTTTTCCGAAACAGGGTTGTAGAGATTTTATTTTCGTGACTACGCTCCAATTGGACATCAAGGAAGGTGATCTTGTTTGGGTCATGTGTCATCGTGAATTTTAAATTGTATTCATTGACATTGATATAATTATAGAATTCTAGCAGCATTTCTTCTGGTCCCTCCCAGACGACGAGGACGTCATCAATGTACCGTAGCCATAGTTTGATATGGCTCGTGTACATGAGGAGGTCCTCGTCGCCTAGGAGGGATTTCTCCCACTCCCCCAGGTACAGATTGGCGTAGGCCGGGGCACAGCATGTGCCCATGGCCACGCCCTGCACCTGGAGGTAGTGGGAGTTGTTGAAGGCAAAAAAATTGTTATGGAGAATGTAATTCAAACTGCTGGTGATGAAGTCATTCAGGGGTGGGTCATATTTGCCGCTCCGCCGAAGAATGTCCCGTACAGCTGCGACCCCCTTGACATGGGGGATCGAGCTGTACAGGGCCTCGACGTCTATGGCCACCAAACGGGAGTTGGGTGGTAACAGTATTGTTTGGGTGGCCTGCAAAAGATGGATGGTATCCTTCACAAAGGATGGTAAACTTATAACAAAGGGTTGCAATAAGGAGTCTATCACCTTACTAAGATTCTCGGAGATGTTTCCATTTCCCGAGACAATTGGTCGTCCCGGGGGTTTACTATACCCCTTATGTATTTTCGGGAGACTGTAAAATGTTGCTACTCTGGGGTGTATGACCATAATGAATTCATATTGGTCCTTGGTGATGGTGCCATCAACAAGGGCCAATTGTATCATGTCATAAAATTCACTATATGAGGTGTGTATTGCCTTAATAGTGACACTTACATACCAATTCCTATTATCTAAAATATTCTGGCACATGCTTACGTAGTCCTCATTATTCATCAATACAACATTGCCACCCTTATCTGAGGGTTTAACTGTAATATTCACATTTTTACGTAAAGATTCTATGGCTTTAGATTCTTCAAAGGTTAAATTAGTAGGAGGGATCTTTTTTTGTGAAAGTTTCTTTAGATCTCTTATAGTTTGTTTTACAAAGGTCTCAATACTTGGAGTCAAATTAAGAGGGGGAAATCTGGCTGATGATTTTTTATGTTTCGTAGGGGGAGTCTGCGTGTCTTTCCCTGCATCTGCTAGCAGGGTTTCGATGTCAATTTGATCTATCAAGTCTATTGTATTGTTTTCTTGGTATAATAATGTGAGGTCACGTAGGGCTTTAAATTCCTTCATGCTGAAGGTTGACCAATCTGTGTCATCGATGTTGTCCGTCTTTGAATGTAGGCTCTTGAGTAGGAGCCTACGTGCAAAGAGTTGCAAATCGGTGACTAGTTGAAATATATCAAAATTCTCCTGTGGACAAAAGGTTAGTCCACGAGCTAGTACCTTCTCTTCAGCTGTTGATAGAGAATGGGAAGACAGATTTATAACACTGTAGGACTCACTGGCGCCCGTGTCACAAATGAATCCAAATTTCCCACTCCTTTGTTTGTTTGGGGTGAGAGGGATCCCCGTGTTTGGTTTAAAGGGCTTTTAGGACCCTGCCGGAGGTGCTCAATTCTCGGGTTTGTGCGGGTAGTGCTACTCGACGCGTTGGAATTAACAGAGTCTGAGTTGTCAGTATCTATGCTTGATGACTCTTCTTTAGAATTCAGGGATTTTGTATGTCCCTTATCATGAGTCGCTTGGCTAGCTTCTAATGTTTGATCTACAGTGCGTTTTTTTCGGTCTTGTTCGGGAGAACTTTTATTGTTACGGCTTCGTTTAAATTTGCCTCTCCCTTTTAGGGGGATTTTTACATTTTGACTCGAATTGGAAGGATTTTGGGCCTTAGCTGTATCATTATTATATTGTTGTGACTTTACTGCAAGATTTTTATTGTTCTGCGTGTTGGTGCTCCATCTATACGCTCGTCCCTCCGAAAAGGCCATTTTGTCCCTCCAAAATTTGATTTCTTTTTTGTGCAGGATGCTTTGATTATACGCAGACAGATCATCTCTTAGTTTAGTACGCAAATCCAAATATAGAGCATGCTGCACAAAAGATTCCAAAATTGATTCTAACTTGCTAATTTCGATATCTAATACCGAAATTTGTCTGTTGTATTCCCTACTTAGGATGGCCATCATTTCTTGTGAACATTTATTCAAGTTCTCCTCCCATTCCTTCTTACATTCGGTACTAATTTGGTCCAGATTTGGAAAAATCTGGACCCGGAGTCCTAAAGGATTAATCTTCTCTTGATCGTATCTAGCAAACGATTTAACATGCCAAAATAATGATGATTTCTTTTCTAGAATTCTATTTAGTTTCTGTGTGAGTGTGGATATTTGAGTTTCTACTCTATCCTTTTGTTCAAAATTATTTTCATAGGTGGACATGAGGTCATTCCATTCTTCACCCTGGAAACTACCCATATTCATTTTAATGGCCATACACGGATGTAATTCGATAAAGAAACACCAAACACATTTGCATAGATCTCAAAATAAATAAATATACGTCCAGAGGCTCATGTCTTTACTCCAAAGTGTCACAGGAGGGGGGGACGGGGTGTTTAACCACCCAATTATATCAGCAGAAAAAGGAAAGGAGTGACACTTATTCAGGAGTATGGATTGCTGCTCACCCCTTCAGAGTGAACTAAAAAAGAGAAGTTTTCCCCCCCAAAAAGAGGGAAGTGGGGTTTTTAGGCAGCACAGTAGATAAAGTGAGATAATTGATACGACATGGGTCAAAGATAAAAGAAAAATTGTTTTATTTTATTGGCACCACTGTGACAATAGATTTAAAAGACATGAGCCTCATTTCAAGAATGCCATACAACAATCATATAATAAAACGTACAGTATTGCATGGACAAACAGTGCTTTTCACAGTATCATATTTCCTAAGAGCAGAAACAAGGGAAACAAAAAGTAAAACCTGACGCGTTTCAACTATTATCTGTGTAAGTCTTCTTCAGAGGATTACTTTTTTAGAAAAGACGTCTTTCTCTGCTGGAATATAAAGCATAATGGTATAACATGCTTGTAAGCATGGAATAAGTACAGTCATCTCTTAGTAACTATACATGGTAAATACTGACATCGACCATTATAATGAAGCTTTATATATTTACCCACGTCTGTGTGATTGGTATTATGGGCTTCTTTACTTGAGGGTCTTTCTAAAATGATTTTCCTTCTCCATGCGGCTCCAGGGCGCTTCCCCACCGATCGAGGCGAGCCAGGCAACAGATTTCCGGGTGCAGGGCTTACAGGGGGTCACACGGGTTTTGACCTGCGGCAGCCGATTGGGCTGGGGGGGGGGGGGGGCGGGGGGGGGGGGGGGGGCGGAGGGGGATAGAATCCAATTCCTGCATCAATATTCCAAAAGAGGGAGAGGGTTAAAGGAGTGTTGTTCTAATTCTAATGTATAAGTTATTTATCTTTTTTTTGAGGCATCATATGTACGTTATATTCGGATGCCTTATCGGAGGGCTTGTCCCTCTTGCGGATAATATATAGCCTGTTGATATATGACCTATTATGGCATACATAATATGGCCTACCTATCCCATGTGCACCACTTTTTCTTCACGTGTGTATACCTTCCCTTTCCTCTTTCATTATAAATTCTATGTATTGGATGTTATTGTAAACAGACCCATGTTAGAAGTGGGGCGTTCGTGTGAGGGAAGGATAGAAGGGGGAAAGGAAAGGGGACTGGGGGGGGGGGGGGAAGGGGGGGGGGGGGGGGGGGGGGGGACGGGGAGGGATGGGAAAAAGAAAAGAAAAGAATAAGAAAACGGAGCATGACTGTATGGCGCGCACATACAACCAGGGGGGCAGGGAATGGGAAAAGCAGGGGGGGGGGGGGGGGGTGGGGAGGTGTGTGGGGGTTGGGTTAGGGGGGGGAAAGACGGGAGGAAGAGACAAGGGGGAGGGAGAGAAATGGGGGAGAGAGGGGGGAAAAAAAAAGAAGGAAGAAAAGAGACCGGAGGGAGTGATGGGACGGGGATTGAGGGCGGGGTCGGGGAATGGGGAAAGGGGGGGGAAAGAAGGGAGGGGAAAATGGTGAAGAATTGGTGAGGTACTTGTTGGTGTCGTGATTGGGAGGTGTATAGATGTGGAGTGGGAACCTAGAGTGATGAACTCTGTGCATGGCGAAATGATGTGCAAGTGGGAGTTAACTGTGAAAAAATAGTGTAAACTGTACAGTGCCAAATGGACATAGGTCGGAGTGAATGGTCAATGTGAAGAGACTGTGGATGGGACTACATGCTGAAAGTGCCAGGAGGAAGCGAGTGACGGGGGGGGGGGGGGGGGGGGGGGAAAAAGAAAGGAAAATGGGAAATGGGAAGGGGAAAATAAAGTGGCATGGTGCAAAAGATAAAATTATGATGGTGTGTCTTGGGTATGTTTCACTAAACACATAATGCAAGTACTTAACCAGACACATGGTATGTATTTGGATACGTATGAAAAAAGACATAGTTAGTATCAATAATTACCTTGTTGGGTCGAATGCCAGAGGCGCCCCCCTTAGTAGTGTTGCTATTGCACAAAACCTAATCCCCACAATGAGGGGAGCCACAGTGCCCTCTTGGGGGACCGTGCGGGAAGAAAAGGGGTATATGTCTGCAGCGTTAGATGTGTGTCTGCAGTTTTAAACCACCTGATGGAATGAGAGATACGCAGGGTAAGTACTTTGGTCAGTTATCTAAATGGGATAGTATTAGGAAAGGAAGGGAAGGTGTACTTACTGGTTCGGTGCTGGTTGGATGCGTACCCTCACATGGAGATAAAAGTTACTCTCTCCTGTGGGGTATTTATGGGTATAGGCTAATTGGACTTATGAATATCAGGTGTGTGGAAGCGGGTGGTAGGAGGGGGGAGTGGGCGGGAGGTGTGGAAAATGGGAGAGGGTGGGAGGGCCAGGAAAGGGGAGGGGGGAACCAGGAAAGGGGAGGGCCCGATACCTGTCACTCCAACGTTCGGCTGCGGCCGTCATGGCGGTCATTGGACCGCCTCGTGTGGCCTCCTCGGCGTTCCCGAAGGCCTGGGCGGTCCCGCAATTGCGTTGTCTCCGTCGCAAGTGCGTGACGTCACGCGCTGTGCGCACGCACGCGGCCTCGCGCATGCGCACTAGCGCTAGACTGGTGTCCGGAAGACAATCGGGGATGCCGCCGGCAAGGGGGATGTTCCTCGACGCCAATTATCTGGACCAGCCAGGGCATTGGCCGAGGGAGTATATGGAGGAGACACTGGTGGAAAAAGCTCCTCCTCCCCTTGCCGTGAAGCCGTGCACCTCGGTATGACCTGAACACACCTAGACCGATGGGGGCGGATGAGAGCCACCTAGAGGGGAAAATCAAGATGAAAAGAATGTTTTTATTCGTGCAAAGATTACAAGAATTATCCTTGCTTAATGGGCATAGTGATCTAAAAAAAATGCCAAGATCGTTCTTCATCAGTACACATATAGTTACCATCTAATCTTTGACAATACATGTAAAACATAGTACACACTGTATTGAGTTTTTAAAGAATGAAGTATCAATTTTAATGTTTAATAGACATGAAAACTTAGGCGCATAAATACATATAAAGGAATACCATGCTAAAGAGTATTGTGAAACTATGTGGTTATGAAGGGAAAGCAGGAGTCCCACCCCGGAATGCTGTTAGTCCAAACATGTCTACCCGTAGGCCCAGAGGGGGGATGAACTGATTACTTTTATTGTGTTTTTCCTGAAACGAACCCCTTCAAAAAGGGGGCGAAAGAAATGGACTCGTTGAGTCCGGGTGGTGAGGTGGCATCTAGATTGAAGATCCATCTCTGCTCACACTGTAAAAGTGTTTTGTTCCAGTCGCCACCTCGATCGGGGATATGTATCCGATCGATGGCAGTGAATGTTATATTGGGCATTCTGTAGCTGTGCTTGACGACCACATGACGACCCAAAGGCAGATAGTGATTGCCTATCTGCATCGAGTAGACATGTTTGGACATCCGGCGGTGGAACTCCTGCTTTGTCTTCCCCACATAGTAAGCCCCACATTCGCATGACATCAAATATACTATACCCCTGGTTTGGCAATTGGCATAGTGCCGTGGCTTGAACATAGTCCCATTTGGGAGACAAAAGGTTTTTGAACGATTTATATACCGGCAACACGAGCAGTGGCCGCAGGGGAATGAGCCAAAGGTCACACAGTGTTTCAATCTCTTTATCTCGTTCTTATACTCGCTTTGTACAAATTTGTTTTTAAGCGATGTGGCTTTTCTGAATGTAATTGAAGGGCTGTTGGGGATGAAATTACTCACTTTTGGGTCATCTGTCAGGATGCTCCAGTGTTTTTGAATAACGTTTTTGATCTCATTGTGTTGTTTCGAAAGTTGAAGAATGATTCGGGTAAAATTATTATCATGATTCTTCCTTACGGTTCTCTTTGTGAGGAGATCATTGCGAGATTGTGTACAGGTTCTATTGTAGGCTCTCCGTAGGCAACAGCGGCTGTAGCCGCGTGCTAGTAGCCTAGCCTGTAAGTTTTTGGCTTCTAGTTTGAATGAGGACTCCTCAGAGCAGTTTCTGCGAATACGCAGATACTGCCCATAAGGAATCGAATCTTTGAGAGGTTTGGGGTGAAAGCTGTCAGCATGGAGAATTGTGTTTCCTGCTGTGCTTTTCCGAAACAGGGTTGTAGAGATTTTATTTTCGTGACTACGCTCCAATTGGACATCAAGGAAGGTGATCTTGTTTGGGTCATGTGTCATCGTGAATTTTAAATTGTATTCATTGACATTGATATAGTTATAGAATTCTAGCAGCATTTCTTCTGGTCCCTCCCAGACGACGAGGACGTCATCAATGTACCGGAGCCATAGTTTGATATGGCTCGTGTACATGAGGAGGTCCTCGTCGCCTAGGAGGGATTTCTCCCACTCCCCCAGGTACAGATTGGCGTAGGCCGGGGCACAGCATGTGCCCATGGCCACGCCCTGCACCTGGAGGTAGTGGGAGTTGTTGAAGGCAAAAAAATTGTTATGGAGAATGTAATTCAAACTGCTGGTGATGAAGTCATTCAGGGGTGGGTCATATTTGCCGCTCCGCCGAAGAATGTCCCGTACAGCTGCGACCCCCTTGACATGGGGGATCGAGCTGTACAGGGCCTCGACGTCTATGGCCACCAAACGGGAGTTGGGTGGTAACAGTATTGTTTGGGTGGCCTGCAAAAGATGGATGGTATCCTTCACAAAGGATGGTAAACTTATAACAAAGGGTTGCAATAAGGAGTCTATCACCTTACTAAGATTCTCGGAGATGTTTCCATTTCCCGAGACAATTGGTCGTCCCGGGGGTTTACTATACCCCTTATGTATTTTCGGGAGACTGTAAAATGTTGCTACTCTGGGGTGTATGACCATAATGAATTCATATTGGTCCTTGGTGATGGTGCCATCAACAAGGGCCAATTGTATCATGTCATAAAATTCACTATATGAGGTGTGTATTGCCTTAATAGTGACACTTACATACCAATTCCTATTATCTAAAATATTCTGGCACATGCTTACGTAGTCCTCATTATTCATCAATACAACATTGCCACCCTTATCTGAGGGTTTAACTGTAATATTCACATTTTTACGTAAAGATTCTATGGCTTTAGATTCTTCAAAGGTTAAATTAGTAGGAGGGATCTTTTTTTGTGAAAGTTTCTTTAGATCTCTTATAGTTTGTTTTACAAAGGTCTCAATACTTGGAGTCAAATTAAGAGGGGGAAATCTGGCTGATGATTTTTTATGTTTCGTAGGGGGAGTCTGCGTGTCTTTCCCTGCATCTGCTAGCAGGGTTTCGATGTCAATTTGATCTATCAAGTCTATTGTATTGTTTTCTTGGTATAATAATGTGAGGTCACGTAGGGCTTTAAATTCCTTCATGCTGAAGGTTGACCAATCTGTGTCATCGATGTTGTCCGTCTTTGAATGTAGGCTCTTGAGTAGGAGCCTACGTGCAAAGAGTTGCAAATCGGTGACTAGTTGAAATATATCAAAATTCTCCTGTGGACAAAAGGTTAGTCCACGAGCTAGTACCTTCTCTTCAGCTGTTGATAGAGAATGGGAAGACAGATTTATAACACTGTAGGACTCACTGGCGCCCGTGTCACAAATGAATCCAAATTTCCCACTCCTTTGTTTGTTTGGGGTGAGAGGGATCCCCGTGTTTGGTTTAAAGGGCTTTTAGGACC
Organism: Lithobates sylvaticus; assembly: GCA_028564925.1. Taxonomy (NCBI): domain Eukaryota; kingdom Metazoa; phylum Chordata; class Amphibia; order Anura; family Ranidae; genus Lithobates; species Lithobates sylvaticus. The sequence goes on along the minus strand of CM053026.1, from coordinate 773,091,790 downwards.
CTGCCGGAGGTGCTCAATTCTCGGGTTTGTGCGGGTAGTGCTACTCGACGCGTTGGAATTAACAGAGTCTGAGTTGTCAGTATCTATGCTTGATGACTCTTCTTTAGAATTCAGGGATTTTGTATGTCCCTTATCATGAGTCGCTTGGCTAGCTTCTAATGTTTGATCTACAGTGCGTTTTTTTCGGTCTTGTTCGGGAGAACTTTTATTGTTACGGCTTCGTTTAAATTTGCCTCTCCCTTTTAGGGGGATTTTTACATTTTGACTCGAATTGGAAGGATTTTGGGCCTTAGCTGTATCATTATTATATTGTTGTGACTTTACTGCAAGATTTTTATTGTTCTGCGTGTTGGTGCTCCATCTATACGCTCGTCCCTCCGAAAAGGCCATTTTGTCCCTCCAAAATTTGATTTCTTTTTTGTGCAGGATGCTTTGATTATACGCAGACAGATCATCTCTTAGTTTAGTACGCAAATCCAAATATAGAGCATGCTGCACAAAAGATTCCAAAATTGATTCTAACTTGCTAATTTCGATATCTAATACCGAAATTTGTCTGTTGTATTCCCTACTTAGGATGGCCATCATTTCTTGTGAACATTTATTCAAGTTCTCCTCCCATTCCTTCTTACATTCGGTACTAATTTGGTCCAGATTTGGAAAAATCTGGACCCGGAGTCCTAAAGGATTAATCTTCTCTTGATCGTATCTAGCAAACGATTTAACATGCCAAAATAATGATGATTTCTTTTCTAGAATTCTATTTAGTTTCTGTGTGAGTGTGGATATTTGAGTTTCTACTCTATCCTTTTGTTCAAAATTATTTTCATAGGTGGACATGAGGTCATTCCATTCTTCACCCTGGAAACTACCCATATTCATTTTAATAGCCATACACGGATGTAATTCGATAAAGAAACACCAAACACATTTGCATAGATCTCAAAATAAATAAATATACGTCCAGAGGCTCATGTCTTTACTCCAAAGTGTCACAGGAGGGGGGGACGGGGTGTTTAACCACCCAATTATATCAGCAGAAAAAGGAAAGGAGTGACACTTATTCAGGAGTATGGATTGCTGCTCACCCCTTCAGAGTGAACTAAAAAAGAGAAGTTTTCCCCCCCAAAAAGAGGGAAGTGGGGTTTTTAGGCAGCACAGTAGATAAAGTGAGATAATTGATACGACATGGGTCAAAGATAAAAGAAAAATTGTTTTATTTTATTGGCACCACTGTGACAATAGATTTAAAAGACATGAGCCTCATTTCAAGAATGCCATACAACAATCATATAATAAAACGTACAGTATTGCATGGACAAACAGTGCTTTTCACAGTATCATATTTCCTAAGAGCAGAAACAAGGGAAACAAAAAGTAAAACCTGACGCGTTTCAACTATTATCTGTGTAAGTCTTCTTCAGAGGATTACTTTTTAAGAAAAGACGTCTTTCTCTGCTGGAATATAAAGCATAATGGTATAACATGCTTGTAAGCATGGAATAAGTACAGTCATCTCTTAGTAACTATACATGGTAAATACTGACATCGACCATTATAATGAAGCTTTATATATTTACCCACGTCTGTGTGATTGGTATTATGGGCTTCTTTACTTGAGGGTCTTTCTAAAATGATTTTCCTTCTCCATGCGGCTCCAGGGCGCTTCCCCACCGATCGAGGCGAGCCAGGCAACAGATTTCCGGGTGCAGGGCTTACAGGGGGTCACACGGGTTTTGACCAGCGGCAGCCGATTGAGCTGGGTGGGGTTCGGGACGGGGGGGGGGGGGGGGGGGAGGAGGGGGATAGAATCCAATTCCTGCATCAATATTCCAAAAGAGGGAAAGGGTTAAAGGAGTGTTGTTCTAATTCTAATGTATAAGTTATTTATCTTTTTTTGAGGCATCATATGTACGTTATATTCGGATGCCTTATCGGAGGGCTTGTCCCTCTTGCGGATAATATATAGCCTGTTGATATATGACCTATTATGGCATACATAATATGGCCTACCTATCCCATGTGCACCACTTTTTCTTCACGTGTGTATACCTTCCCTTTCCTCTTTCATTATAAATTCTATGTATTGGATGTTATTGTAAACAGACCCATGTGAGAAGTGGGGCGTTCGTGTGAGGGAAGGATAGAAGGGGGAAAGGAAAGGGGACTGGGGGGGGGGGGGGGGGGGGGGGGGGGGGGGGGGGGGGGGGGGGGGACGGGGGGGGATGGGAAAAAGAAAAGAAAGGAATAAAGAGACGGAGCATGACTGTATGGCGCGCACATACAACCAGGGGGGCAGGGAATGGGAAAAGCAGGGGGGGGGGGGGGGGGGTGGGGAGGTGTGTGGGAGGTTGGGTTAGGGGGGGAAAGACGGGAGGAAGAGACAAGGGGGAGGGAGAGAAATGGGGGAGAGAGGGGGGAAAAAAAAGAAGGAAGAAAAGAGACCGGAGGGAGTGATGGGACGGGGATTGAGGGCGGGGTCGGGGAATGGGGAAAGGGGGAAAGAAGAAGGGGAAAAAGGTGAAGAATTGGTGAGGTACTTGTTGGTGTCGTGATTGGGAAGTGTATAGATGTGGAGTGGGAACCTAGAGTGATGAACTCTGTGCATGGCGAAATGATGTGCAAGTGGGAGTTAACTGTGAAAAAATAGTGTAAACTGTACAGTGCCAAATGGACATAGGTCGGAGTGAATGGTCAGTGTGAAGAGACTGTGGATGGGACTACATGCTGAAAGTGCCAGGAGGAAGCGAGTGACGGGGGGGGGGGAGGGGGAGGGGGGGGGAAAAAGAAAGGAAAATGGGAAATGGGAAGGGGAAAATAAAGTGGCATGGTGCAAAAGATAAAATTATGATGGTGTGTCTTGGGTATGTTTCACTAAACACATAATGCAAGTACTTAACCAGACACATGGTATGTATTTGGATACGTATGAAAAAAAGAGACATAGTTAGTATCAATAATTACCTTGTTGGGTCGAATGCCAGAGGCGCCCCCCTTAGTAGTGTTGCTATTGCACAAAACCTAATCCCCACAATGAGGGGAGCCACAGTGCCCTCTTGGGGGACCGTGCAGGAAGAAAAGGGGTATATGTCTGCAGCGTTAGATGTGTGTCTGCAGTTTTAAACCACCTGATGGAATGAGAGATACGCAGGGTAAGTACTTTGGTCAGTCATCTAAATGGGATAGTATTAGGAAAGGAAGGGAAGGTGTACTTACTGGTTCGGTGCTGGTTGGATGCGTACCCTCACATGGAGATAAAAGTTACTCTCTCCTGTGGGGTATTTATGGGTATAGGCTAATTGGACTTATGAATATCAGGTGTGTGGAAGCGGGTGGTAGGAGTGGGGAGTGGGCGGGAGGTGTGGAAAATGGGAGAGGGTGGGAGGGCCAGGAAAGGGGAGGGGGGAACCGGGAAAGGGAAGGGCCCGATACCTGTCACTCCAACGTTCGGCTGCGGCCGTCATGGCGGTCATTGGACCGCCTCGTGTGGCCTCCTCGGCGTTCCCGAAGGCCTGGGCGGTCCCGCAATTGCGTTGTCTCCGTCGCAAGTGCGTGACGTCACGCGCTGTGCGCACGCACGCGGCCTCGCGCATGCGCACTAGCGCTAGACTGGTGTCCGGAAGACAATCGGGGATGCCGCCGGCAAGGGGGATGTTCCTCGACGCCAATCATCTGGACCAGCCAGGGCATTGGCCGAGGGAGTATATGGAGGAGACACTGGTGGAAAAAGCTCCTCCTCCCCTTGCCGTGAAGCCGTGCACTTCGGTATGACCTGAACACACCTAGACCGATGGGGGCGGATGAGAGCCACCTAGAGGGGAAAATCAAGATGAAAAGAATGTTTTTATTCGTGCAAAGATTACAGAAATTATCCTTGCTTAATGGGCATAATGATCTAAAAAAAATGCCAAGATCGTTCTTCATCAGTACACATATAGTTACCATCTAATCTTTGACAATACATGTAAAACATAGTACACACTGTATTGAGTTTTTAAAGAATGAAGTATCAATTTTAATGTTTAATAGACATGAAAACTTAGGCGCATAAATACATATAAAGGAATACCATGCTAAAGAGTATTGTGAAACTATGTGGTTATGAAGGGAAAGCAGGAGTCCCACCCCGGAATGCTGTTAGTCCAAACATGTCTACCCGTAGGCCCAGAGGGGGGATGAACTGATTACTTTTATTGTGTTTTTCCTGAAACGAACCCCTTCAAAAAGGGGGCGAAAGAAATGGACTCGTTGAGTCCGGGTGGTGAGGTGGCATCTAAATTGAAGATCCATCTCTGCTCACACTGTAAAAGTGTTTTGTTCCAGTCGCCACCTCGATCGGGGATATGTATCCGATCGATGGCAGTGAATGTTATATTGGGCATTCTGTAGCTGTGCTTGACGACCACATGACGACCCAAAGGCAGATAGTGATTGCCTATCTGCATCGAGTAGACATGTTTGGACATCCGGCGGTGGAACTCCTGCTTTGTCTTCCCCACATAGTAAGCCCCACATTCGCATGACATCAAATATACTATACCCCTGGTTTGGCAATTGGCATAGTGCCGTGGCTTGAACATAGTCCCATTTGGGAGACAAAAGGTTTTTAAACGGTTAATATACCGGCAACACGAGCAGTGGCCGCAGGGGAATGAGCCAAAGGTCACACAGTGTTTCAATCTCTTTATCTCGTTCTTATACTCGCTTTGTACAAATTTGTTTTTAAGCGATGTGGCTTTTCTGAATGTAATTGAAGGGCTGTTGGGGATGAAATTACTCACTTTTGGGTCATCTGTCAGGATGCTCCAGTGTTTTTGAATAACGTTTTTGATCTCATTGTGTTGTTTCGAAAGTTGAAGAATGATTCGGGTAAAATTATTATCATGATTCTTCCTTACGGTTCTCTTTGTGAGGAGATCATTGCGAGATTGTGTACAGGTTCTATTGTAGGCTCTCCGTAGGCAACAGCGGCTGTAGCCGCGTGCTAGTAGCCTAGCCTGTAAGTTTTTGGCTTCTAGTTTGAATGAGGACTCCTCAGAGCAGTTTCTGCGAATACGCAGATACTGCCCATAAGGGATCGAATCTTTGAGAGGTTTGGGGTGAAAGCTGTCAGCATGGAGAATTGTGTTTCCTGCTGTGCTTTTCCGAAACAGGGTTGTAGAGATTTTATTTTCGTGACTACGCTCCAATTGGACATCAAGAAAGGTGATCTTGTTTGGGTCATGTGTCATCGTGAATTTTAAATTGTATTCATTGACATTGATATAGTTATAGAATTCCAGCAGCATTTCTTCTGGTCCCTCCCAGACGACGAGGACGTCATCAATGTACCGGAGCCATAGTTTAATATGGCTCGTGTACATGAGGAGGTCCTCGTCGCCTAGGAGGGATTTCTCCCACTCCCCCAGGTACAGATTGGCGTAGGCCGGGGCACAGCATGTGCCCATGGCCACGCCCTGCACCTGGAGGTAGTGGGAGTTGTTGAAGGCAAAAAAATTTGTTATGGAGAATGTAATTCAAACTGCTAGTGATGAAGTCATTCAGGGGTGGGTCATATTTGTCGTTCCGCCGAAGAATGTCCCGTACAGCTGCGACCCCCTTGACATGGGGGATCGAGCTGTACAGGGCCTCGACGTCTATGGCCACCAAACGGGAGTTGGGTGGTAACAGTATTGTTTGGGTGGCCTGCAAAAGATGGATGGTATCCTTCACAAAGGATGGTAAACTTATAACAAAGGGTTGCAATAAGGAGTCTATCACCTTACTAAGATTCTCGGAGATGTTTCCATTTCCCGAGACAATTGGTCGTCCCGGGGGTTTACTATACCCCTTATGTATTTTCGGGAGACTGTAAAATGTTGCTACTCTGGGATGTCTGACCATAATGAATTCATATTGGTCCTTGGTGATGGTGCCATCAACAAGGGCCAATTGTATCATGTCATAAAATTCACTATATGAGGTGTGTATTGCCTTAATAGTGACACTTACATACCAATTCCTATTATCTAAAATATTCTGGCACATGCTTACGTAGTCCTCATTATTCATCAATACAACATTGCCACCCTTATCTGAGGGTTTAACTGTAATATTCACATTTTTACGTAAAGATTCTATGGCTTTAGATTCTTCAAAGGTTAAATTAGTAGGAGGGATCTTTTTTTGTGAAAGTTTCTTTAGATCTCTTATAGTTTGTTTTACAAAGGTCTCAATACTTGGAGTCAAATTAAGAGGGGGAAATCTGGCTGATGATTTTTTATGTTTCGTAGGGGGAGTCTGCGTGTCTTTCCCTGCATCTGCTAGCAGGGTTTCGATGTCAATTTGATCTATCAAGTCTATTGTATTATTTTCTTGGTATAATAATGTGAGGTCACGTAGGGCTTTAAATTCCTTCATGCTGAAGGTTGACCAATCTGTGTCATCGATATTGTCCGTCTTTGAATGTAGGCTCTTGAGTAGGAGCCTACGTGCAAAGAGTTGCAAATCGGTGACTAGTTGAAATATATCAAAATTCTCCTGTGGACAAAAGGTTAGTCCACGAGCTAGTACCTTCTCTTCAGCTGTTGATAGAGAATGGGAAGACAGATTTATAACACTGTAGGACTCACTGGCGCCCGTGTCACAAATGAATCCAAATTTCCCACTCCTTTGTTTGTTTGGGGTGAGAGGGATCCCCGTGTTTGGTTTAAAGGGCTTTTAGGACCCTGCCGGAGGTGCTCAATTCTCGGGTTTGTGCGGGTAGTGTTACTCGACGCGTTGGAATTGACAGAGTCTGAGTTGTCAGTATCTATGCTTGATGACTCTTCTTTAGAATTCAGGGATTTTGTATGTCCCTTATCATGAGTCGCTTGGCTAGCTTCTAATGTTTGATCTACAGTGCGTTTTTTTCGGTCTTGTTCGGGAGAACCTTTATTGTTACGGCTTCGTTTAAATTTGCCTCTCCCTTTTGGGGGGATTTTTACATTTTGACTCGAATTGGAAGGATTTTGGGCCTTAGCTGTATCATTATTATATTGTTGTGACTTTACTGCAAGATTTTTATTGTTCTGCGTGTTGGTGCTCCATCTATACGCTCGTCCCTCCGAAAAGGCCATTTTGTCCCTCCAAAATTTGATTTCTTTTTTGTGCAGGATGCTTTGATTATACGCAGACAGATCATCTCTTAGTTTAGTACGCAAATCCAAATATAAAGCATGCTGCACAAAAGATTCCAAAATTGATTCTAACTTGCTAATTTCGATATCTAATACCGAAATTTGTCTGTTGTATTCCCTTTCATCTTGATTTTCCCCTCTAGGTGGCTCTCATCCGCCCCCATCGGTCTAGGTGTGTTCAGGTCATACCGAAGTGCACGGCTTCACGGCAAGGGGAGGAGGAGCTTTTTCCACCAGTGTCTCCTCCATATACTCCCTCGGCCAATGCCCTGGCTGGTCCAGATGATTGGCGTCGAGGAACATCCCCCTTGCCGGCGGCATCCCCGATTGTCTTCCGGACACCAGTCTAGCGCTAATGCGCATGCGCGAGGCCGCGTGCGTGCGCACAGCGCGTGACGTCACGCACTTGCGACGGAGACAACGCAATTGCGGGACCGCCCTGGCCTTCGGGAACGCCGAGGAGGCCACACGAGGCGGTCCAATGACCGCCATGACGGCCGCAGCCGAACGTTGGAGTGACAGGTATCGCCGTAACAATAAATCCCCCTAAAAGGGAGAGGCAAATTTAAACGAAGCCGTAACAATAAAAGTTCTCCCGAACAAGACCGAAAAAAACGCACTGTAGATCAAACATTAGAAGCTAGCCAAGCGACTCATGATAAGGGACATACAAAATCCCTGAATTCTAAAGAAGAGTCATCAAGCATAGATACTGACAACTCAGACTCTGTCAATTCCAACGCGTCGAGTAACACTACCCGCACAAACCCGAGAATTGAGCACCTCCGGCAGGGTCCTAAAAGCCCTTTAAACCAAACACGGGGATCCCTCTCACCCCAAACAAACAAAGGAGTGGGAAATTTGGATTCATTTGTGACACGGGCGCCAGTGAGTCCTACAGTGTTATAAATCTGTCTTCCCATTCTCTATCAACAGCTGAAGAGAAGGTACTAGCTCGTGGACTAACCTTTTGTCCACAGGAGAATTTTGATATATTTCAACTAGTCACCGATTTGCAACTCTTTGCACGTAGGCTCCTACTCAAGAGCCTACATTCAAAGACGGACAATATCGATGACACAGATTGGTCAACCTTCAGCATGAAGGAATTTAAAGCCCTACGTGACCTCACATTATTATACCAAGAAAACAATACAATAGACTTGATAGATCAAATTGACATCGAAACCCTGCTAGCAGATGCAGGGAAAGACACGCAGACTCCCCCTACGAAACATAAAAAATCATCAGCCAGATTTCCCCCTCTTAATTTGACTCCAAGTATTGAGACCTTTGTAAAACAAACTATAAGAGATCTAAAGAAACTTTCACAAAAAAAGATCCCTCCTACTAATTTAACCTTTGAAGAATCTAAAGCCATAGAATCTTTACGTAAAAATGTGAATATTACAGTTAAACCCTCAGATAAGGGTGGCAATGTTGTATTGATGAATAATGAGGACTACGTAAGCATGTGCCAGAATATTTTAGATAATAGGAATTGGTATGTAAGTGTCACTATTAAGGCAATACACACCTCATATAGTGAATTTTATGACATGATACAATTGGCCCTTGTTGATGGCACCATCACCAAGGACCAATATGAATTCATTATGGTCAGACATCCCAGAGTAGCAACATTTTACAGTCTCCCGAAAATACATAAGGGGTATAGTAAACCCCCGGGACGACCAATTGTCTCGGGAAATGGAAACATCTCCGAGAATCTTAGTAAGGTGATAGACTCCTTATTGCAACCCTTTGTTATAAGTTTACCATCCTTTGTGAAGGATACCATCCATCTTTTGCAGGCCACCCAAACAATACTGTTACCACCCAACTCCCGTTTGGTGGCCATAGACGTCGAGGCCCTGTACAGCTCGATCCCCCATGTCAAGGGGGTCGCAGCTGTACGGGACATTCTTCGGCGGAACGACAAATATGACCCACCCCTGAATGACTTCATCACTAGCAGTTTGAATTACATTCTCCATAACAATTTTTTTGCCTTCAACAACTCCCACTACCTCCAGGTGCAGGGCGTGGCCATGGGCACATGCTGTGCCCCGGCCTACGCCAATCTGTACCTGGGGGAGTGGGAGAAATCCCTCCTAGGCGACGAGGACCTCCTCATGTACACGAGCCATATTAAACTATGGCTCCGGTACATTGATGACGTCCTCGTCGTCTGGGAGGGACCAGAAGAAATGCTGCTGGAATTCTATAACTATATCAATGTCAATGAATACAATTTAAAATTCACGATGACACATGACCCAAACAAGATCACCTTCCTTGATGTCCAATTGGAGCGTAGTCACGAAAATAAAATCTCTACAACCCTGTTTCGGAAAAGCACAGCAGGAAACACAATTCTCCATGCTGACAGCTTTCACCCCAAACCTCTCAAAGATTCGATCCCTTATGGGCAGTATCTGCGTATTCGCAGAAACTGCTCTGAGGAGTCCTCATTCAAACTAGAAGCCAAAAACTTACAGGCTAGGCTACTAGCACGCGGCTACAGCCGCTGTTGCCTACGGAGAGCCTACAATAGAACCTGTACACAATCTCGCAATGATCTCCTCACAAAGAGAACCGTAAGGAAGAATCATGATAATAATTTTACCCGAATCATTCTTCAACTTTCGAAACAACACAATGAGATCAAAAACGTTATTCAAAAACACTGGAGCATCCTGACAGATGACCCAAAAGTGAGTAATTTCATCCCCAACAGCCCTTCAATTACATTCAGAAAAGCCACATCGCTTAAAAACAAATTTGTACAAAGCGAGTATAAGAACGAGATAAAGAGATTGAAACACTGTGTGACCTTTGGCTCATTCCCCTGCGGCCACTGCTCGTGTTGCCGGTATATTAACCGTTTAAAAACCTTTTGTCTCCCAAATGGGACTATGTTCAAGCCACGGCACTATGCCAATTGCCAAACCAGGGGTATAGTATATTTGATGTCATGCGAATGTGGGGCTTACTATGTGGGGAAGACAAAGCAGGAGTTCCACCGCCGGATGTCCAAACATGTCTACTCGATGCAGATAGGCAATCACTATCTGCCTTTGGGTCGTCATGTGGTCGTCAAGCACAGCTACAGAATGCCCAATATAACATTCACTGCCATCGATCGGATACATATCCCCGATCGAGGTGGCGACTGGAACAAAACACTTTTACAGTGTGAGCAGAGATGGATCTTCAATTTAGATGCCACCTCACCACCCGGACTCAACGAGTCCATTTCTTTCGCCCCCTTTTTGAAGGGGTTCGTTTCAGGAAAAACACAATAAAAGTAATCAGTTCATCCCCCCTCTGGGCCTACGGGTAGACATGTTTGGACTAACAGCATTCCGGGGTGGGACTCCTGCTTTCCCTTCATAACCACATAGTTTCACAATACTCTTTAGCATGGTATTCCTTTATATGTATTTATGCGCCTAAGTTTTCATGTCTATTAAACATTAAAATTGATACTTCATTCTTTAAAAACTCAATACAGTGTGTACTATGTTTTACATGTATTGTCAAAGATTAGATGGTAACTATATGTGTACTGATGGAGAACGATCTTGGCATTTTTTTTAGATCATTATGCCCATTAAGCAAGGATAATTTCTGTAATCTTTGCACGAATAAAAACATTCTTTTCATCTTGATTTTCCCCTCTAGGTGGCTCTCATCCGCCCCCATCGGTCTAGGTGTGTTCAGGTCATACCGAAGTGCACGGCTTCACGGCAAGGGGAGGAGGAGCTTTTTCCACCAGTGTCTCCTCCATATACTCCCTCGGCCAATGCCCTGGCTGGTCCAGATGATTGGCGTCGAGGAACATCCCCCTTGCCGGCGGCATCCCCGATTGTCTTCCGGACACCAGTCTAGCGCTAATGCGCATGCGCGAGGCCGCGTGCGTGCGCACAGCGCGTGACGTCACGCACTTGCGACGGAGACAACGCAATTGCGGGACCGCCCAGGCCTTCGGGAACGCCGAGGAGGCCACACGAGGCGGTCCAATGACCGCCATGACGGCCGCAGCCGAACGTTGGAGTGACAGGTATCGGGCCCTTCCCTTTCCCGGTTCCCCCCTCCCCTTTCCTGGCCCTCCCACCCTCTCCCATTTTCCACACCTCCCGCCCACTCCCCACTCCTACCACCCGCTTCCACACACCTGATATTCATAAGTCCAATTAGCCTATACCCATAAATACCCCACAGGAGAGAGTAATTTTCATCTCCATGTGAGGGTACGCATCCAACCAGCACCGAACCAGTAAGTACACCTTCCCTTCCTTTCCTAATACTATCCCATTTAGATAACTGACCAAAGTACTTACCCTGCGTATCTCTCATTCCATCAGGTGGTTTAAAACTGCAGACACACATCTAACGCTGCAGACATATACCCCTTTTCTTCCTGCACGGTCCCCCAAGAGGGCACTGTGGCTCCCCTCATTGTGGGGATTAGGTTTTGTGCAATAGCAACACTACTAAGGGGGGCGCCTCTGGCATTCGACCCAACAAGGTAATTATTGATACTAACTATGTCTTTTTTCATACGTATCCAAATACATACCATGTGTCTGGTTAAGTACTTGCATTGGGTGCTCAGTGAAACATACCCAAGACACACCATCATAATTTTATCCTTTGCACCATGCCACCTTATTTTCCCCTTCCTATTTCCCATTTTCCTTTCTTTTTTTTCCCCCCCCCTCCCCCTCCCCCGTCACTCGCTTCCTCCTGGCACTTTCAGCATGTAGTCCCATTCACAGTCTCTTCACATTGACCATTCACTCCGACCTGTGTCCATTTGGCACTGTACAGTTTACACTATTTTTTCACAGTTAACTCCCACTTGCACATCATTTCGCCATGCACAGAGTTCATCACTCTAGGTTCCCACTCCACATCTATACACTTCCCAATCACGACACCAACAAGTACCTCACCAATTCTTCACCATTTTCCCCTTCCTTCTTTCCCCCGTTCCCCAGTCCCCGACCCCGCCCTCAATCCCCGTCCCATCACTCCCTCCGGTCTCTTTTCTTCCTTCTTTTTTCCCCCCTCTCTCCCCCATTTCTCTCCCTCCCCCTTGTCTCTTCCTCCCGTTTTTCCCCCCCTAACCCAACCTCCCACACACCTCCCCCCTCCCACCCCCCCCCCCCCCCCCCCCCCTGCTTTTCCCATTCCCTGCCCCCCTGGTTGTATGTGCGCGCCATACAGTCATGCTCCGTTTTCTTATTCCTTTCTTTTCTTTTTCCCATCCTTCCCCGTCCCCCCCCCCCCCCCCCCCCCCCCCCCCCTTCCCCTTCCCCCCCAGTCCCCTTTCCTTTCCCCCTTCTATCCTTCCCTCACACGAACGCCCCACTTCTCACATGGGTCTGTTTACAATAACATCCAATACATAGAATTTATAATGAAAGAGGAAAGGGAAGGTATACACACGTGAAGAAAAAGTGGTGCACATGGGATAGGTAGGCCATATTATGTACGCCATAATTGGTCATATATCAACAGGCTATATATTATCCGCAAGAGGGACAAGCCCTCCGATAAGGCATCCGAATATAACGTACATATGATGCCTAAAAAAAATATAAATAACTTATAAATTATAATTAGAACAACACTCCTTTAACCCTTTCCCTCTTTTGGAATATTGTTGCTGGAATTGGTTTCTATCCCCCTCCTCCCCCCCCCCCCCGTCCCGAACCCCACCCAGCTCAATCGGCTGCCGCTGGTCAAAACCCGTGTGACCCCCTGTAAGCCCTGCACCCGGAAATCTGTTGCCTGGCTCGCCTCGATCGGTGGGGAAGCGCCCTGGAGCCGCATGGAGAAGGAAAATCATTTTAGAAAGACCCTCAAGTAAAGAAGCCCATAATACCAATCACATAGACGTGGGTAAATATATAAAGCTTCATTATAATGGTCGATGTCAGTATTTACCATGTATAGTTACTAAGAGATGACTGTACTTATTCCATGCTTACAAGCATGTTATACCATTATGCTTTATATTCCAGCAGAGAAAGACGTCTTTTCTTAAAAAGTAATCCTCTGAAGAAGACTTACACAGATAATAGTTGAAATGCGTCAGGTTTTACTTTTTGTTTCCCTTGTTTCTGCTCTTAGGAAATATGATACTGTGAAAAGCACTGTTTGTCCATGCAATACTGTACGTTTTATTATATGATTGTTGTATGGCATTCTTGAAATGAGGCTCATGTCTTTTAAATCTATTGTCACAGTGGTGCCAATAAAATAAAACAATTTTTCTTTTATCTTTGACCCATGTCGTATCAATTATCTCACTTTATCTACTGTGCTGCCTAAAAACCCCACTTCCCTCTTTTGGGGGGGACAAGGGCCTCATCCCCACAACCCTGGCCGGTGGTTGTGGGGGTCTGCGAACGGGGAGCTTATCGGAATCTGGAAGCCCCCTTTAACAAGGAGACCCCCAGATCCCGCCCCCCTGTTTATAATGGTAAGGGGGTACAAAAGTACCCATACCATTTCACAAAGAAAGTGTAAAAAATTGTTAAAAAACACACAGACACCGTTGGGAAAAGTCCTTTATTTAAAATAAATAAAATTAAAAAAATATTCCAGTGGTGGTAATCCACTCTTGCTATCCAGCGATGGCTGATCTCTTCTCCGGGGTCCAGTGATGGGTGATCTCTCCCGATGGTCCAGCGCAGCGCATCCTGTCTCCACGGAGACACTGCGAGAATCCCGATGATGGCCTGACAGGTCTTAGCTGAGAAGGACGGGGCCATCCGTCACTTGACCCCGCCCCCCTCTGACGCAAGGGGAAACCCCGGCTTCCCCACTGATGTACGGGTGACTCCGCCCCCCTCCGATGTAATGGAAACCTGCGTTACATCAGAGGGGGGCGGGGTCACCCATACGTCACTGGGGAAGCCTGGGTTTCCCCTTGCATCAGAGGGGGGCGGGGTCAGGTGACGGGTGGCCCCGTCCTCCTCAGCTAAGACCTGTCAGGCGCTGGGATTCCCACAGTGTCTCCATGGAGCTGCGCTGGACCATTGGGAGAGATCACCCATCGCTGGACAGCAAGAGTGAATTACCACCGCTGGAATCTTTTTTTAATTTTTTTATTTTTAATAGGACTTTTCCCAACGGTGTCAGTGTGTTTTTTAAAAAATGTTTACACTTTCTTTGTGAAATGGTAGGGGTACTTTTGTACCCCCTTACTATTTCAAACAGGGGGGCGGGATCTGGGGGCCCCCTTGTTAAAGGGGGCTTCTAGATTCCGAAAAACCCCGCGCCCGCAGACCCCCAGAAACCACCGGCCAGGGTTGTGGGGATTAGGCCCTTGTCCCCATCAACATGGGGACATGGTGCTTTGGGGGGTCACAGACCCCCAAAGCATCCTCCCAATGTTGAAGGCATGTGGCTTGGTACAGTTCAGGGGGGGGGGGGACGCTCAGGTTGCGTGCTCGGATAAAGGGTCTGGTGTGGATTTTTGGGGGGAACTCCACGCCATTTTTTTTTATTTGCCGTGGAGTTCCCCTTAAAATCTATACCAGACCTGAAGGGCCTGGTAATTGAATTTGGCGGGAACCCCACGCGCATTTTTTTTTTTTTTTTAATCAATGACTTTCAATGACTGTTCTCTATATTACGGGAGCCGACAATTCATTATAGCTGCGGGTGCTTTTAAATTACTTTTTTTCCTGCAGAAATTACACTTTGTGCAGGGACTGTTCTAAGCACGGGAAACATGCGCCCCTTTACAGGTATACAATACACACCCCCAGGTACGAAATTTAAAGGAATATTACACTTTTATTGTTTCACTTTGAGCATTATTAAAATCACTGCTCCCGGAAAAAAATGCATTTTTAAAAACTTTTTTTTGCATTGATACATGTTTATGACAATAACTTGCATACAAGCCTTTAAAATTAGCACTTTAGATTTCTCCCACAGACTTTTACAGGGTGTTCCGTGGCTTTTCGAATTTGCCGCAAACACCCCAAATTGGCGAACAGGCAATGTTCGAGTCGAACATGAGTTCGACTCGAACTCGAAGCTCATCCCTAGTTCTAATGACAAAACAAACAACAGAGTAGTTCCCTGTTGCTGAATCTTATAGGTCTACATTTATCTCATCTTCTGTTATTGGTTCTTCTAAAGCTGGCAATTTCCCCTCTGATAACTAAGGTAATCTAGCTTCTTTTAAAAAATATTTCATCGTTTTAGTTCTTTCTGATTCCGTTTCTTGCTGTCCCATATGTTCTATAGAGTACAATGCACTATAATAATTTTGGAATACACCAGTTATTTCTGGGGTCGAGAACACCATGTCTCCTGCTTTATTTTGTATTTTCTCTACAATATTTAAAGATTTTTTCTTCTTTAAAATTCTTGCTAAATGTTTTTCTGATTTGTTTCCCCACTGGTACCTCTCCTTGGCTATTCTGTTGAAGACCCGTCTAGACTCTTGTTGCATTAGCTCCCTTAGTTTATCCTTTTTTTAACACCAAGATATGCTGTACCTCTAAATCAACTTGTTTTTTATGTAGTTGTTCAAGTTTATGTATTTATTTTATTAGTATTTCCCTGTCTTTCATTCTTTCCCTCTTGGGTAATCTTTTGAATATAATTTTAGATTTGTATCTTGAGATATATGTGTCTCTTGGAGAAATATTATCCCAGCAGAATAGTGTTTGATTTATTTTAATACTTTATGTCATTTCCCTGGTGTATTTAGCCCCCTGTTGCCTTTAAGCCTTCAAGTTGACAAGGAAGTTCACCATCCTTAACTCTTCCTACTTGTCAACTACTTATCCTTGAGGTCGAGCTCTGCCCTGCACTCCAGCTGGGCCAAACACCCCTTTTTTGTTGGGGATGCAGATCCAGAGTCCATCCTGTCTCAAAGGGACCCATCCTTCCACTTTTCTTCCATTTCTGTCCTTCTATCTTCTTAAAACTCTCCGCCCCCCTCCAGGGCCGGTGCTACCACTAGGCGGAGTAGGCAGCCGCCTAGGGTGCACTAGCCCCCAGGGCGCAGCCACGGCCTCTGTCCCTGTGAATCTCAAGGTAAGTGTGAGCTTGCCACTGTCCTGGGAACACATCTGAATGCCTCCAATCCCCCCAATGTGTCCCGCTGAGCGCCCCGCTGTTCCCTCTCTTTACAGAGTAAAATCTCACAGCGCCGCTCTGGGACTCCTTTGCTCTAGCCTGTCCCTCTGGAGCGGCGCTGTGTGTCTGTGTGAGTGCAGCGGAGGGGCGGGGCTCGGTGGAGATCAGAGCATCGAGAGGTGCAGCGTCTTTTAGCTGACCTCCCGGCCGGTGGAAACAGTGACCAGAGCAACACTGCCCGCCCAGCGCTGAGGAGAGCCAGGATGTGACGGTCGATGAAGCAGAGGTAAGGAGGAGGATGGATCCTCCCCATCTACAGCGAGTTGTGTGTGGGGGATGGGGGTGAGTAGTGCAGGAAATAGGAGTCAGGTAGGTAGGTCAGTGTATGTAACAGGTAGGTAGGTCAGTGTGTCAGGTTGGTCAGTGTATGTGTAATTGTCAGGTAGGTAGGTCAGTGTGTCAGGTAGGTAGGTCAGTGTATGTGTAATGGTCAGGTAGGTCAGTGTGTGTCAGGTAGGTAAGTCAGTGTGTGTGTAATGGTCAGGTAGGTCAGTGTATGTGTAATGGTCAGGTAGGTCAGTGTGTGTGTAATGGTCAGGTAGGTCAGTGTATGTGTAATGGTCAGGTAGGTCAGTGTGTGTGTCAGGTAGGTAGGTCAGTGTATGTGTAATGGTCAGGTAGGTCAGTGTGTGTGTAATGGTCAGGTAGGTCAGTGTGTGTGTCAGGTAGGTAGGTCAGTGTAATGGTCAGGTAGGTCAGTGTGTGTGTAATGGTCAGGTAGGTAGGTCAGTGTATGTGTAATGGTCAGGTAGGTCAGTGTGTGTGTGTGTGTAATGGTCAGGTAGGTCAGTGTATGTATAATGGTCAGGTAGGTCAGTGTGTGTGTAATGGTCAGGTAGGTCAGTGTGTGTGTAATGGTCATGTAGGTCAGTGTGTGTGTGTGTCAGGTAGGTAGGTCAGTGTGTGTGTAATGGTCAGGTAGGTCAGTGTGTGTGTCAGGTAGGTAGGTCAGTGTGTGTGTAATGGTCAGGTAGGTCAGTGTGTGTGTGTAATGGTCAGGTAGGTCAGTGTATGTGTAATGGTCAGGTAGGTCAGTGTGTGTGTAATGGTCAGGTAGGTCAGTGTGTGTGTAATGGTCATGTAGGTCAGTGTGTGTGTGTGTCAGGTAGGTAGGTCAGTGTGTGTGTAATGGTCAGGTAGGTCAGTGTGTGTGTGTCAGGTAGGTAGGTCAGTGTGTGTGTAATGGTCAGGTAGGTCAGTGTGTGTGTGTAATGGTCAGGTAGGTCAGTGTATGTGTAATGGTCAGGTAGGTCAGTGTGTGTCAGGTAGTTAGGTCAGTGTGTGTGT
Source organism: Lithobates sylvaticus (assembly GCA_028564925.1). Classification (NCBI taxonomy): domain Eukaryota; kingdom Metazoa; phylum Chordata; class Amphibia; order Anura; family Ranidae; genus Lithobates; species Lithobates sylvaticus. The sequence continues at coordinate 773,074,169 of CM053026.1, read as the reverse complement.
AATGGTCAGGTAGGTCAGTGTGTGTGTCAGGTAGGTAGGTCAGTGTATGTGTAATGGTCAGGTAGGTCAGTGTGTGTGTCAGGTAGGTAGGTCAGTGTGTGTGTAATGGTCAGGTAGGTCAGTGTGTGTGTAATGGTCAGGTAGGTCAGTGTGTGTGTCAGGTAGGTAGGTCAGTGTGTGTGTAATGGTCAGGTAGGTCAGTGTGTGTGTAATGGTCAGGTAGGTCAGTGTGTGTGTCAGGTAGGTAGGTCAGTGTATGTGTAATGGTCAGGTAGGTCAGTGTGTGTGTCAGGTAGGTAGGTCAGTGTGTGTGTAATGGTCAGGTAGGTCAGTGTGTGTGTAATGGTCAGGTAGGTCAGTGTATGTGTAATGGTCAGGTAGGTCAGTGTGTGTGTGTAATGGTCAGGTAGGTCAGTGTGTGTGTCAGGTAGGTAGGTCAGTGTGTGTGTAATGGTCAGGTAGGTCAGTGTGTGTGTCAGGTAGGTAGGTCAGTGTATGTGTAATGGTCAGGTAGGTCAGTGTGTGTGTCAGGTAGGTAGGTGAGTGTGTGTGTAATGGTCAGGTAGGTCAGTGTGTGTGTAATGGTCATGTAGGTCAGTGTGTGTGTGTAATGGTCAGGTAGGTCAGTGTGTGTGTGTAATGGTCAGGTGGGTCACATATTGCAAAGGGGGTGAAGTCATGAGTGGAGCCAATGGGGCGGCAAAATTAGGTTTCGCCTAGGGTGTCAAAAATTCTTGCACCAGCCCTGCCCCCCTCATCAGAGTCCCCTTGTGGCTTGATTCTGTCATTCTTTTCTTCTTTTTTTTTCTTATTTCCTTTTAGATGCTGTAGTCTTCTTGGAGACTGGGTGCCATTGTTCTTCTGCCATGTGTGATCATTAGGGATGAGCCGAACAACCCCCCCCCCGTTCGGTTCGCACCAGAACAATGCGAACAGGCAAAAAATGTGTTTGAACACGCGAACACCGTTAAAGTCTATGGGACACAAACATGAATAATCAAAAGTGTTAATTTTAAAGGCTTATATGCATGGTATTGTCATAAAAAGTGTTTGGGGACCTGGGTCCTGCCCCAGGTATCAATGCAAAAAAAAGTTTTAAAAACTGAAGTTTTTTCGGGAGCAGTGATTTTAATAATGCTTAAAGTGAAACAATAAAAGTGTAATATTCCTTTAAATTTTGTACCAGGGGGGTGTCTATAGTATGGCTGTAAAATGTTTCCCATGTTTAGAACAGTCTGACAGCAAAATGACATTTCTAAAAGAAAAAAAGTCATTTAAAAACTACTCGCGGCTACAATGAATTGTCGGGTCCGACAATACACATAACAGTTCATTGATAAAAAACGGCATGGGGATTTCCCCACAGGGGAACCCGTAACCAAAATTAAAAAACAAATGCGTGGGGTCCCCCTAAATTCCATATCAGGCTCTTCAGGTTTGTTATGGATATAAAGGGGAACCACACGCCAAAATTAAAAAAAAAATGGCGTGGGGGTCCCCCTCAAAATCCATACCAGACCCTTCAGGTCTGGTATGAACCGTACCAGGCCACATACCCTCAACATTGGGAGGGTGCTTTGAGGTAGCCCCATAAAGCATCTTCCTTAAAATTACACCGAATCAAGTTTGCAATTCCTTCTAGTTTCAAACACATCTAGACAACAATGTCCTAAACTTCTTTTTAAACAAATTATCATGACCAAATGTAGTTAACCCTGTATCTGGCAAAAACATTGTATTTAGTTGGCAAACTAACGATGTTTACTATGACCGATTACTGTGCCCACAAACATGAAAGTCGCCATTTTAAACTGAACAACAGTAAAGAAAAGCACATGGAGCAGCATGCAAGTAATAATAATAATAATAAGGACACACGACAACTACTTACTTTTTAGAAGAACTCTCTTGATTCTTCTGTACTGGTCCTGCTCCCTCAATTTCAGGTTTGACCAGCGTTTCCTCAATTGATCCTTAGATCGTCCTACCCCATAATTCCTGTGCAGACTCACAACCTTAGCCATGATCTTGGCCTTTCTCAGATTTGGGTTTGGGTAAGGTCCATAATTCCCATCATAGTCGTTCCTCTTCAATATATCAAACATCTCCAATATCTCTACAAAGGACATATTTGCGGCCTTAAATCTCCTCCTGGATCGTGACGTTTCTTGCTCTGGGCTTTCCTCCTCGTTACTGCTATTACGCACCTGCTGTGTCTCCGCCATGTTCCTCTCCCACTCCGATGAAAGAGATGGGGCGGGGAATATTCTAGAAAGAACATCAGGGGCGGGCGAAGTTTCACGAATGCGCAGTGTATATAAAGCTAACACGCGTGTGTTGCACTTACGTTCTGTGTGCTGAGGAAGGAGGAACGGAAGCGACAAACATAATAACAAAGGTAACATTTTAACTTGGGACATGAGTGGCCTATACTGATTCTAGATTGAGGCCTATATTGGGATAAGATTAGCCTGATATTTAATGTTTTTGTCTTTTGTTTGGCAAAAATTAAACAATTTAAAGACTCGGATTTCCTTGGCAAATTCATTGATAAATACAGGAATATGCACAATTTGTGGGAGGTAAGAAACCAGCAAGGAAGGCATCGCTGGAGAAACTGCTGGAATTTGTGAAGACCCAGGTCCCAAATGCAGACAATGAGTTTGTGGAGAAGAAAATTGTTAGCTTGAGAAGCACGCATAGAAAGGAGCTTCAGAAGGTCCAGAAGTCCATGAGATCAGGAGCAGCAGCAGAGGATGTGTATGTACCCAGTGTGTGGTACTACAACAGGATGCAGTTTCTGGAAGACCAGATTGAAGCCAGGGAATCACTTTCGACTCTTCCGGCCCCCCTTCCATCCACCCTTTCCTTAACCCTTCCCTCAACCCCAGCTGAGGCTTCCGAGGACCAACCTGGGCCTTCCATCCAGGAAGAAATTGAGGAGCCCAGATGGAGCCAGGTATAGTATTTTTAAACATATTTTTTGTGGGAAAATTATTGTTGTTAACTAGATGTTATTATTGATAACAAATGAATGACTTAACAAAAAGTGTTTGACATATCAATAGACAGTAGGGGCCAAAAATGATTGTGACAAGAATGAAAAATGCTGGGCTCAGAATGATATTCTTTTCTATTTATTAACATTCAACAGTCATGAGCTAAAAATTGTGTGTGATTGATGAACCAAAAACTAAAAATATGTCCCTTTTTCATACACAGGAAGACCTCAGCCAGGACGAGGCTCTGGAATGTGGCACACAGGAGGAGGCAGGGGGAAGTGTCAGCCAGGAGGTGGCGGGCCCAGCCTCAACCAATCTCAGGTGCCTCCCCTCCGCCTTCCACCCAAAAGGCCCAGGAAGGGGAGGAACATGGAGGAGGCAGCACCGGCCCTAATTAAGGATGCTAATGAGGCCCTGAAAGCCCCCCTCGACGCTGGAGAGGACTACGGCATTTATATAGCCTCAAGTCCACCTCCACAGGCTGCAGGGAAGACTGCAGGGAAGTGTGGAGGGAAGGCTGCAGCGAAGAGTAGAAAGTGATTTCCTGGCTTCAGTCTGGTCTGACAGAAGACGCAGGCTGTTGCAGTACCACAGCCTGGGGACATATATGTCATCTGCTGCTGTTCCTGATCTCTGGGAGTCCTGGACCAGATTGTGCTTCCTTATATATGGACTTCTCAAGCTACCAATTTTTTTAGCCACAGAGTTGTTGTCAGCCCTGGGGGCCAAAGGCTTCCCAAATTCCAGCTGTTTCTCCAGCGTTGCCTTCCCTCTTTATTTTGTTATTATGAGCCAGAATAAATGGAGATTTTTTGTTATGAAAATAGTTGCCTATGTTTTTTTCTTCAAATAGGTCAGTTTGTTTGTGAGTAGGCAGGTACATTTCAAAAATACAAGGTCAAATTAACAAGGGACACCAACCAACCTCCTTGAGGTTTACAAATACAAGATATGATGGTGTTGTGGAAACGTAACAACACAAAAAAAATATGGACATCACTATAAAAAAAAAAAAAAAAAAAAAACAACAGGAGATCTTGATTAAAAAAAAAATGACTATAATTAAAACTTCTAAACATTATTATGTCTGGCTTTAAAAACAAAAGATTATTCAGGAGATCACGATAAATAATAAAGAAATAAGTTTGTGAGAACTCTGTGTGAATATGAGCAGCAAAACAACTTCATTCTTCTAACATTATAAAGAAGAAGAGAATGCGCTGCATTAAACTATTTAAAAAATTTCAGCGTGACGAATGTGCCATCTCCATTACGAATGGTAGTTTTACCATACAGAGCGCTTCCGTCTCGTACTTGATTCTGAGCATGCGTTATTTTTTTTGCGCGGATTGCATACACACAAAACTTATTTTCAGATAGGAACTTTTTCCGACCGAAAAATAGAGAACCTGCTCTCAATCTTTTGCTGGCGGGAATTCGGCCAGCAAAAGTTAGATGGAGCATACACACAGTCACATTTTCCGACCAAAAGCTCTCATCGGTCTTTTGTTGGCGCATTTTCTGATCTTGTGTACGCGGCCTTAGAGTAATAGCCTGAGAGTTATAGACAGAAAATATATATATATATATTGTAGAGATGCGACCCATCTCACAGGTGCAGATAAGCAGCACATGCCTGATTTTGGCAGGAATGCTAATTACACACCTGTGGGCTGGGTTCATAAACATCCCAGGAAGAGCAGTCAGTGCTCAGACCTGGAGACGGCTCCGCCCAGCAGACAGGAAGTCTGGCCAGGAGGTTGGGAGAGTTCCAGGAGGAAGAGACAGGAGCCTAAGACTGTAGGTGGCAGTCTGAAGCAGGCAGGTGTAGCCTGCGACTAAAGCGACTAAAGCAGCACGAAGCTGACAGTGAGCAAGCCAGGAGGCTATCGTTTGGTTATGCAGTGATGGTGGAACCCCCTGCGAGGGAAGATTTCTGTTGATTTGAACTTTTTTCGTTTCCTTTAAATAAAAGTGGGCTGCCATGCCCTAAAACACAAGTCTGGAGTGGCACGTTTCTGAAAAATCGCATGCACCACTCTAATCACCCCGGATCGTCACAATTGGTGGAGAAATTGGCGTTGGGCACGGATGGCGTTGGTCCAGATCCTCGCATTCCAGAAACCGTGAGTGTCAGCGACTGTGTGTATTGCTGTTGCTGTGTGAAGCAAAGTGATGGGTGCTGTGTCTCAGCTGTAAGGAGACAGTACGCAAATTTTTTTTTTAAGGAACTCTGCATCTGTTGCTGCAAAGATGCATGGTGTTGCCCGTAGCAACAAAGGCAAGGTCAGGCATGAGACCTATGGCAAATGGTGGAATGATCCTGATGAGAGTTCTGGCTGGTGGGCTCAAGAGGATTGTTACTGGAGAAGCTCTGCAGGGAGAATGCAGTCTCCCATAGCAACCAGTGAAGTGTCTTCTGGATGGTGGGGCTCCTATGAAGAGGTGGCTCACTGTTCCCACAAAGAGGGCTGGGAAGCCCGAGAGTCTTTCATTTCACCCGGTAACCGCATGGGGAAATGCAGCAGGAGAAAGCAACAGGCTGACTGGACATTCAAGAGGAGAGCGGTTGCCCGTAGCAACGCCTGTGATTCCAAGTCTGCAGACTGGGTGAGAAAGACTGACTATGTGACTGTGCACACGGGAGTGGAAGTGACCCCAAATGGGAGATCCCCTGTTTGTGCTAAAAAGGACTTGCCTTGCTGCAGTGACCTGTTCAGTGGGGAGGCAAGTGTTAAACTTAAAAAGCTTGAGGTCTGCAATGAAACTCCATCTGCTCATGCTGACGAGGGTGGGGAACAGCAACATGGTGTGGTTAAAAATGTGTTGCCACAATGCAGGGTAAAACAAAGTCATGTGTTTAATGTTGAGGAGTGTAAAACTGACAAAAGCAGGGTTTCAGATGCTATTGAGCCTCTTGGTCTGTCTAGGTCTCATTGGGATGATATAGTCCAACAGAGCAATACCTACTGGGATGATTTGGCCAAGAGACTAATAGCAATGCTGGAAGACGCTTTTGCTGCTAAAAGAGTAGTGGATGCTATGGCTGCTGTGCCAGGAGAGGTGTCTGCAGAAGAGCCTATAGGCCAAGATGCACGGGTTGTTGCAGAGACTAATCCTCTCATGACTGAAGGTCCCAGCGAGTGTAAACGCACAGCAGAAATTGTGTCCTCAGTGATAAAAAGAGAAAATGTGTGTTTTGTGACAGACATGCTTAATGAAATATTAGCATCATGGAGTATACAGCCAGTATATATCCTGCCGCCCTCTCCTGTGTTTGGAGAACTGGTACCAAGGGGTATGGCTGATTGGAGCTGGATATTGCAGGCTGTACTGTGCAGAAATCGCAAATGCTTAAATCGTTTAATGCAATGTTTTGTATTGATGTGGAAAGTTGTCTCACAGTGTGCTGGATTGCGTCATACAAAGCTTGTGTATGACAAGCACTCTGGAGCCCTGTTAGACAAGGCAGAGGTATCGGAAATACCAGCGGTAACAGAAATGGTGAAAACTGCTGTGGAAAAAAGTGTTGTGCAAGAACAGTCACTGATGGAGTGTTGGACAACAGGGGGCGATGTGAAACTGTGGGAAGGTCCCATAAAGAGTAACTGCTCCCCTGTGTGTGGTCCCTCCTCAGACACTGTCCTAGCAAGCGTTGGGACCAGAGTTCCTGGTGGTTTTGAACTTGGTAATTTTGAGAAAGCGTTTGCCAGGGGTAACTATGCAGGTATCAGCGAACCTGAAAACCAAAAAGTGCTGGGTAAAGTTAAGACAGATGTCAAAGTAGAGCCCCTACAGTTTTGGCAGAGTAGATATGGGGGAGGTGAGAAGAAATGTAAGCTCCCAAAAATTAGGAAGAAGTCCGCATGGAAGCATACCCGGAAAAAGAGGTGGGTGGAGTGCCCCTTTAGGAAGAAGGGTTTTGTATTTCTCCCTCCGGTGCGAAACAGGGCGGGAGGATATGTAGAGATGCGACCCATCTCACAGGTGCAGATAAGCAGCACATGCCTGATTTTGGCAGGAATGCTAATTACACACCTGTGGGCTGGGTTCATAAACATCCCAGGAAGAGCAGTCAGTGCTCAGACCTGGAGACGGCTCCGCCCAGCAGACAGGAAGTCTGGCCAGGAGGTTGGGAGAGTTCCAGGAGGAAGAGACAGGAGCCTAAGACTGTAGGTGGCAGTCTGAAGCAGGCAGGTGTAGCCTGCGACTAAAGCAGCACGAAGCTGACAGTGAGCAAGCCAGGAGGCTATCGTTTGGCTATGCAGTGATGGTGGAACCCCCTGCGAGGGAAGATTTCTGTTGATTTGAACTTTTTTCGTTTCCTTTAAATAAAAGTGGGCTGCCATGCCATAAAACACAAGTCTGGAGTGGCAGGTTTCTGAAAAATCGCATGCACCACTTGAATCTAATCACCCCGGATCGTCACAATATATAAATATATATATATATATATATATTATATATATATATATATATATATATATATATATATATATATATATATATATATATATACAGTATATATATATATATATATATATATATATATATATCTTATATACATATATATATATACCCAGCACTGTTTTCACTACCTCATGTATTTATATATATATATCCAGATACGTTTACTGGTCGCCCCGTTGCTTACTGGGGAATCGCAGAAGGCCTACTTTGGCAGTTAGCGGGTCCACAGCTGGTCCTTCCAAGACAAGAAGCCCCAAGATATGTTCGACCTAATTCACCTGGTGAGGAAAATGGCTAGTCCCTGTCTGGGCCACAAATAGTGGATATATACTATATACCCCTACAGCCGCACGGACTTTCCACCCAAAGCCACGGTCTATATATATATACACATTTACTTGCCCATGGGCACTTGCTAGGAGGCCATTTAGGGGTTGAAAAAACGACTGAAAGGGTGTTGCGCAATCAGTCGGGTTGAAAATAAAAACAAATGATTGATGATTCTCGTTAAAAAGCATGTTAAAAAAGGTTGTGGACAAGGATGGGAAAAACTGGGACTTCCTGATACCATACTTGATGTTTGCCATCAGGGAGGTTCCCCAGTCCTCTACGGGGTACTCCCCATTTGAGTTGCTTTATGGGAGACACCCTCGGGGACTCTTAGACATAGCCAAAGAAACTTGGGAGGGAGAACAGACACCCCAGGATTAGTGGGTTCAAGCTCAAACCTTACCGAATTCCTGAAGCGAGGAGAAAGGACATCAGCAAGGAAGTTAAAAAAATGTTGGAGCTAGATGTCATTGAGGAATCCAATAGTGACTGGTCTAGCCCCATCGTGTTAGTCCCAAAACCGGATGGCACTTGGAGGTTCTGTAACGACTTCAGGAAACTTAATGCGGTGACAAAGTTTGACACATACCCAATGCCCAGAGTAGACGAACTTATAGACCGACTTGGCAAGGCTCGCTATCTTACCACTTTGGACTTGACCAAAGGGTATTGGCAAATACCCCTAACTGGTAGCGCCAAAGAGAAGACTGCGTTCGTGACCCCAGACGGTTCCTTTCAATATAAAAAAATGCCTTTTGGGTTGCAAAATGCCCCCGCGACATTTCAGAGGGCCATGGACAGGACCCTAAAACCCCACCGACAATATGCAGCAGCCTATCTAGATGACATAGTGGTACATAGTACTGACTGGGAGTCTCACTTGCCTCGTGTCCAGGCTGTTCTGGATTCCCTCTTCAACGAAGGTTTTACAGCAAATCCAAAAAAAAATGTGCCATTGGTCTAGAGGAAGCCAAGTATTTGGGCTACACTATTGGCCGTGGTGTCATAAAACCACAAGTGAGTAAAATAGCAGCCATCCAGGAATGGCCACGCCCTGCAAACAAAAAGAAGGTCAGGGCCTTTCTTGGTATTGCGGGGTATTATAGAAGATTTATCCCAAATTTTGCAACTATAGCTGCCCCTCTGACAGACCTTACGAAGGGAAAGACTCTGTAATGGTGAAATGGTCCCAGTAGCAGAGGAGTCTTTCCAGGTCCTGAAGATGGGGCTCTGTGTGCACAGCCAGTACTGTACTCTCCCGATTTCTCAGAGAGTTTTTGGTTCAGACGGATGCGTCTGATGTTGGTATCGGGGCGGTATTGTCACAGGTATACAATGGGGAAGAACACCCTGTCGATTCTTTTCATAACAGAGACGTGTACATGGAGACATTGCAGGATAATTAAAAAGTAAAGAATGTGTGATTCTCCTGATTCATTCATTTCTATTCACATTTATAGAATAGCCAACTAGTACATTGAATCTGATTACTTTGTATTTTATCTCAGACTTTGTATAACTGTATATGACAATGTGTGTATTTCTGTCTTCCATGAAAAGCTGCACAAATATGTGAGAAATGTTCATTTCACGGACGGAACCAAGATCCACTTTAATGAGAGGAATGAAATGCCAACTAATCTTATTTTACACAGCATGCTTTTTGCTAACAGTTCATGTTTTATTCTTACCCCAATTTCCACTCTTCCTGGCCCAGACTATGTGCCTGGAACATTTCCCAGTTTGAGTGGTCCTCGCTTCTGGAAAACCGGCAAAGTAAGAAATGACTTGATGTTTTCTGTTTATATAGTTTGCTGAGGAGGTCCATCATTTGGATTTATAGGGATCTTTTAGCCTTGTTTTAAGATATACTAGCAAATATGGATGTCCATGAAAGGGGTCATTTTTCGAGTCAGTGAGGATTGTTGATTGTGGTGATTTTGTGGATGTAGAACATTTCTTACAAGATACAGTATTTATATTCTATTTTGTGTATAGATGTGTTATGGAATAAATCTTTGGAATATGTGACATGAGATATAATTATTAAAAGAGAAACAGCAGCACTGAAATCAAGAGATTGTCAGTAATACATCCAATGGGGCCCTCAAAAAGTTTAGAATGTCCTTACATGTTATCACTTCTTGAAATATATAAAATAAATATAAATGTTAAGAAAATAATTCTAACTGAGTGCCTCGTTGTGTTTTTCATATTGCTGGTCAACATAAATATCATAGGAACCTGCAGAGCTCCTGGAGGTGTCTTCTGGATAAATGACCATGCAGGAATACTTCTGCTAGTTGGTGACAGACACTTGTGAGGGCCAACCTGTCATGAACCTAGTGCCACCGACAATTAGAGTCCTCAAGACATGAGCAGAATATGGCGCTATAGGAAGATCAGTGACACAACAGGTGCAGAGAAGCTTGAGCTGGACAAGGCCAGAGAGGAGGGCTACACATTTGCCACCCTCCCTTCCCTGGTGGCCCAGGTTGAATGCAAGGATAAGGATATATTTTGATTTTTTCAGGAAGACCACATGCCATTTTTCTTGTTTTGTGTATATATATATATATATATATATATATATATATATATATATATATATATATATATATATATATATATATATATATATAATTCCAGTTAAAAGTGATAAAATTGGTCCATCGTCAAGGGGCACCCCAGGAATGTGGGGGGGGGGCTCTGGTTTCCAAAGACCACCTTCCACAGAAAGAATGGGGGGGGTTGCTGATATAAGGGGGAAACCTTTATATCAGTGCCCCCTTATATTATTGTATTCACTCCCCCCTCAGACTTGCCTGGCGGCGCTGTCACTGACCTTCTCTCAGGTACACCGTGCAGGGCTCAGTTAGACGGCTCCAGGTTGGTGACTCTGGGTTTATCCTATAGTCTTCCCTCCACAGTCCACACATGTTTTACTTCTCCCATGACCCCCATCCTGGGGGCACTCCCACTTTTGACTCCTCTCCAGACTCCCCCTCAGAGACTGCAGACATGATATAAGACAAGAGATGGTCAGAGGTTGCGAACATGGTAAAAGAGATGGTTAGAGACTGAGGACAGGATACAAGAGATTGCTAGAGACTGAATACATGATGCAAGAGATGGCTAGAGACTGTGGACATGATACAAGAGGTGGTTAGAGATTGAAGACATGATACAAGAGATAGTCAGAGACTGAGGACAGGATACACGAGATGGTCAGAGACTGAGGACAGGATACAAGAGATGGCTAGAGACTGAGTACAGGATACAAGAGATGGTCAGAGACTGAGGACAGGATACAAGAGATGGCTAGAGACTGAGGACATGATACAAGAGATGGCTAGAGACTGAGGACATGATACAAGAGATGGTTAGAGACTGAGGACAGGATACAAGAGATGGTCAGAGGTTTCAGACATGATACAAGAGATGGTCAGAGGCTGCAAGCATGATACAGTAGATTTTAGAGGCTGCAGACAGTATGCAGTAGGTGTCAGAGACTGTGGGCATGGTACAGGAGATGGTTAGAGACTGAGGACATCATACTAAAGATGGTCAAAGACTGCAGACATAGTACAAGAGATGGCCAGAGACTGCAGACATGGTACAAGAGATCAATGCAGCCTCATAGTGCCCGTGAATGAAGCCTCACTGTGCCCACCAATTATAGCCTCTCTGTGCCCACGACTGCAGAATCTCTGTGCCCACCACTGCAGCCTCTCTGTGCCCACCAATTGCAGCCTCTCTGTGCCCACCCCTGCAGCCTCTCTGTGTCACCCAATTTCAGCCTCTGTGTGCCCATCATTGCAGAATCTGTGCCCACAGATTGCAGCCTCTGTGTGCCAGCCATTGCAGTCTGTGTGCCCACCATTGTAGCCTCTGTGTGCCAGCCATTGCAGCCTCTGTGTGACCACCATTACAGCCTCTGTGTGTCCACTATTACAGCCTCTGTGCCTACCAATTGCAGCCTCCCCATTTCCTGGATCACACACAGCAGCCTATGTATGGCACGGAGCTGGGTCTGTGTGTGTAAGGCGGCGCTGTAACAAGGTCCCGCCCCCCCTAGACTGGCTCGTGTGATAGGCGGAACACTGATTCAATCAGTGTTCCATCTAGAAGACTATAACACGAGCCGGTCTAGGGGGGCGGGACCTTTTTTCAGCACCGCCTTACACACACAGACTCAGCTCCATGCCATACTAATCCAGACCCTTATCCGGGGATGCAGTCCGGCAGGTCAGGAAAGGCAGGGGACGAGCGGGCATGCCCCCAGAACCATACCAGGCCGCTTGGTCTCAAAATGGGGGGGGGGGTGCTTTGAGGCGGGGTGATGGTTGTGGGGGTCTGTAGGCTGGGAGTGTATCAGAATCTGGAAACCCTTTTAACAAGGGAGCCCCCAGATCTTGGCCCCCCATCCGAATGAGTATGGGGTACTTAGTCCCCCTACCCATTCACCAAAAAAGTGTAAAAGTGAATAAAGACAGGGGGCAGTTTTTGACAATTTCTTTAATAAAAAATAAAAAAGAAATGTGCCCCCATGTAGATCCATCGTCAATCATGAAAGCGACGCCACCTCCGGACCCAAAAAACAATAAACAAAAAAGCTTTGCTCGCCACAAACGCTCCTACGGTCTGCCTGCCCCATCGTCTGGAAGAAAAGAAGGGCTGCACACCACAAGAACGTTCCAACAATTTTATTCCAAAAACAGCAAATGACAGCCAACAAAGGCAGAGTGTCTGAACCCAGGAGGTACCTCCTTAGTTCGGACACTCTGTCTTTGTTGGCTGTCATTTGCTATTTTTTTAATAAAATTGTTGGAACGTTGCTGTGGTGTGCAGCCATTCTTTTCTTCCTATTGATCATCGGTGGTGAGCCGTGGCTTGCACTCAGCACATTCAGACTGTAGTGACTGCTCACCTGGAGTGGTGTCTTCCTTGTATGAATCTTCTGCCCCATCGTCTGACATTTCTTAAATAGTTATGGGGTGGGGCCACCCGGCGAACCGTCAGGCTGCATGCTTGGGTAAGGGTCTGGTATGGATTTGAGGGGGACTCAAAGCCAAAATAAAAAAAATGGCATGGGGTCCCCTCCAAATTCATACCAGACCTGAATTGGACCGGTATACATTTTGGGGGGGGGGACTCTTTTTTTCACAATTTTTTAGCAATTCCTTTTGCCCTGCTGACAGCTGATGACTCCTCAGTTGTTAAGGACGTGGTGGCCAGCTTCCCGGCCCGCTCTTTAGCAACCAGCTATACACTTTTGGTGCGTTTGCCGCGCATTTCTAAAATGCAAGGCAGGGCATGCATTTTCTGTTTGGTTTGTCATGCGTTCCGAAAAGCACAGATGTGAATTGCTATCACAATTTGGATTAGCAGCAAGGATGGGAAGTGTTTTCATAATGGGGGATTTTAATTATCCAGACATAGACTGGGCAGAGGGAACCATGCATTCATCTAAGGCTCGCCAGTTCCTAAATGTCTTGCAGGACAATTTTATGGGTCAGATGGTAGACGCACTAACTAGAAATAAAGCGTTACTGATTACCAACAATACAGACCTGATCACAGATGTGGAAATACAGGGCAATTTATGTAACAGTGATCACAGGTCAATTGGCCTCAGTATAAATCACACAAATATGAAATATAAGGGAATACAAAGACACTGCATTTCAAAAGAGCCAACTTCCCTAAACTACAAACCTTGCTAGAAGGCATAAATTGGGATAAAATCTTAGGAACAAAGAACACGGAGGAGATATGGGTTTGCTTTAACCACTTCCCGACCGGCGCACGACGATATACGTCGACAGAATGGCACGTACAGGCAGGAGGGCGTATATATAAGTCCCTCCTTTAGCCTGTCCGTGCCATCGGGAGCGAGCTGGGAGCGGCGCGCTCCCGCGCCGGTCGGAACCCCCGTGAGTCCGATCGCGGTCCCCGCGGACTCGATTGCCGCGTCTCACGGGGAGGCTGAACGGGGAGATGCCGAGATAAACAGCATCTCCCCGTTCTGCCTAGCAACTAGTGACGCCGATCTCTGCTCCCTGTGATTGGAGCAGAGATCAGCATTCACTAGCTGACAGCCACGCCCCCTACAGTAAAAAACACACCCCTAGGCATACTTAACTCTTACACTGCCACCTAGTGGTTAACCCCTTCACTGCCAGTGTCATTTATACAGAAATCAATGCATTTAAATGCATTAATTGCTGTAAAAAATGACAATGGTCCCAAAAATGTGTCAAAAATGTCCGATGTGTCCGCCATAATGTCGCAGTCACAAAAAAAAATCGCAGATCTCCGCCATTACTAATAAAAAAAAAATATTAATAAAAATGCTATAAAACTATCCCCTATCTTGTAAACGCTATAACTTCTGCGCAAACTGATCAATAATCGCATATTGCGATTTTTTTTACCAAAAATATGTAGAAGAATACGTATCGGCCTAAACTGAGGAAAAAAAAAGTTTTTTTATATATTTTTTGGGGATATTTATTATAGCAAAAAATAAAAAATAATGCATTTTTTTCAAAATTGTCGCTCTATTTTTGTTTATAGCGCAAAAAAATAAAAACCGCAGGGGCGATCAAATACCACCAAAAGAAAGCTCTATTTGTGGGAAAAAAAGGACGTCAATTTTGTTTGGGAGCCACGTCGCACGACCGCGCAATTGTCAGTTAAAGCGACGCAGTGCCGAATCGCAAAAAGGGGCCTGGTCCTTTGGCTGCAAATTGGTCCGGTCTGAAAGTGGTTAAGAGCATATTAAATATGGGCATTAGCCAATGCATCCCATTGGGTAATACATTTAAAAGAGCGAACAAAAGTCCTGGATGGCTTTAACTCCAATGTAAAAATGCATATAAAATCAAATATAAGGTTTAGGGATCATCATCAGCATTCAGACTTTATAAAGAATGCAACAAGAAATGTAAGGGTGTAATAAGGACGGCTAAGATAGAACATGAAAGACACATAGTGGAGGAGAGCAAAAAAAATCCCAAGAAATTCTTTAAGTATGTAAACAGTAAAAAAGGGAGGACAGACCATAATGGTCCCATAAAGAATGAGGAAGGATTGGTTACAAAGGATGGAGAGATGGCGAAGGTATTGAATTTATTCTTCTCCTCAGCCTTCCCAAGGGAATCGAGGGGCTTCAGTAACCAAAACTGCAGTGTTTATCCTCATGACACATTACAGGAAGCACCTCCATGGTTAACAGGAGACAGAATTAAAATTAGACTTGGAAAACTTAACATTAATAAATCACCATGACCAGATGGCTTGCACCCGAGGGTACTTAGGGAACTCAGTCAAGTAATTGCCAGACCATTGTTCCTAATTTTTACTGACAATCTACTGACTGGAATGGTACCAGCTGATTGGAGGAAAGCCAATATTTAAAAAGGGCCCAAAATACATCCCTAGGAATTACAGACCAGTTAGCCTAACATCAATAGTATGTAAACTCTTGGAGGGGATGATAAGGGACTATATACAAGATTTTAGTAATGAGATTGGTATCATTAGCAGTAGTCAGCATGGATTCATGAAGAATCGTTCTTGCCAAACCAATCTATTAACCTTCTATGAGGAAGTGAGTTGCCATCTAGATAACGGAAGGCCCGTAGATGTGTTGTTTCTGGATTTTGCAAAAGCATTTGACACAGTTCCCCATAAACATTTACTGTACAAAATAATATCCGTTGGCATGGACCATAGTGTGAGTATATGGATTGAAAACTAGCTACAAGAGCGAGTTCAGAGGCTGGTGATAAATGGGGAGTACTCGGAATGGTCAGGGGTGGGTAGTGGGGTCCGCCAGGGTTCTATGCTGGGACGAATACTGTTTAATTTGTTCATAAACGACCTGGAGGATGGGGTAAACAGTTCAATCTCTGTATTAGCAGACAATACTAAGTTAAGCAGGGCAATAACTTCTCTGCAGGATGTGGAAACCTTGCAAAAAGATCTGAACAAATTAATTTGGTGGGTAACTACATGGAAAAATTAGGTTAAATATAGAAAAATGTAAAATAATGCATTTGGGTGGCAAAAATATGAATGCAATCTATACACTGGGGGGAGAACCTCTGGGGGAATCTAGGATGGAAAAGGACCTGGGGGTCCTAGTAGATGATAGGCTCAGCAATGGCATGGCATAACAAAGCAAACAGAATATTGGCATTGGTAAAAAGGAGATTAATTACAGAGATAAAACAATAATTCTCCTGCTCTACAAGACTCTGGTCCGGCTGCACCTGGAGTATGACGTCCAGTTCTGGGCACCAGTCCTCAGGAAGGATGTACTGTAAATGGAGAGAGTACAAAGAAGGGCAACAAAGCTAATAAAGGGTCTGGAGGATATTAGTTATGAGTAAAGGTTGCGAGCACTGAACTTATTCTCTATGGAGAAGAGAGGCTTGAGAGGGGATATGATTTCAATATACAAATACCGTACTGGTGACCCCACAATAGGGATAACATTTTTAGAGTTTAGCAAGACTCGTGGTCACTCATTAAAATTAGAAGAAAAGAGGTTTAACCTTAAACTACGTAGAGGGTTCTTTACTGTAAGAGCAGCAAGGATGTGGAATTCCCTTCCACAGGCGGTGGTATCAGCGAGGAGCATCGATAGTTTCAAGAAACTATTAGATAAGCACCTGAACGACCACAACATACAGGGTATACAATGTAATACTGACATCTAATCACACACATAGGTTGGACTTGATGGACTTGTGTCTTTTGTTCGACCTTACCTACTATGTAACTATGAATGGAGCATTATTGTTCAGGTGTAAGCACACCAATTTCACTTTCAGGTCCCACACTTAGTTATTTGGCTCTTTTTTTCCTGTGACACGCACGTACACGTGGCAAAGTAGCTCATGGGACATTTTGGCATGTTACGGGCTGCATGTTTTTTACTGTGCGGTTCAATGCATTTGTCACTTGTTTTTTCATGTGGCAAAGGTGTGCTTGCTTCTGTGTTTTGGTGTGCCGTTAACAATTGATGGCACTGAAAGTGCAACTAGTTAATTTTAGTTGTATGAATGTGGTCATTCACTATACAATCTGATTGTACAATCTCCTTTAGATTAACCAAAACTATATAATAGGAGGACACACCATCTATCCAATCACTCTATATTCAATCAGGCAGGCCCCTGCACTACATACACTATATTACCAAAAGTATTGGGACACCTGCCTTTACACGCACATGAACTTTAATTGCATCCCAGTCTTAGTCCGTAGGGTACAACATCATTTGGTGGAGGGGGGATTATGGTGTGGGGTTGTTTTTCAGGGGTTGGGCTTGGCACCTTAGTTCCAGTGAAGGGAACTCTTAAGGCGTCAGCATACCAATACATTTTGGACAATTTCATGTGCCCACCAGTGCACAAAGCAAGGTCCATAAATACATGAATGAGTGAGTTTGGGGGGGAGGAAGTTGAATGGCCTGCACAGAGTCCTGACCTCAACCCCATAGAACACCTTTGTGTAGTGATAAAATATGCAACCCAATTCTTCCAGAGAGATGCAAATTTATTGGCTTCCAACACAGAACAGTCTTGCAACAGATGATAAAAATCCAACAGAGTATATATGACAACGAATATTTTTCCTAGACCTGTGCTTTCATAATCACACACCCTCCTGAGACAGAATAGACTGAACACAAGGTTATATTCAGCTGCAGTCATAAACTGCCCTAATCTGCATTCTTGCATATTAACATCAACATAGCCCAGAGTCATTATCTGTTCCCTTTGATATGTGGAGTAATTCTTGTTTGGCCACTTCCCCTTTCATCAACAAGTCCCCTTTGATATGAGTAATTAGGTTAACAGATAACATTGTCAACTGAAATCTGGCCTGGTCAATCTTGTACTGTATGTGTACATATATATATATATATATATATATATATATATATATATATATATATACAGGACATATATATATATATATATATATATATATATATATATATATATATCGTATATGTACTTTATATGTACATATATAAAATAATAATATAAAATCCCACATAAATCGGCCAACACATTACAACACTTTGGAAAGAATTAGATCAAAAATTGCAAGCCAGGCCTCCTCTTCCAACATCAGTGCCTGACCTCACAAATGCTCTTCTGGAAGAATGGTCAAACATTCCCCTAGACACCCTCCTAAACCTTGTGGACAGCCTTCCCAGAAGAATTGAAGCTGTTATAGCTGCAAAGGGTGGGCCAACTCAATATTGAACCCTATGGACTAAGACTGGGATGCCATTAAAGTTCATGTGCATGTAAAGGCAGGTGTCCCAATACTTGTGGTAATATAGTGTAGTTGATGGTAGATCTAAAGGATATTGTATTGTGAGCTTTGCAGAACCCAGGACATACTTCTCCTATTTTAAATATTACAGCTCTATCTACATAGGCTGTTATCTGATCGGACAGTTCCTGCACACTCTGCCAAAGGAACGATCTATGGCTGTGTATTTAGTGACAATGGTATTCACTGATTGCATAGGAAAACTGTGCACCTGATGAGGGGTGGTAGTGATGTGGGGGAGTAGGAGGGTGGATGATAGACATGTGCGATTCGTTTCGTACGAATTCGTAATTCGTACGAATTTTTCGAAATTCGTACGAATTTACGAATCTGTAGTACAATTTTTTTTTTTTACGAATTCCGTACGGAATACGAAATTCCGTTTACGAATTTCGTCGCCGAATGATTCGAATGAATTCGAATGAATTCGAATGAATTCGAATGACAAAGTGTAATTTTTGCAGGAAAAATTCCGTTTACGAATTTCAGCTCCAAATTATTCGAATCCAACTACCAATATCAAATTTCAACTAATTCAAACAAAATTATTATAGCAGATATAACGAATGAATTCGAATGAATTTGAATGATTCGAATGACAAAGTGTCATTTTTGCAGAAAAAAAAAGCTATTTAAAAAACAGTCATTCATTGATATAAAAAAAAAAAAAAAAAAAGCGTAGGGGCCCCCCCCCAAATTCAATAACCAGGCCCTTCAGGTCTGGTATAGATATTAAGGGGGACCCCAGCCAAAAAAAAAAAAAAAAATGGCGTGGGGTCCCCCCCAAATATCCATACCAGACCCTTCAGGTCTGGGATGGATTTTAAGGGAAACCCCGGCAAAAAAAAAAAAAAAAATGGCGTAGGGTCCCCCTCAAAATCCATACCAGACCCTTTATCCGAGCACGCAACCTGGCAGGCCGCAGGAAAAGAGGGGGGGGCGAGAGCGGCCCCCCCTCCCGCCTGAACCGTACCAGGCCACATGCCCTCAACATTGGGAGGGTGCTTTGGGGTCCCCCCCAAAGCACCTTGTCCCCATGTTGATGAGGACAAGGGCCTCATCCCCACAACCCTGGCCGGTGGTTGTGGGGGTCTGCAGGCGGGGGGCTTATCGGAATCTGGAAGCCCCCTTTAACAAGGGGACCCCCAGATCCCGGCGCCCCCCCTTTGTGAAATGGTAAGGGGGTACAAAAGTACCTCTACCATTTCACCAAAAAGGTGACAAAAATGTTAAAAATGACAGGAGACGGTCTTTGACAATTCCTTTATTAAAATCTTCTTTCTTCTGGTCTTCCTTTCTTCATCCTTCGGTTTCTTCATCTTCTCCTTCCGTCATCTTCTTCCATCTTCTTCCATCTTCTTCTTCCTTCGATTCGCTTCTTCTTGCTCCAGTCTTCTCGTCCTTCTCGTCCGGCATCGGCGTCTGTTCTCGCAGGCCGCTCCTCGCAATGGGAGGCTCCCGCTCTGTGAGGCTTCGCTCCGGCTGACAGGTCTTTTATAACGAAGGCACCTGGTAACCCCGCCCCCTCTGACGTAATGGGGAAAGCCATAGGGAAGTCCCCATGATGCCCCCGTGCGTCAGAGGGGGCGGGGTTACCAGGTGCCCTCCGTTATAAAAGACCTGTCAGACGCAGCGAAGCCTCACAGAGCGGGAGCCTCCCATTGCGAGGAGCGGCCTGCGAGAAGAGACGCCGATGCCGGACGAGAAGGACGAGAAGAACGGAGCAAGAAGAAGCGAATCGAAGGAAGAAGAAGATGGAAGAAGATGGAAGAAGATGACGGAAGGAGAAGATGAAGAAACCGAAGGATGAAGAAAGAAGAAAGAAGATTTTAATAAAGGAATTGTCAAAGACCGTCTCCTGTCATTTTTAACATTTTTGTCACCTTTTTTGGTGAAATGGTAGGGGTACTTTTGTACCCCCTTACCATTTCACACAGGGGGGGGGCGGGATCTGGGGGTCCCCTTGTTAAAGGGGGCTTCCAGATTCCGATAAGCCCCCCACCCGCAGACCCCCACAACCACCGGCCAGGGTTGTGGGGATGAGGCCCTTGTCCTCATCAACATGGGGACAAGGTGCTTTAGGGGTCTCAGACCCCCAAAGCACCCTCCCAATGTTGAGGGCATGTGGCCTGGTACGGTTCAGGCGGGAGGGGGGGGCGCTCTCGTCCCCCCTCCTTTCCTGCGGCCGGGCCAGGTTGCGTGCTCGGATAAGGGTCTGGTATGGATTTTATGGGGGACCCCACGCCATTTTTTTTGGCTAGGGTTCCCCTTAAAATCCATCCCAGACCTCAAGGGTCTGGTATGGATTTTGAGGGGGACCCTACGCCATTTTTTTTTTTTTTTTTGGCTGGGGTCCCCCTTTATATCCATCCCAGACCTGAAGGGCCTGGTTTTTGAATTTGGGGGAACCCCTACGCATTTTGTTATCAATGACTTCAATGAATGACAGTTCTCTGTATTACGGATCCAACAATTCATTTGCCGGCAATAGCCGCAAGTGATTTGAAATCGTTTTTTTTTCCTGCAAAAATGACACATTGTACAGAGACAGTTCTCTATATTAGATATACTGAATCTCGAATCATTCGAAGCATTCGTTATATCCGCTATTATAATTTCTTTCATATTAGTTGAAATTAGATATTTGTTAGTTGTTGTATTCGAATTGTTCTCTGTATTACGGGAATCGGCAATTAGCCGCGAGTGATTTTAAATAGCTTTTTTTTTCCTGCAAAAATGACACATTGTACAGAGAGAGTTCTAAGCACGGGAAACCTGCGCCCCTTCATAGGCATACTATAGAGTATATAGTATATAGAAGGGGTCATGTTTCCCGTGCTTAGAACTGTCTCTGTACAATGTGTCATTTTTGCAGGAAAAAAAAACGATTTCAAATCACTTGCGGCTATTGCCGGCAAATGAATTGTTGGATCCGTAATACAGAGAACTGTCATTCATTGAAGTCATTGATAAAAAAATGCGTAGGGGTCCCCCCAAATTCAATAACCAGGCCCTTCAGGTCTGGGATGGATATAAAGGGGGACCCCAGCCAAAAAAAAAAAAAAATGGCGTGGGGTCCCCCATAAAATCCATACCAGACCCTTATCCGAGCACGCAACCTGGCAGGCCGCAGGAAAAGAGGGGGGACGAGAGCGGCCCCCCCTCCCGCCTGAACCGTACCAGGCCACATGCCCTCAACATTGGGAGGATGCTTTGGGGGTCTGAGACCCCCAAAGCACCTTGTCCCCATGTTGATGAGGACAAGGGCCTCGTCCCCACAACCCTGGCCGGTGGTTGTGGGGGTCTGCGGGTGGGGGGCTTATCGGAATCTGGAAGCCCCCTTTAACAAGGGGACCCCCAGATCCCGGCCCCCCCCCCCTGTGTGAAATGGTAAGGGGGTACAAAAGTACCCCTACCATTTCACCAAAAAAGTGGCAAAAATGTTAAAAATGACAGGAGACGGTCTTTGACAATTCCTTTATTAAAATCTTATTTCTTCTTTCTTCATCCTTCGGTTTCTTCATCTTCTCCTTCCGTCATCTTCTTCCATCTTCTTCCATCCTCTTCTTCCTCCGATTCGCTTCTTCTTGCTCCGGTCTTCTCGTCCTTCTCGTCCGGCATCGGCGTCTCTTCTCGCAGGCCGCTCCGCGCAATGGGAGGCTCCCGCTGTGTGAGGCTTCGCTGCGTCTGACAGGTCTTTTATAACGGAGGGCACCTGGTGACCCCGCCCCCCTCTGACGTAATGGGGAAAGCCATAGGGAATTCCCCATGACGTCCCTGTGCGTCAGAGGGGGCGGGGTTACCAGGTGCCTTCGTTATAAAAGACCTGTCAGCCGGAGCGAAGCCTCACATAGCGGGAGCCTCCCATTGCGAGGAGCGGCCTGCGAGAAGAGACGCCGATGCCGGACGAGAATGACGAGAAGACCGGAGCAAGAAGAAGCGAATCGGAGGAAGAAGAAGATGGAAGAAGATGGAAGGAGAAGATGAAGACGAAGATGAAGAAAGAAGATTTTAATAAAGGAATTGAGACCGTCTCCTGTCATTTTTAACATTTTTGACACTTTTTTGGTGAAATGGTAGGGGTACAAGTACCCCCTTACCATTTCACACAGGGGGGGGGCGGGATCTGGGGGTCCCCTTGTTAAAGGGGGCTTCCAGATTCCGATAAGCCCCCCGCCCGCAGACCCCCACAACCACCGGCCAGGGTTGTGGGGATGAGGCCCTTGTCCTCATCAACATGGGGACAAGGTGCTTTGGGGGGGACCCCAAAGCACCCTCCCAATGTTGAGGGCATGTGGCCTGGTACGGTTCAGGCGGGAGGGGGGGGGCGCTCTCGTCCCCCCCTCCTTTCCTGCGGCCTGCCAGGTTGCGTGCTCGGATAAGGGTCTGGTATGGATTTTGAGGGGGACCCCACGCCATTTTTTTTTTTTTTTTTGGCCGGGGTTCCCCTTAAAATCCATCCCAGACCTGAAGGGTCTGGTATGGATATTTGGGGGGGACCCCACGCCATTTTTTTTTTTTTTTTTTGGCTGGGGTCCCCCTTAATATCCATACCAGACTTGAAGGGCCTGGTTATTGAATTGGGGGGACCCCCACGCTTTTTTTTTTTTTTTAATCAATGAATGACTGTTCTCTGTGTTACGTAGCCGACTTTTTATTAGCCACGAGTGTTTTTAAATAGCTTTTTTTCCTGCAAAAATGACACTTTGTGCAGGAACAGTTCTCTATATTAGATATACTGAATCTCGAATTCATTCGAAGCATTCAAAGCATTCGTTATATCCGCTATTATAATTTCTTTCATATTAGTTGAAATTCGATATTTGTAGTTGGATTTACTAACGATTCGTAACTATTCGTAACGATTCGTAACGATTCGTAACTTGAAATTGAAATTCGATATTTGTAGTTGGATTCGAATTGTTCTCTGTGTTATGAGAACCGACAATTCATTAGCCGCGTTAACGATTCGTAACGATTCGTAACTTTACTAACGATTCGTAAAAAAATTACGATTCGTCCGAATTTCGTATTTCGTACGAATTCGAACGGAATTTCGTACACGAATTACGAATTACGAATTTTTTTATATACGAAACGGGACGAAACAAAACAAATTTTTTGACAGTTCCCATGTCTAGTGGATGATGCAGGGTGTGTACTAATGAGGTCAGCTGGTAAACTCCTTCATGGGTCACATCCCAAGGTCTGTCCAGGAAGTAATGGAGAAATATTTTTATACATCCAGCTAGACACTGAGGTAAGGGGTGTGTAAGATAAATAGAAAACTTTTTTTATTTCTGGAAAAGTAGTACATTAATGGTATATTGGTACATAGGGGAGCTGGAATTTAGAAGAAAAAAGTGAACTTTAATCAAAAATAGAGGCACTATCATCATACAACAGAAATCAATAAACACCACAAAATACTGACCCCTGAATGGATGTCAGACCTGCAGAATTCACCTTGAACCCATTGGAGATTAAAACCTGAACCTCATTCCTATTTGTAACACTTTAGCCTCATACACACGATCGGACCGTGGACCAACTTTCCCGTGGATTTTTGTCCAAAGGGCGTTGGCCCCAAGTTGGTATTGCATACACACGGCAGGACTTTTTCAGCCAACTTTCACCAAAATCACTTGGTTTTTCTGCTCTTTACCGCCACCTTTGGTCAACTTCTGTATTGTTGTCTGATCTTTTGCATTGGTTCTGCATTGGTTTGTACAAAAGTCCGTTGGTTTTGTGTACACACGGTCGGACTTTGGTCCATCGGACTTTTGTTGGCAGAAAGTTGGTCCGTTCGCACAGCCAACAAAAGTCTGATGAAACCTGGAAAAAGTTGGTCCGATGGAGCGTACACACGGTCGGATGTTGGTCCAAAACAGCTAATTTGCATGTTGGTTGTCAA
The DNA here is from genome assembly GCA_028564925.1 of Lithobates sylvaticus. Lineage (NCBI taxonomy): Eukaryota > Metazoa > Chordata > Amphibia > Anura > Ranidae > Lithobates > Lithobates sylvaticus. The sequence goes on along the minus strand of CM053026.1, from coordinate 773,050,091 downwards.
AAAGTCCGCTCGTGTGTACGGGCCTTTAGTTTGTATAGCCTCATGAGAAATGATCAACATTTACATTACAATAATAATAATATCTGATTTCAGGCTCCGGTATCTCGGTGCTCAGATCCCTGTTTACCTGGCAGCAGAAAAAAGTTTGCATCTTCCATCCATAAATGCTGCTATGAGTGCGTCCCATGTCCAGAAGGAGAGATCTCCAACATTTCAGGTACAGTTTGTACACATTTTCCATGTTTTACCACTTTAAAGGTTCCTGCAAGTAAAGAAAGATACCTGTTGATCCTGCCAGAAATGTATTTTGCCTCAGTCCTGTTGTCAGCTGACAAGAATGGTATCAGCCCTGCCCAGTTATATTTTGCTACTGCTACTTATTTATTTCAGGTACTTAAATAGCACCATAAATGTATGCAACACTTTACATATACACTTGTAGTGGCCATAACCCCTTGAGATGCGGCCTTGACATTTGGGCTTACCAGTTACCTCCTTGTGACTTGTCAGTGATTTTCTAGGGATTCCCAGGGTTAGTACCCAACGACTTCAGATGATGACACATAAAAGTCCTTTTCAAGGTTTTTATTTTTCAGTGGTAATATCCAACATAACACAGTCTCAGGTGGGAATAGAGGGCAGGGGTGACAAAACTCAGGCACTTTGAACTGCTGACATCCACTGAATGTCTCTAATCAAACCAGAGAGTTGCCACTCCCAGCTGGGTGCTTCACTGCCGGATAAACCTCTAGCCAGAGCTCTAGCAGCCAACATGTGATCCGGAAACTTTGTAAAGTCTCTGCCACAGACTAGATTGTAACTGAAGATAAATAGGAACCTTTCTCACAGTACCTGGAACTCTCTATGTCTCCTTGGTGATACTGTGGAAGTGTGGATTCTTTAGTGTCCATACAACTCAGCTCCTAGGCACTTACTGAGCAGCCAGCTTGTTGGCCCTCCTCCGAAGAGTCCTCCCCTGGTCACTTGTACTAGTTGCCGTGTCCCTCCAATACCGAGAGCACACCGGAACGCCTTTGAATCCTCCTTCAGTTACTGGGCCTCGGACTAGCCAGTTCCAAGACTCGGGAACAGACGGATCCCTGCCCCTGACCATGAGGGCCTTTGAGTCTGGTCGGATTTAGGTCTAGTATGGATATAAGGGGAACCCCGCGCCAAATTTTTTTTAAAAATGGCGTGGGGGTCCCCCTCAAAATCAGGTCTGGTATGGATTTTAAAGGGAATCCTGCGCCAATTTAAAAAAAAAAAATGGCGTGGGGCCCCCCCCAAAATCCATACCAGACCCTTATCCGAGCACGCAACCTGGCAGGCCACAGGAAAAGAGGGGGAGACAAGAGAGCTCCCCCCTCCATAACTGTACCAGGTCACATACCCTCAACATGGGGAGGGTGCTTTGGGGTAGTGGCCCCCCCAAAGCACCTTGTCCCCATGTTGATGGGGACAAGGGCCTCATCCCCACATCCCTTGCCCTGTGGTTGTGGGGGTCTGCGGATGGGGGGGGGCTTATCGGTATCTGGAAGCCCCCTTTAACAAGGGGACCCCCAGATCCCGGCCTCCCCCAGTGTGAAATGGTAACGGTGTACAAATGTACCCCTACCATTTCACAAAAAAAGTGTGAAAATGGTAAAAATGACAATACATGCCTTGGGACAAGTCCTTTATTAAAAAAGAAAAAAAGAAAAGTGTCCCACGAAGTCCATTTATCTTCTTCTTCTCTCGCTCCGATGGACCGAAAAAGAACAAAAAAGCTGCACGCCGGCACTGATCTGCCTCCATGGGAGGCACCCGCCGTAATGACCGGCCTCTCAGGTGACAGTTCTTTTATAACTGAGGGCGGGGCCACACAATGACATTGCCGAGTGACCCCGCCCCCTCTGACGCACTGGGACATCCCTATGGCTTCCCTGTAGCGTCAGAGGGGGCGGGGACACCCGTGACGTTACCCTAGTGACCCCGCCCCCTCTGACCCTGCCCTCAGTTATAAAAGAACTGTCACCTGAGAGGCCGGTCATTGCGGTGGGTGTCTCCAATGGAGGCAAATCGGTGGCGGCGTGCTGCTTTTTTTTTTTTTTTTCGGTCCGTCAGAGCGAGAGAAGAAGAAGATGAATGGACTTCGTGGGACACTTATTTTTTAATTTTTTAATAAAGGAATAGTCCCAAGGCGTGTATTGTCGTTTTTACAATTTTTACACTTTTGTTGTGAAATGGTAGGCCGTTACCATTTCACACAGGGGGGTCCCCTTGTTAAAGGGGGCTTCCAGATTTCGATAAGCCCGAAAACCCCCACAACCACCGGGCAAGGGTTGTGGGGATGAGGCCCTTGTCCCCATCAACATGGGGACAAGGTGCTTTGGGGGGCCGCTACCCCAAAGCACCCTCCCATGTTGAGGGCATGTGGCCTAGTACGGTTCAGGAGGGGGGCGCTCTCTCGCCCCCCTGTTTTCCTGCGGCCTGCCAGGTTGCATGCTCAGATAAGGGTCTGGTATGGATTTGTGGGGGGGCCCCACGCCATTTTTTAAAAAATTTTGGTTCGAGGTTTCCTTTAATATTCATAGCAGACCCAAAGGGCCTGGTAATGGACTGTGGGGAATCCCATGCCGTTTTTTTCAATGACTTTTATGTGTATTGCCGGGACCGACAATTCATTACAGCCGCCAGTACTTTTAAATGACTTTTTTCCTTTAGAAATGTAATTTTACTCTTGGAATGTTCTAAACATGGGAAACATGCGCCACTTTACAGGCATACTATAGACACCCCCCAGGTACGAAATTTAAAGGAATATTTCACTTTTATTGTTTCACTTTAAGCATTATTAAAATCACTGCTCCCAAAAAAACTTGAGTTTTTAAAACTTTTTTTTGCATTGATACATGTCCCCTGGGGCAGGACCCGGGTCCCCAAACACTTTTTATGACAATACCATGCATATAAGCCTTTAAAATTAGCACTTTTGATTTCTCTCATGGACAATTCATGACTTGTGTAGCCTATATAAAACCCCCAGGCTGATACAGCCCATAATACCCTTTACTTAACCTAAAATGATAGACCACATCATGTTTTGGAGTAAATGGCCGACAACGGCCTTTTATTAAACATAACTCCAATTTTAAATATATAAATAACATAAAACATAATGATAATAAATTATCAACACATAACACAACTGTAAACAATTTGTTGGTCAGTGACGTAGCTAGTACCAAAAACGGCATATATATAAATAACTGCATAGATATATATGAACACCAGGGGGCACTGCGGGATTAACCGAACCAACTGGCCTCCACTTGTACCGCCCGGAGACAACCCTTTCCCGCAGTGCAACAAGAGTAATCACCAAAATAAATTTTGGTGTACTACCGGAGGGGCCATCTACTGATGAGCCCCCCACAAACCGGAGGGGCCATCTACTGATGAGCCCCTCACACACCGGAGGGGCCATCTAATGATGAGCCCCCCACACACTTACCAACTACGTCACTGCTGCCGTCACTGACCAAAAAACCAAGACACCGCCACCCCTTGTCTCCATTCCGTCCAATGCTTCCAAACCTGAAACGATAACAAAAACATTAACACCTCCAACATTATCGCCTTAAAAAAAAAAACTGCCTCCTCGTGTCTTTCTTTCTCCCGACTGACCTCCTACGGCCATGCCCCCTGTATATGCGGCCTCGCCCCCCCTGCCGCTATTGGCCTGCCTAACTCGGCCACACCCCCCAGCATTGCTCCCTGTGTGTGATAGACACACAGTCATGTCCTCCAGGGCTGCGTGCCTCTTGGTTTGTTGGTGTAATGTGGGTGTATACCCTGCCACAATATGGGAAAATCCCTGTATTTGGCAATGAAGAGGGGGAGAAAACTCATGTCAATCCCTTCATATCAATCTCTGCAAGACACAACAACACACCAAACCCTATAAATTATGTCAGGCTAAACTCTTCCTAATCTTCTCCATAAAGAAGCCTCAAGTTCCAAATCATCTCTAGGCTAGTTATGTACCAACGTTAAATTGTACCTTCGTTTGTAGCGATCGTCTCGTGTGAGTTTCTCTCCCCTCGTCTCCCAGATCGTGGCTACGACACAGGCGTGTGACGTTTTATATACACTGCGCATGCTTCAAACTCCGCCCGCCCTGACGATCTTTCTCGTCTATTCCCCACCCCTTCTCTTTACGGCGTAGTGGGGAGAGCACATGGCGGGGGACACCAGCAGCTGTGCGCCACAAATATCCCACCAACGAGGAGGAGGACGAGGAAAGTCCGGAGGCAGAAACGTCCCGATCCCGGAACCTGAAATTCAAGGCCTCCAATATGTCATTTGGAGAAATGTTGGAGATGGTGGACATATTAAAGAGGAGCGACTATGATGGGAAGTATGGGCCTTACCTCAACCCCAATGTCCGCAAGGCCAAGATCATGTCTAAAGTTGTGAGAAGGCTGTACAATAATTTTGGGGTACAACGATCCAAGGAGCAACTCAGGAAACGCTGGTCAGACCTGAAACTGAGGGAGGCCGATCAGTACAGAAAGATCAAGAGAATTCTTCAAAAAAGTAAGTAGTTTGTGTTTTGTGTTTGATTTCTTGCTTGCATACTGCTCCATTGTGTTTTGATTTTTACCAAGTTGTACATTCCAAAATGGCCACTTTCAGGTTCGTCTGTGCATTCGATCGTAATCAGCCTCGATCTTTCTGCCACTGTCATGGTCGTGTGTGTGTGCATTCGATCGTACGCAACCTCGATCGTTCGGCCACTTATAATACGATGTTTGGTGGTTTTTTTGGGGAAAGGAAGTTTGTTCTCACTAGAAATGTCATCAAGAATGTAAAGCCAATTTATTCAATGTAAAGGAGAGGTCACTCAGTAGCTGTTTACCCATCTGGACTCTAGAGCACTAGTGCTGGGACACCCAAACCCCCTTTTTATTATGCTTTTCCACATGTGCTCCAGTGGATACTAGAGGGGGGTCTCCATCACACAAACTTCTACCAAAAAGCTAGTCAGTTTAGCACCTTTACAAAGTGACTTCATTCATGTAGTTGACATTTGTAACTGGCCAAACTAAAATAGTGTCCGTCACTTTCAAGCAATGTTTGTCATTTCCTATTTCTGCCCTCAATAGCTTGTGTTGCTAAATCTTCCTTTTGGACATTCTCATAGGGGAGCGAAAACTTGGGCCGTCTGAGGAAACCCCCAAACCAACACCTACCAAAAAAGGGGAAAGAGCAGAAGCAGAGGAGGAGGAGGAGGAGGAAGGAGAGATCATCGAACTTGGAGAAATTGTCACCACAACAGGTGAGTGTGGGAGAACACAGCTACTGGTAAGCTAATCCATGTATGGCTGCCTCATTTCCAACACCCATTTTTGTTTGTTTGTGGTTTTTAGGTGACGTGGATGTTGTGGAAGAAAAATCGCACTTTACCACAGAGAGTGCCCACGTACTCATCGGAGAGATAATGGTCTGCAATAGAGATCTAGATTACATAAAGCAAAACATCAATGATGTTCAACAAAAATTGAAGAACATCATTGATGTTTTAGGAAAAATATGAAAACGCACCAAGTAATTAACACACATTTGTGCCAGCTTCAGAACACATTTGCAACTTAAAAACTGTCTGAAATTTGGAACATGCACACATTGTGTCCACATGTGCTAGCTCCCACCATGGTGGATGAATGGCAACGTTTTTTTGGGGGTGCAAACACTTTACGAACTACGAAAGTGGTTGTGGTGAAGGGGTTGCACCCAAAAAAACGTCCATTCATCCCCATGATGGAAAATGGCACTTTTGAAGCTTCTAGGCATGTGTTTTACCATCTAATGACCATTTCAGTCCCAAATTGTGTGCATGTTCCAAATTTCCACTTTTCGGGGGTGACCCCCCCATGTGATGAAGGCAAGATCAAACACACTTTGAACATATAGTCATGTCTGATCTTGTCTTCACTTTACAAAGTTGAACTTTCCAAGTTCCTAGGTTCTGTTTTGCTCCATGCCTGGTTTTACCAATTGCGGAATGTTTGTAAACAATGTTGTAAATAACCAAGATGTTGTCAGTTTTGGCGTGAAGATTGTAAACGCACTTGGGAATGTTTTCCTAGTAAACTTTTATTTTTCTAAATGTGTGGCTTCCTTATTTAAAAAACACAATGCATTATGTATGTAAAATGAAAAGGATATGGGGGGCAATGGGTGTTATTTACTAAAGGCAAATCCACTTTGCACTCCAATTTTCTTTCCCGGGGAACTTTTTCAATGCACTTGTAGAGCATAGCGGATTTGACTTATGTAAATGACACCCACAGTGCTTTGTACGAAAACACGGAGCACAGCATTTTGGAGAATACACACATGTCAGACCTGGTGATGTCAGGCAGAGCAATTTCCGATCCGGTCCTCTCTTGACTTGTGTAGCCTATATAAAACCCCCAGGCTGATACAGCCAATAATACCCTTTACTTAACCTAAAATGATAGACCACACCATGTTTTGGAGTAAATGGCCGACAACGGCCTTTTATTAAACATAACTCCAATTTTAAATATATAAATAACATAAACCATAATGATAATAAATTATCAACACATAACACAACTGTAAACAATCAGTTACCCTATTTGTTGGTCAGTGACGAAGCTAGTACCAAAAACAACAAATACACAATAAACACAAAATGCAATTTGTAAATGAAGGTGTTTATTATTTAAGGTGAAAAAAAATCCAAACCATCATGGCCCTGTGTGAAAAAGTGATTGCCCCCTAAACCTAATAACTGGTTGGGCCACCCTTAGCAGCAACAACTGCAACCAAGCGTTTGCGATAACGTGCAATGAGGCTTTTACAGCGTCCTGGAGGAATTTTGGCCCACTCATCTTTGCAGAATTGTCCTAATTCAGTTACATTAGAGGGTTTTCGAGCATGAACGGCCTTTTTAAGGTCATACCACAACATCTCAATAGGATTCAGGTCAGGACTTTGGCTAGGCCACTCCAAAGTCTTCATTTTGTTTTTCTTCAGCCATTCGGTGGTGGACTTGCTGGTGTGTTTAGGATCATTGTCCTGCTGCAGAACCCAAGTTCATTTCAGCTTGAGTACACGAACAGATGGTCGGACATTCTCCTTTAGGATCTCTTGGTAGACAGCAGAATTCATAGTTCCTTTTATCACGGCAAGTCTTCCAGGTCCTGAAGCAGCAAAACAGCCCCAGACCATCACACTACCACCACCATATTTTACTGTTGGTATAATGTTCTTTTTCTGAAATGCAGTGTTCCTTCTACGCCAGATATACTTGGACACACACCTTCCAAAGAGTTCCACTTTTGTCTCATCGGTCCACAGAATGTTGTCCCAAAAGTCTTGGGGATCATCAAGATGTGTTGTGGAGAAATTGAGACGAGCTTTGATGTTCTTTTTGCTCAGCAGTGGTTTTCTCCTTGGAACTCTGCCATGCAGGCCATTTTTGCCCAGTCTTTTCCTGATGGTGGAGGCATGAACGCTACCTTAACTGAGGCAAGTGAGGCCTGCACTGCATAAATATATATGAACACCAGGGGGCACTGCGGGATTAACCGAACCAACTGGCCTCCACTTGTACCGCCCGGAGACAACCCTTTCCCGCAGTGCAACAAGAGTAATCACCAAAATAAATTTTGGTGTACTACCGGAAGGGCCATCTAATGATGAGCCCCCCCCACACACTTACCAACTACGTCACTGCTGCCGCCACTGACCAACAAACCAAGACACCGCCATAGCCTGAAAGGGTGACACCTTACCCTTGATGGCACCTCCAAACCCGCAGGGCTGACTGTATCCCCTCCTGTAAACCTGTAAACGACCACAGGTCGATGCCCACGTCCGTCAGGTGTACCCCGTCCCTCCTAAGATAGAGACCTACATTCGTCTCCAGTTCCCTGTGACGGACAACTAACCCCCCTTGCCAAGCCAAGAATCTTCCCACCACTTTGTTCACCCTGATCCTTGCCTTGTTGATCCTAAACACGGACCGAGCCATCCGCCATGATGTTCTGGCCACCATGTCGGACCATATCAGTATTGTGTTCAGGAGATTAACCTTCAGATAGATTAAATCATTTTTTATATTCGAAATCAGGTCTCTGACCGTTCGGACCCCCAGGTCGTTGCCGCCTGCATGAATTACCAGGACTGCAGGCGGCCCATGTAACCATGCGAAGCGCTCAACTTCTGGGACCACCCTGCCCCACAACATGCCTGGTCTACCCAGCCACCTTATGTCCGCTTCCCGTCTAGAGATCTCCAACTGCTGCCCACCTGGTCTCGCGTCCCCTCTCCGAGCGCCCCAACACACGTATGAATGTCCGATAATCCAGACAAGGCGCGGTAGCACTGCATCTGAAATGACAAACATAGTGTAAAAGGTTGCCCTTCCCCTTAAGACCAACACGAAAACCAGGTAAATCATATAATTTCCCAAAGTTAAACTATCTAATATATCTATGTTTTCTTTTCTTTTTTTTTTTTTTTTATTTATTCCCAAGCCAACTGCGGCCTAATGTAGGTTCGGAATCTCTTCGATTCCCATCTCCCCATTCGTCGCACATCCGCCTCATCCAGCCCACACCTGGCGGCCTCAGTAGCCGCCCCGATGCGGAAGGAGTGCGAGGCGTAGGCGAAACTCTCCATCCCCATTCTTGTAAACATTTTCTAAGAACTGCAACAAACTGGAACCTTGACAAATTGGATCCATCTTCGTGAACCAGAAAAGGGGCCCCCCAACCTGGCCTTAGCCGCATAAAATTCTTAACCACCCGAACCGGACACATTGAACAACCCTCTACCGCGTACAATGCCACTTGAACACCCACCCCTTTTTGGTCTGTTTTTGACCTCCGCAAACGTACTGACACCCTGTCCTCCCAGACCACCACATCCTCCAACAATAGCCCACCAGCCCTCTGTTTTGACGGGCTCACCATCTCCCCGATGCGAAACGCTCCAAAAAACGCCAACGAAAAAGCGGCCAAAAACAACGATCGCTCATATTCCTCCTTACAGACCGACACCAGTTGTACCCTTAACTCCAGCAGGTTCGCAAAAGTGATAGGCCGTCTACTATCCCCCGTCTTGCGTTCCCTCTTGTATCCTTTAATGGCCTGCTTTACCCAAAATTCCTTGGTCCAGTCCACCCTCCCTTGTACCTTAAACAAAAAGGCCAGTCCTGCCATCTTCTTCTCAATGGATAACACTGACTGACCATTCTCCATGTGTCTGGATACGAAGCACAACACCAGTAGGCGACCTTCTGACCCATACTCACCCACACCTGCTTCCTTCAGAAACTCACCCCATTCGCTCCACACCTTCTGGTACGCTGCCCACGTTGCCACACTTACCGACCTCTGTATCCATCTGGCGGCTACCCTAGTGCCAACTTCCACATCCAGCCCGGGCAGGGGACGCCCACTGTCTGAGCTTCTGGCGCCAGTTCCCTGAACTTGTCCCACTGGAACCGAGACAAAGAATCAGCCAATGTGTTTTCCACCCCTGGAATGTGAACTGCGTATAGCAAGACATTCAACTTCAGGCAACGTAACACTAACTGTCGCATAAGCCTAATAACAGGTCGTGAAGATCCCGACATGTTATTAATGATCTGCACCACCCCCATGTTGTCGCAATTCAAATGTAGTTTTAAATTCCGGCAGGACTCACCCCACAATTCCAGCGCTAGCACTACCGGAAAAAGTTCCAACAGTACTAAATTCCGCAGAAAACCCGCTTCCACCCATGTCTTAGGCCAGGGTTCCGCACTTCAGCTGCCATGAAAATACGCCCCATACCCTGTAGATCCAGCGGCGTCTGTCACCAACTCCACGTCGAGTTTGCTCACAGGGCCCGACATCCAAACTGACCTACCATTGAAGTCCATCAAGAACTGATACCATACCTGCAGGTCCTCCCTATGCTCCTTCCCGAGCCGAATGTAGTGGGTGGGGGCCTTCACCCCCGCCGTTGCAGCTGACATCCGGCGACAAAATATCCTCCCCATAGAAATGATCCTGCACGCAAAGTTCAGTTTTTCCAGCAGGGATTGCAACGTACGCAGTTGCACCTTCCTCCGCCCGTGTATCTCCCTGATCTTATTTTGCAAATCCCTGAGCTTCTCTTCCGGTAACCTGCATTCCATAGCCATGGAATCAATCACTATACCCAAGAAGCTCAGTTCCGTCCGTGGGCCCTCCGTTTTATCAGCTGCCAAAGGCACCTGAAACCTCTCCGCAATGTGCTGCAACGTGGACAAAAGTATCGCAGACACATTGGAAGACGGAGGACCCACGCAGAGAAAATCATCCAAATAATGGATGACGGATTCAATGCCAGTGACGTCCCGCACGACCCATTCTAAAAAGGAGCTGAAAGCCTCAAACACGGCACATGATATCGAGCAGCCCATGGGCAAACATCTATCCACATAAAACTTTTCCTGCCAACAACAACCCAGCAACCTAAAACTATCGGGATGCACTGGCAATAGCCGAAACGCTGATTCAACGTCCGACTTTGCCATCAATGCCCCTTTCCCATACCTCCCTCACCCACCGGACTGCTGCATCAAAGGACGTGTATGAAACCGTACAGGCTTCCGGATCAATAAAATCATTTACCGAACCCCCTTTGGGAAACGATAAGTGATGGATCAACCGAAACTTGTTCGGTTCCTTTTTGGGAACCACCCCCAGTGGGGATACCACTAGATCTACTAACGGTTTCGTCTCAAACGGCCCCGCCATGCGACCCAAGGACTCCTCTTTTGGTAATTTTTCCGATACCACCTCTGAGTGTTGAAGTGCTGATCTTAAATTATTGGCCATAGGGGGAATAGTCTGCAGCGCGCAAGGAATTCGAAACCCATACTTAAACCCATCCCCAATTAACACTGCCATCGCCCTATCCGGGTACCTATTTAGAAGAGGCTGCATCCTTTCCCCCCTCACTGGCGTCGTCCCTCTTGTTTGCAGCATCTCCGGCACGTTTTCCTTTTTTGAAGCACCTGGCGTAAGTATGCGCCCCCCCCGCACCCTGAACACTCGTGTTTAAATTTACAGGTGTTCCCAAATTTACATGAACCCTCATTGAATTGCCAGCACACTCCCCACTTTTTCCCGGCTGGCGATCCCGAGGAGTTACTCCTTAGTATCGTCTGGTTTTACCCTATCTAAATTAAATTTTTCCAAGGGCAACAAGGAGAACATCTCCACGTATTCGCCCTTCATAATCTTTTCCCTTGTCTCCTGCTTCAGGTGAGCCCCCAGCGGTCCCTCAAAGCAGACATAAACCTCTCCTCTTGCCGCATCCGCCAGGCGCACAATGTCCGCCCTCGACGCGGGCTCCGCCACCTTTTCCGAATTACTCACCTTCTCCAACGGCTCAGCCGCCCGCGGCCCTCGTGCCTTCCACGGCTGATGCACCCACCCCTCCTGACACTTCCCCAGCCTCCGCAATTAACCTCCCCGGGGTTGGGTGTCCCGTTCCAAACGGCCCACCAAAGCCCGCAGTCCCTCCAACAATTCCTGTACCTCCCCGGACCCACTAACGGTCTCACTCCTGGCCCGCGGTTGGTCTACAACTGCCAACGACGGGGCTGGAGGCGTAGCCCTCCCCCTCCCCCAGATATCACACCCAATAAATTTTGCAATGCAGAAGAAAATGGCAGGTTATTTAGAAGACTTACCAGGCTGCCTGGGCGCTCCACCTACAGCCGATGCGACGGACTCCACCGGTGCCTGCGGACGACTGGGTTCCACCTCCTCCTTGGACAGTTCACCCTCTGACCTGCTCATGTCCTCCTGTGGTGCAAAAAACGGCAATCCCCCTGGGGAGGGACTCCTGGATGGTGTAAGCCTCAGTGCCCCAGTATTGATGACGGATGCCATACCCCCTCCCCCTGCCCCCCCCCGGATCCCTGCAGTTGGGCCGGTCCTGGCACCACTCCTGCCCCGTGACTCCCTTCTCAATCCGCCAGGTGGCGTCCGCCTACCCGCCGTGAGGCCTGCCCCGCTGCCCGCTGGTCCAGCTGCAGTCGTTGCCCCCCTATGCCTTCTTCCCCCCCCTCGGCTCGTTCAGAGCTGCTGGGGGTGTCTGTCCCGAGGCCCTCCTGGATACCTGATCTTCTTGCCTGGCTGCCCCTCTCCTGCTGGCATTCCTGCGACCCCTCGGCTCGTTCAGAGCTGCTGGGGGGGGGGCACCAGAGCCGATGCTCCAGCCAATCCATCCTTGCTCCTGTCCCTGGACAATGGCGTGGGTGTAGCTTGCCTGCCGCCCCCCCCCCCGCTCGTCCCGAGCAGCCGTCTCCGCTCTGTCTATATGGGGATGCGGCGCTGGACGTGCCCGTGGCCCCCCTTCCCGCCTGGATTCCCCGCTGTGAGATCCGCCTCTGACCCCCTGTCTGCTCGATCTGCACCCTTGTGGCTGGGGGGGTGGAGTGGTCCCCCCTCGGGCTCCTGGTGACCCCGGATGTCCCTGCAACCTGCCCTGGTGAGTACCTTCTGGGCGGCTTTGAAACCCTGCCGCGTGTCCTGGTCTCGATGGCGTCCGTGCTCTGCTCCTCCCCCGCTCACACAGCGGTTCCTTCTCTGCTTCCTCCGGCTTCCTCCCCTCCGCTGGCCACAGGCTGGCTGCTGTTTCCGTCCAGTGCTTCAGCTACTTGAGATTGTAGCCAGGCCGGTCCCATAGCCGCCGCCGCCGCCGCTCGCATCAGCGCCACGAGGTCGGCCGCCATCTTGGATGTGACAAAAACGAGGAGCAGAGTAAACAACCTGCCTCCTCGTGTCTTTCTTTCTCCCGACTGACCCCCTACGGCCACGCCCCCTGTATATACGGCCTCGCCCCCTGCCGCTATTGGCCTGCCTAACTCGGCCACACCCCCCAGCATTGCTCCCTGTATGTGATAGGGTTACCCTCAAAATCCATACCAGGCGACAGGGTGTCAATCGTGCAAGGTGTCAATCTCGCCGATCAAAGCGGCAAGATTGACTTCCTTCTCTAGTCCCGTCGTACTTCGAGTCACATTCAAAATGAACGGACTTTACTCCGTGTGTGTGGGCAAGTCCGTTTATTTGGAAAGTCCGTCGGACCTGCATACAGACGGCGGACTTCCCGACAGGAACTGGGTCCGGCGGAAGATTTAAAACATGTTTTAAATATAGGTCCAGCGGACTTTTGGATAGAAAAAGTCAGCTGGAGCCCACACACGATCAGAATGTCCCCCGGACTATGGTCCGCCGGACCAAGTCCGCCGAAAAGTCAGATCGTGTGTACGTGGCATCAGGGATACAATGGGCAACAAAAGTAGAAGTGAATGTACAATCACTTAATAGACTTGCTTTGATAGATCCCCCAGTTTAACTTAATAGAACACTCACAGAGGGCTAACCCTGTGAGCTATATACATCCAAATTCACCGCCGAGCAGCAGAAAATAGATCAAGTGGTTAGTGTGCCACTATGAGCTTAGTGGTCAGGCATGAACAAAAGAGCAAGTCTTACCCTAGATTTTTGTAGCCTACATATATATATAGGACACAGTATGCACCTTAGATCTGCCAGAAATCAGTGAGGCAGATGATCATGTAGACTCTGGCTTGGCCCATTAGTTCTTGATCGCCCATCGGTCTTCTCTGTTAGTGGTTGTAGAAGGCTGTAGCCATCTGTTTGAACGCTGATGCGGTGTGTCCACTGCATTTGTGGGCACGTGGAGGTTCAAGTCTTGCAGTAAACAGAGCCAGTGATCTAGATTGAATTGTGGGATCCTCAGGTGTTTCAAAGTAGGAGGAACATCTGTTATGGAAGGAACGGATCAAGAATGTATCCATACCCTTCCAGACTATCAGGTGCAGCGGTTACCCCCACTGATAAGTAGCACCAATCTCTCAAAGCTTATCCAAAAGTGGTTTCAGGATCACCTGCTATGAAATTGGGTCTGGGATTAAAAGTACCATTTCTGTCTTTGCAGATGACACCAAGCTATGCAATGGAATAACATCCTTACAGGATGTCTCCAATTTACAAGCCGACCTCAATGCTCTGTCTAATTTGGCAACTATGTGGCAAATGAGGATTGATGTTGTTAAGTGTAAAGTTATGTACAGTACTTTGGGGCTAATAATTTGCATGCATCATACATACTAGGGGGAGTACAACTGGCAAAATCCATAGTGGAGAAGGATCTGGGGGTTTTGGTAGATCATAAGTTTAATAATAGCATGCAATGCAAGCTGCGGTTTCCAAAGCGAGCAAAGTCCTTTCTTGTATTAAGAGAGGTATGGACTCCAGAGAGAGAGATATCATTTTGCCCCCCTGTACAAATCATTAGTAAGACCTCATCTGGAATATGCAGTTCAGTTTTGGGCACCAGTTCTCAAAAAGGATATCGGGGAACTGGAAAAAGTGCTGAGAAGGGCAACCAAACTGATAAGAGGCATGGAGGAGCTCAGCTATGAGAAAAGATTAGAGGAACTGAATTTATTCTCTCTTGAGAAGAGGAGATTAGGGGGGTATGATCTCCAAGTGGTCCATATAGTGAACTTGGTGTTGAGCTATTCAGTTTAGAACATCACATAGGATAAGGGGGCACTCTTTACATCTAGTGGAAAAGAGATTTAATCTCCAAATACAGAAAGGTTTCTTCACAGTAAGAGATGTGAAAATGAGGAATAGACTACCTCTAGAGCTTGGTTTGGCCAGCTCAGTAGATTGCTTTAAAAAAGGCCTGGATTCTTTCCTAAATGTGCAAAATATAACATTTATAGGTAATGTTGATCCAGGGAATATCCGATTGCCTCTCCAGGGATCAGGAAGGATTTTCCCCTGCTGGAGCAAATTGGATCATGCTTTCCTTGGGTTTTTTGCCTTCCTCTGGACCAACTGTGGGTTTAGGATTGTACCAACCAGACTAACTATGTAACTATGTTTTCTCAGACGCTCTGACCCAGATGCTCATTGTGTTTGTATTCTTCTTCCTGCAGACAGTGAAAACTGCGTGAAATGTCCTGATGATGAATGGCCAAATGAGAAAAAGGATCGGTGTGTTTCAAAATTGGTGGAATTTCTCTCCTACACTGATGATACGATTGTTACAGTATTTTCAGCTGTCTCCATCCTCTGTTGTCTTCTGACTGGTTTAATATTGGGGTTATTTATACATTACAGGTACACCCCCATTGTTAAAGCTAATAACCGGAACCTGAGCTATCTTCTCCTGGTCTCCATCATGTTGAGCTTCCTCTGTGTCTTCTTGTTCCTTGGCCGCCCATTAGATGTGACCTGCATGCTGCGTGTAACCTCTTTTGGAGTCATCTTCTCAGTTGCTGTCTCTTCTTTACTTGCCAAAAGTATCATGGTGTGTATTGCTTTTAAAGCCACCAAACCCGGGAGTCCCTGGAGGAAATGGATGGGAACAAAACTGCCCAATTGTATCATTTGTGTCTTCTCACTGGTTCAAGTAATAATCTGTGTCTCTTGGTTGTCTATTTCTCCCCCCTTCCAGGATCAGGACACTCACTCTTATCAGGGAAAGATCATCATTCAGTGTAATGAGGGTTCAGTTATCGGCTTCTACTCTGTCCTGGGATATATGGGGCTTCTGGCAGCTGTGAGTTTCATTATAGCTTTTTTAGCCAGAACATTACCGGACAGTTTTAATGAGGCCAAGTACATCACCTTCAGCATGCTGGTGTTCTGCAGTGTCTGGATTTCCATGATTCCGGCCTATCTGAGCACCAGAGGGAAATACATGGTGGCTGTGGAGGTGTTTGCTATAATGGCATCAAGTACTGGACTTCTTGGCTGTATATTTTTCCACAAATGTTACCAAATTCTGTTCAGACCTGACCTGAATACAAAAATAGTTATCCACTAATATTTATGGAGGAACACTGGGTTACCAGTGGTTATATTTTTATCTCTATTGTTGTTAATTTTAGTAGTTTGTTTGCATATTGAGAATGAACATTATTACATTTAAACTTTTAATCTACTGGAGAGGTAGATGGAGAGTCTACCTTTTGCTCTCTTGAAGAGCTAAGGACACCGCCGGTATCTGACACTTTGGGTTTGTTGGAAACTTTGCCCCCTGCTGGATGTAGTGGTTCCTTCCACCGGCTGTTACATCACTACAGAACAAAGTAGTCACTTAGTGAGAAGGAACCACAGAGTCCAGAGGGGAACAAAACCATCACAAAGTGTCAGATACCAGCACCACCCATCGCTCTTCAAGTTTGTAAAATTTTTACTCACCACCTTCCAGAAAGGTAAATATTAAACACGTTCTTTTATAAGCTGCTTGTAATATCATAATTCATATTTATTATTGTATACAGATGTATCCATCTATAATAATAAATTAATTTGGCTTGATGTATTCTCCAATAATTTGTAACATTAGTTGAAGCTAATGAGATGTTCTCAGTAAGTTCACATTTTAAGTGATGAGTTGACTTCATTTTTTTTCCAATAGTCTTTATTGACTTTATAAAACAGTAGAGGGGTACAGAAGGATGAAGCCGTACAAATTACAGCAGCATGAATGACAGGAGCAGAATTAGGAAGAAAAACAGTCATTCAATCAGCAGGTGAGGCCAGATAGAATTAGTAGACTGAAAATAAGCTTAGGCCCCTTTCACACGGGCGGTTCAGGTCCGCCTGTCAGTTTTTTTTGGCGGACCTGAACAGACCCTCCATAGACCCCTATGGAGGGACGGATGTCAGCGGGGTGACATGTCCGCTGACATCTGACCCACTCCGATCCGAAAAAGTGTGACGGAGGAAAAAGCTATTTTTCCATGCGACTCTACGGTCTGTCGTCATCCAATCCCCCATAGGGGAGAGCGGCGCTCTGACAGGTCCGTCCCTGCACAGAGTGCAGAGACAGACCTGTCATCTTCCTGCACAGCGGGGGGTCGACGGAGCGATCCCCCGCTGTGCAGAGCGGGCTCCGTACATGAACACGTCCATGTGAAAGAGCCCTTACAGCCAGTAGTGTTGGTGTAGAACCAATGTCTTCATCCTGGGGATGTAGGAGGAAAGGGGGGAGGGGTATAGGGAGGGAGGATTAAGAATTGGGGTTAAGCCTGGGTAGAAGGGGGTATAAGGAGGGAGGATTAAGGATTGGGGTTAAGCCTGGGTAGAAGGGGGTATAGGGAGGGAGGATTAAGGATTGGGGTTAAGCCTGGGTAGTAGAGGGAGGGTAATCAAATAAGGTAGTGAACTATTAAAACAAGGAAATAGTTCCAGTCAGTAAGAGAAGGCAATGTAAGTACATGTCATCAATCTTATACAGTACAGGTTGGGTTATTTAACCATATGGATCAAGATAGATCATATTTTTGGTAGTAGTACATTTTTTGATGCTAGTATTTTTCCCTTTTCAGACAGATAGTTTAAGTCTCTAATGCGGCGTACACACGGTCGGAATTTCCGATGGAAAGAGTCCGATGGGAGCTTTTCATCGGATTTTCCGACTGTGTGTATGGCCAATGGTCTTTTTCTGTCGGAATTTCCGACGGACTTTGAATTGAGAACCGACGGAAAACCTGTCTATCGGATTTTCTGATCGTGTGTATGCAATTCCGACACGTAAAATTCCGACGCATGCTCGGAAACAATTCAACGCATGCTCGGAAGCATTAAAATTCCCTTTTATAGTGCTGTCGAATGTGTTTTATGCCGCTGTGTTATTGACCGTCGAAATTTGGTGTGATCGTGTGTAGGCAACACAGCTTGAGCGGAATTCCGTCGGAATTCCGTCGGAATTCCGTCGGAAAAGCCATCAGAGTTTTTTCCGACCAGAATTCTGATCGTGTGTACGTGGCATAAGAGTGTTGAATACACTGGGTTGTGAAATGAAATTCAAAAGTCTAAAAATATTGGGTTTAGTTGTAAAGAGTAGCTACAGAACCCTGAATTTTGCATTCAGGGGTATTTGTTCAATACCTGAATGCAGTAATGCAAACGCAGAGTCAGGTAAGGTCTGAGTGCCTATAATATTAGAGGTGTAGAGTTTTGTGGGTACTGCCAAAAATGTAAATACCGTATTTAGCGCCATCGTCCCTTGAATCAGATAATAGAAGGATAGTGTAACCAGGAGGGGATTTTTTAGGTGTAATTAATTTGTTTTGCAAACTACTGTTAAAAATAAAAAAGCTTTCATTTACAAAATACGATTTAAAAGACATAGGTACAGTATTAAGTGAGTACACCTGTCACATTTTGTAACTATTTTATTTTATCTTTTCATGTGACAACACTGAAGAAATTACACTTTGCTACAATGTAAAGTAGTGAGTGTACAGCTTGTATAACAGTGTAAGTTTGCTGTCCCCTAAAATTAACTCAACACACAGCCATTAATGTCTAAACCGCTGGCAACAAAAGTGAGTACTTTATAGGTCACTTACTTGGGTTTAATCTATTGGCAATATAGGGATCCTATTTGTTCTCTGGATGGTATAGATGTGATAAGGGGTTTGTTTAAAATGCTGATGATCATTGATGCCCCACGAGGTGAGATCTTTCATGGAGCCCCAGACCGAGGTGAGATCTTTCATGGAGCCCCAAGCTGCTTGCCTATTGTCTTGTAGCCCATCCGAGGTGAGATGGAGCCCCAGACCGAGGGACATTATTATTATTATACAGGATTAATATAGCGTCAACAGTTTGCGCATGTCAGAGCTGTACTTACCAAGGCCGAGATGCCGAGAGCGGTTTACCCTTGCGACCCAGCGCAGTCTGCCCCTGGAGATGGGACAGGAGGCAAACGGCACCAGGAGGCACAGGTCACCTCCGATACGTAAGCAGAAACTGGCAGGGAACCTGGAGGTGATGATGACCTGGCAGATGGCAGGATAGGGAGGCAGGTACCAAACGCCCGGCTGAGGTGCCAACACTGGGGGATCCGGCAGAGGTTACGTGGACTAGCCAGAGGGTCAACCACAAGAGAGTTCAGCAGGCAACCAGAGGATCCTTTACAGGAGGTGTCAGCAAAGTCCTTAGGGCAGGCCAGAGGGTCAAACACAGGAGATAACAGTAACAGTCCGTGGAGCAGGCCAGAGGGTCAAACACAGGAGATATCAGGAAGTCCGTAGGGCAGGCCAGAGGGTCAAAACACAGGAGATATCAGGAAGTCCGTAAGGCAAGCCAGGGGGTCAAAACACAGGAGATATCAGGAAGTCCGTAAGGCAAGCCAGGGGGTCAAACACAGGAGATATCAGGAAGTCCGTAAGGCAAGCCAGGGGGTCAAACACAGGAGGTATCAGGAAGTCCGTAGGGCAGGCCAGAGGGTCAAACACAGGAGATATCAGGAACGTCAGGCAATCCGGGTCGGCAACAGCAGGAACAAGGTCAGAAATATTTGGTTACACAGGACACACAGGCACTAAGCTGGAGAGACAGACCAGCAAGGTGCCTGTGCGCCAGGCAGCTTTAAATAGGCGCCCGAGTGAAGCTAATTGCGCGTCATCGCTGCCAGGTGAGCGCTAGTGTGCATGCGCCGGCGCCGGACCGCCGAGCCGCGAGTGCGCATGCGCCGGAGCGCCGAGCCCCCGCGCATACGCACTAGAGAGCGGGCCGTCCGTCCGACGCCGCTCTCCTGACAGTGCCCCCCCCCCGAGGGGTGGCCTCTGGACACCCAAGCTGGCCATCAGTTCTGGGTGAGCTTGGGGAAAGGCCCGAATTAAGCGCGGGGCGTGCAAGTTCCTAGAGGGTTCCCACGAATTGTCCTCAGGGGGGTAACCCTTCCATTTAATTAGGTACTGAAGCTGTCTGCCCATTTTCCTGCAGTTCAAGATTTCCTCTACCTCAAACTCCTTTTCGCCCTCGACTAGGATAGGTGGTGGCGGTGGTTCCTCCCTGCCAGGAAAAGGACTGGGAGTGATGGGTTTCAATAAAGAGGCGTGGAAGACCGGATGGATCCTATAGTTCTGGGGAAGCTCGAGTTCAAAGGCCACAGGGTTCACGACCCTCTTTATCTTGAATGGGCCGATGAACTTCGGCCCCAATTTGTGGGAGGGAACAGGTAATTTTAAGTTGGAGGAAGACAGCCAAACCTTTTCTCCGACCTTGAAAGCCGGATTCTCCTTCCTCCCCTTGTTGTAGTATTTGCTGTACCCCTCCTGGGCCCTTTGCATTAGTTTCTGGAGTTTTTGAAAGTTGCTTTGTAAAGAATTCACCCGGTCCTGGGCTGCCGGGACTGAAGTTTCCGGGGGTGATGCAGGGAGAAATGAGGGATGGTAACCGAAGTTTGCCCAGAAAGGTGACTGTTGGGTGGCGGAGTGGATGGAGTTGTTGTACGCAAACTCGGCGTATGGCAGCAGGGTTGACCAGTCGCTTTGTGAATCAGGGCAGAAGCATCGGAGGTACTGTTCTAAGGTCTGGTTGGTCCTTTCTGTCTGCCCATTGCTTTGGGGATGATATGCGGAGGAGAGGCAGACCTTAATTTCCAAGGACTTGCACAACTCCTTCCAGAACTTTGATGTAAACTGCGTGCCTCTGTCTGAGGTGATGCTTTTAGGTACCCCATGTAGCCTTACAATTTCTTTAAAAAACACATCCACCGTGGTGGAAGCAGAAGGAGTGCCAACCAAAGGTATGAAGTGGGCCATCTTAGAGAGCCGGTCGATAATGACAAGGATGGTGGTGAATTCCTTTGAAGGGGGTAACTCCACAATGAAATCCATGGAAACCTCCGCCCATGGACGTTCAGGGATAGGTAGAGGTTTTAACAGCCCCCAAGATTTGGCCTTTGGGCCTTTACTGCGCTGGCACGGAATAAAGGAGGCGACATAGTCCTTGCAATCTCGTCTCCAACCAGGCCACCAGAACGAATGGGAGACGAGTTCAGTGGTCTTCTTGGACCCAAAGTGGCCTGCCAGTTTGTGATCGTGGAAGGTTTTGAGTACCAATGGCCTAGTTTCTTGAGGGACAAAATTTTTTTCCTTGGACCAGAGTAGGTTGCTACATTCAACCAGGGAAAGGTCGTGGGCACTGGGTGGTGCCTGGTAGCTGATTTAATGGCAGTTATGAGATCCACTTCAGTAATTAGGCAAAAGTTTTGAGGGGACAAAATGGTGCTAGGTTCCGTTTCCTGAGTGGTTTCTAGAAACATGCGGGAGAGCGCATCGGCCTTTCCATTCTTGGAACCCAGTCGGTATGCAATAAGAAAGTTGAACCTTGAGAAGAAGAGGGCCCATCTGGCCTGCCTGGGCCGAAGACGTTTGGCTGTTCTCAGATATTCCAGGTTCTTATGGTCGGTCCAGACCATGACAGGGTGAGATGCCCCTTCTAAGAGATACCGCCATTCTTCAAGGGCAAATTTGATAGCCAGCAGCTCCCTGTCTCCCACATCATATTTCCTCTCCGGAGGGCTCAATTTCCGAGAGGCAAAGGCTACTGGGTGAAGGAGGGCCTTAGCGCCCTGGCGCTGAGAGAGGATAGCCCCGAGAGCTGTCTTGGAGGCATCTACCTCCAGCACAAAGGGCAGTTTGGGATCCGGGTGCCGTACAATTGGGGCAGAAGAGAACAGGGTTTTTAACTGAGTGAAGGCCGCCTGGGCCGCAGGTGACCAATGGAATTGATTGTGTTGGTGGGTTAATTGGGTGATTGGAGCCACAATGGAGGAAAAACCAATGATGAAGCGTCGGTAGAAGTTGGCGAACCCGATGAACCTCTGGACTCCCTTCTTGTCCTTGGGAGCCGGCCAGTCCTGAATGGCTTGAACCTTTTGTGGGTCCATTGCGACTCCGTTGGTGGAAATGATGAATCCCAAGAATTGCACGGTGGTCTTTTCGAACTCACATTTTTCTGCTTTGAGGTAGAGCCTGTGTTGCCTAAGGATGGTGAGGACCAGTCTGACATGAGTCTGGTGGAGCTCGGGAGTGGCGGAGAAGATGAGAATGTCATCGAGATAGACCACAAGGAAGTCATCTAGGTACCTACGGAAAATATCGTTGACCAGATGCTGGAATGTGGCCGGAGCATTGCAAAGCCCGAATGGCATAACTAGGTACTCGTAGTGCCCGAATCTCGATCTAAAAGCGGTCTTCCACTCATCACCCGCTCTGATCCTTATAAGATTGTAAGCCCCGCGGAGGTCGAGTTTGGAAAAGATCCGTGCTGACCGGAAGCACTGGAATAATTTGGGGATGAGGGGAAGCGGGTATCTATTTTTAATGGTGATCTTGTTAATTTCCCGGTAATCGATACAGGGCCTCAGCGAGCCATCTTTCTTTTCAACGAAGAAGATACCGGCTCCAGCCGGTGAAGAGGAGGGGCGAATGAATCCCTTGGCTATGTTTTCGTCGATGTAGGCCTTAAGAGTTTTCAACTCAGTTTCAGATAGGGGGAAGATGCGGCCGAAAGGGACCGCGGCCCCGGGTAGGAGGTCTATGGGGCAATCATAGGGCCGGTGAGGGGGTAGGCAGTCGGCCTGCTGTTTGTCAAAGACATCCTTGAACTCGAGGTAGACAGGTGGTACGTGTTTTAGGTGCTCGGGCACTGGTACTAGAGCTGAACAGGTAGCAGGGCGGAGAGCGAGGCAGTTCTGGGTGCAGTATTGAGAAGGTGAAGGAGACTTCCTTCGTCCGCCAGTTAATTAGGGGTTCGTGTGCTCGTAGCCAGGGGAGCCCCAAGATGATGGGGAACATGAGAGAAGGAATAATATCCAGACAGAGAAGCTCTTGATGACCAGAATCTGTGGTAACCGAGATGGGGCCAGTCTCATGAGTGATTAAGCCGGAACGGGGCAGGGATCCATCGGCTAGGTGAACCTGCAGGCATTGCTTCTTGGGGACAAGGGGGAGCTGAAGCCTGGCAGCGAGGGCAGAATCCAAGAAGCAGCTGCAGGCCCCGGAATCAATTATGGCCGGGAGGCGGACCGCCCTTTCCGTCAACTGTAGGGAGATAAAGAGGACAACGTAAGTTTGGGAGAATCTGGAGACTTGGAAGCTAAAATTGGGGATATGAGAGGACTTACTGGGTCTAATGGGGCAAGACCGGAGGAAGTGACCGGAGCTTCCACAGTAAAGGCACAAGTTGCCTTGACGCCTACGTAGACGCTCTTCTGGGGTCAGGGGAGCACGGACAAGACCTAGCTGCATGGGTTCGACTCCGGGGGTGCCCCCAGGTGGAGCATGAAAAGAGGATTGGGCAGGACCAGGACCTGGTTTGGGTACCATCCAACTGGGGCGAGAGGACTGAAAGCGTTCAGCGCGGCGTTCACGCAAGCGCCGGTCAATTTTGGTGACGGCTTGTATGAGATCCTCTAAGGCGTCTGGGACGTCAATCCGGGCAAGCTCGTCCTTAAGGGTATCAGATAGTCCTTGGCGGAATTGGTACTTGAGGGCTGGCTCATTCCAGCCGGTGTCGGCTGACCATTTCCGGAATTCCGCCGTATAGTCCTCAACCGGCCTCCGGCCTTGGGAAAGGTTATGTAGGGTGGTCTCAGCTGTGGCCCCCTTTTGGGGGTCATCGTAGAGCTGGCCCATGCTCTCAAAAAAGGTGTCCACAGAGTTCAGTATAGGGCTCCTTTGCTCCATTAGACTATGGGCCCAGGCCTGGGGTTCCTCGGCCAGAAGAGAAATAATGAACCCCACTTTCACCACTTCGGAGGAGAAGGTTCTCGGTTGGAGGGCTAGGTACAGGGAGCAGGCGTTCTTGAATGCCCGGAATTTCTTGCGATCACCCGTGAACCGTTCTGGTATAGGGACCCTGGGTTCCGGAGTGGCCATGATTACTGTGGGGTTAGTAGGTGCTGCAGATGAGGGGAGCCCACTGGAAGCGGCAAGGTTACCCGCTGCGGGGGGAGACGGCCCTGTCAGTTGCTGCAAACGGCTGTCTATTTGAGTATACCCCACTTGCAGCTTTTGGACAGCCTCAGTAAGTGCTGCCATCTGCTGGCACAGGATCTCAAGGGGAGAACACGCTCTGTCGGCCTCGGACATGGCTGGTCTGTACTGTCAGAGCTGTACTTACCGAGGCCGAGATGCCGAGAGCGGTTTACCCTTGCGACCCAGCGCAGTCTGCCCCTGGAGATGGGACAGGAGGCAAACGGCACCAGGAGGCACAGGTCACCTCCGATACGTAAGCAGAAACTGGCAGGGAACCTGGAGGTGATGATGACCTGGCCCGGGCGGCCGGCATATGGCAGGATAGGGAGGCAGGTACCAAACGCCCGGCTGAGGTGCCAACACTGGGGGATCCGGCAGAGGTTACGTGGACTAGCCAGAGGGTCAACCCCAAGAGAGTTCAGCAGGCAACCAGAGGATCCTTTACAGGAGGTGTCAGCAAAGTCCGTAGGGCAGGCCAGAGGGTCAAACACAGGAGATAACAGTAACAGTCCGTGGAGCAGGCCAGAGGGTCAAACACAGGAGATATCAGGAAGTCCGTAGGGCAGACCAGAGGGTCAAAACACAGGAGATATCAGGAAGTCCGTAAGGCAAGCCAGGGGGTCAAACACAGGAGATATCAGGAAGTCCGTAGGCAAGCCAGGGGGTCAAACACAGGAGATATCAGGAACGTCAGGCAATCCGGGTCGGCAACAGCAGGAACAAGGTCAGAAATATTTGGTTACACAGGACACACAGGCACTAAGCTGGAGAGACAGACCAGCAAGGTGCCTGTGCGTCAGGCAGCTTTAAATAGGCGCCCGAGTGACGCTAATTGCGCGTCATCGCCGCCAGGTGAGCGCTAGTGCGCATGCGCCGGCGCCGAGCCGCGAGTGCGCATGTGCCGGAGCGCCGAGCCGCGAGTGCGCATGCGCCGGAGCGCCGAGCCCCCGCGCATTGCGCACTAGAGAGCGGGCCGTCCGTCCGACGCCGCTCTCCTGAGGGGTGGAGGACACTGAATGGTTGGTAAGGTGGATGAGTCTTGCAGCGGCATTCATTATGGACTGAAGGGGGAATAGTCTATGTAAAGGTAGTCCAATGAGGAGGGAGTTGCAGTAGTCGAGGCGAGAGATAACCAGGGAGTGAGTTAGAAGCTTGGTGGTGTCATTCGTTAAAAAGGGGCGTATTCTGGAAATGTTGCGGAGGCTAAGGCGGCATGATTTGGACAGGGATTGTATGTGGGTCTGAAAGGACAGTTCAGAGTCTAGGATTACCCCTAGCACCCTGACATGTGGGCACGGACTGATAGATGTGCCATTGATCTTGACTGAGAAGTCAGGGGAAGGGGCACGTGGGGGGCACGTGGGTGAGGAAATATTAAGAGCTCAGTTTTAGACAGATTAAGTTTGAGGAAGTGGTTTGACATCCAGACTGATATGTCTGTTAGTAAATCAGTGATGCGTGAGGAGATTGATGGGGTGAGTTGAGGGGCAGAGAGATAGATCTGGGTGTCATCAGCATATAAATGGTAGTGAAAGCCATGTGAGGCTATCAGCGGACCCAGGGAGGATGTGTAGATTGAGAATAGTAGAGGTCCAAGGACAGAACCTTGGGGGACCCCAACAGTAAGAGGAGTTGGAGAGGAGGAAGTGGAGTTGTAAGTGACACTGAAGGTGCGATGAGATAGGTAAGATTCGAACCAACGGAGAGCACAGCCATGGAGACCAAGCAAATTGAGTTTTTTGAGGAGGAGGGGGTGGTCAACTGTATCAAAGGCAGCAGAAAGGTCTAAGAGTAAGAGTACGGAATAATGACCATTGGTTTTGGCTGTTAGTAAGTCATTTGTGAGTTTTAGGAGGGCAGTTTCTGTGGAGTGCTGTGGGCGAAATCCAGACTGAAGGGGATCCAGAAGGTTATTCTCAATGAGGTGGTCGCTCAGTCGGCTGTAGACTAAACGTTCAAAGAGTTTGGAGGCAAAAGGGAGTAGAGAGATGGGTCTTAGATTGTTAAGATTGGTTGGGTCTAGTGAGGCCTTTTTTGGTATGGGAGTGACTAGTGCATGTTTTAGAGGGTTGGGGAAGATGCCAGTAGAGAGGGAGAGGTTGAAGATATAAGTTAAAGAGTGTAGGATAGAGTCAGAGGGTGACCGTAGTATTTGAGAAGGAACAGGGTCCAGGGGGCAGGAGGTTAGGTGGGCATTCGAAAAAAATTTAGTGACTTCCTCTATAGTAGCTGGATTAAAAGAGGAAAGTATTGATTGTGCAGGAGGACAAGGAGTGTAAAATTAGGGAGATCTGTGTAGAGTAGAGAACTCGAGACAAATTGTCTCAATCTTATTTTTGAAGTGATTAGCAATCTCCTGGGCAGTGAGTAAGTTAGTGGGTGGAGGTAATGGAGGACGAAGTAGAGAAGTAAATGTAGAAAAGAGCTGACGGGGACTGCGTGAGAGGGTGTTAATGAGAGTGGTAAAGTAGGTCTGTTTGACAGTGCGCAGGCAGGAATGGTATTTTTGGAGGGCAGATTTATATTGGCTGAAATCTTGCTGTGACTTAAGCCCCATACACACGGTCGGACTTTTTCATCAATTTGGTCCGATCGGACAAGGTTGTTGAAAAATCAGACCGTGTGTATGCACCATCGGACAGTGTTCGTCGGTTTGTCCGTCGGACAAAGTCTTATCCCCTGCTGGAAAGATTTGCCGTCAACCCGGTCCGATCACACCAAATCCGAGCGTGTGTACGCTTGTCCGACGGACAAAGTGCTACGCATGCTCAGAAGAAATTCTGTGACGGAAGCGCTCGGTCAGGTAAAAATACCTTTCCTAATCGACACAGCACATTCGTCACGCTGCAATGTTAAAATGTCTTTAATGCAGCGCATTCTCTTTTTCTTTACAATGCAACAAGAATGACATGTTTTAGCTGCTCCTATTCACCCGCACTTCTCACAAACTTACTTCTTTATTACTTTGCAGCATTTATACACTACATGTTTATTTTTACTCTGAACGGAAAAGAATCTTTGTTAGTTTTTTACCATGTTTTTTTTTTTTTTTTTTGGGGAATACATATTTGAAGGAGAGATTTTTTTTTTTTTTTTTGGAGGGGGGTTGTGTGTCTCAACTTACCAAAACCACATTATTAACATTTGTATTTCTTGCTTAAATTTACTAGGAGTTTGTTGGTTGTTGGTGCCCCTTGTTAATTCTACTTTAGGATTAGTGAAATGTACCTGCCTACTCAAGAAAAACTGTCATTGTAGAAAAGTAAAACACAATAGGCAATGATTATTTCAAATCCAAAAAAAATGTATTTAGGTCTCAGCAACAAACCAAAGAGGAACGCAGCCATGGTGAAACTTGGGGAATTTGCAAAGCCTTGGACACCCATGGCAACCATCATTTTACAGGCTTAAACAATTGGGGGCATGAAGAGTACCTATCTAAATAATAAGGGAGCGCAATCTGGTCCTGAAGTCCAAAACATCCGGAACTGCAGCAGATGCCATCTAGGTCCCCAGGCTCTGGTACTACGAGAGGCTCCATCTTCTCTCAGACCAGACTGAATCCAGGTCGTCACTCTCTTGTCTTCCTTGTACGCTTCCTTCCATGCCGTGGTGCTGGTGCTGGTGGGGTGGCAGAAGGAGAAGGAGGAGGCGGAGCAAGGTCACTCTCGCAAACATGTGTGAGGGGAGTCATCTCCCCAGCCATCCCCTCATTTAGTATTTTGAGGATGACCTCCTCACACATGCTGCGTTGCCCCGCCTCCATACCCGTAAATTTACTGCTAACCAAGGAGGCAAAGGCCTCCTCGTAGGTGGGTGTGGCATAGAGGGAGGCTGAGGCATCTTTTATCAGCTGGAGCGCTGACTCTCCCACCTCCCCCATGTTTTTCGCCCTTCTGTAGGGAAGGCGAAGGGGAGAGACTTGGGAGACAGTCAGGCTCCTACGCCTACCCCCCTGTTGGCTGCCACTACCCCCTGCCTCCTCCTGACTGCCACCTTCCACAGCCACCTCCTGGCTGAGGTCTTCCTGTGTATGAAAAAGGGACATAGTTTCAGTTATTTGTTCATCAAACACACACAATTTTCATCTAGTGACTGTTGCAAAATGTTTACAAATACCAAACCATACAATTCTCAGCCCTGCAGTTTAGATTCTTGCCCCAAATGTCTCCAACACTACTGTCTGTTGATATGTCAAACACGTTAGGAACTAAGCAAATGGGGATCCTGAATTAAGTGAACATCATTCATTATTCCCCAAACTGGTTACAAAACTACTATACCTGGAACAAGCTGGGCACCTGCACATCTTCCAGACTGGAAGGCCCAGGTTGGTCCTGGGAAGCCTCATCAGGGGTGGCGTGCGTGGAAGGACGCGTGCAAGGAAGAGTCGAGAGTGACTTCCTGACCTTAGCCTGGTCTTTGAGAAAGTGGAGCCTCTCATAGTACCAGAGCGTGGGGACATGGACATCAGCTGCTGCAGCTCCAGATGCTTGTGACTTCAGGACCTTATTGCGCTCCCGGAAATAGATACTCTTCATGTTATTTATTTTTACTTTTAAGTTTGCGACGGTTGCCATGGGCAGGGTAGGCTTTACAAATGCCACCAGTTTCAGCAGGGCTGCGTACCTCTTTGGTCTGTTGCTATAATCCCTGTGTTTCGCCTGCCATAAGAGGGGGAATTGCCGGTATTTATCAATGAAGTGTGGGAGAAAGCTCACGTTGTAGAAGGCATCCATCACCTCTGCAAGACACAACGCCACACAAAACAATATAAATAATGTCAGCCTAAACTCTCCTAATCTTCTCCATAAAGAAGCCTCAAGTTCGAATCAGTCTAGGCTAGTTATGTACCAACGTCAAATTGTACCTTCGTTTGTAGCGATCGTCTCGTGCGTGAGCTTTCTCTCCCCTCGTCTCCCAGATCGTGGCTACGACACAGGCGTGTGACGTTTTATATACAGTGCGCATGCGTCAAACTCCGCCCGCCCCTGACGATCTTTCTTGTCTATTCCCCACCCCTTCTCTTTACGGCGCAGTGGGGAGAGCACATGGCGGGGACACAGCAGGTGCGCCCCAAATATCCCCCCAACGAGGAGGTGGACGAGGAAAGTCCGGAGGCACAAACGTCCCGATCCCGGAGCCTGAAATTCAAGGCCTCCAATATGTCATTTGGAGAAATGTTGGAGATGGTGGACATATTAAAGAGGAGCGACTATGATGGGAAGTATGGGCCTTACCTCAACCCCAATGTCCGCAAGGCCAAGATCATGTCTAAAGTTGTGAGAAGGCTGTACAATCATTTTGGGGTACAACGATCCAAGGAGCAACTGAGGAAACGCTGGTCAGACCTGAAACTGAGGGAGGCCGATCAGTACAGAAAGATCAAGAGAATTCTTCAAAAAAGTAAGTAGTTGTGTTTTGTGTTTGATTTCTTGCTTGCATACTGCTCCATGTGGTTTGATTTTTACAAAGTTGTACATTCCAAAATGGCCACTTTCATGTTCGTCTGTGCATTCGATCGTACTCAGCCTCGATCTTTCTGCCACTGTCATGGTCGTGTGTGTGTCCATTCGATCGTACGCAACCTCGATCGTGCGGCCACTTATAATACGATGTTTGTTGTTTTTTGGGGGGAAAGGAAGTTTGTTCTCCCTAGAAATGTCATCCAGAATGTAAAGCCAATTTATTCAATGTAAAGGAGAGGTCACCCAGTAGCTGTTTACCCATCTGGACTCGAGAGCACTAGTGCTGGGACACCCAAACCCCCTTTTTATTATGCTTTTCCACACATGTGCTCCAGTGGATACTAGAGGGGGGTCTCCATCACACAAACTTCTACCAAAAAGCTAGTCAGTTTAGCACCTTTACAAAGTGACTACATTCATGTAGTTGACATTTGTAACTGGCCAAACTAAAATAGTGTCCGTCACTTTCAAGCAATGTTTGTCATTTCCTATTTCTGCCCTCAATAGTTTGTGTTGCTAAATCTTCCTTTTGGACATTCTCATAGGGGAGCGAAAACTTGGGCCGTCTGAGGAAACCCCCAAACCAACACCTCCCAAAAAAGTGGAAAGAGCAGAAGCAGAGGAGGAGGAGGAGGAAGGAGAGATCATCGAACTTGGAGAAATTGTCACCACAACAGGTGAGTGTTGGAGAACACAGCTACTGGTAAGCTAATCCATGTATGGCTGCCTCATTTCCAACACCCCATTTTTTTTTGTTTGTGGTTTTTAGGTGACGTGGATGTTGTGGAAGAAAAATCGCACTTTACCACAGAGAGTGCCCACGTACTCATCGGAGAGATAATGGTCTGCAATCGAGATCTAGATTACATAAAGAAAAACATCAATGATGTTCAACAAAAATTGAAGAACATCATTGATGTTTTAGGAAAAATATGAAAACGCACCAAGTAATTTACACACATTTGTGCCAGCTTCTGAACACATTTGCAACGTAAAAACTGTGTGAAATTTGGAACATGCACACATTGTGTCCACATGTGCTAGCTCCCATCATGGTGGATGAATGCCAACATTTTTTTTGGGGGTGCAAACACTTTACGAACTACGAAAGTGGTTGTGGTGAAGGGGTTGCACCCCCAAAAAACGTCCATTCATCCCCATGATGGAAAATGGCACTTTTGAAGATTCTAGGCATGTGTTTTACCATCTAATGACCATTTTCTGACCGAAATTGTGTGCATGTTCCAAATTTCCACTTTTCGGGGGTGACCCCCCCATGTGATGAAGGCAAGATCAAACACACTTTGAACATATAGTCATGTCTGATCTTGTCTTCACTTTACAAAGTTGAACTTTCCTACTTCATAGGTTCTGCTTAGCTCCATGCCTGGTTTTACCAATTGCGTAATCTTTGTAAATAATGTTGTAAATAACCAAGATGTTGTCAGTTTTGGCGTGAAGATTGTAAACGCACTTGTGAATGTTTTCCAAGTAAACTATTTTATTTTTCAAAATGTGTGGCTTCCTTATTTAAAAAAAACAATACATTATGTATGTAAAAGGTAAAGGATATGGGGGGCAATGGGTGTTATTTACTAAAGGCAAATCCACTTTGCACTGCAATTTCCTTTCCCAGGGAACTTTTTCAATGCACTTGTAGAGCATAGCGGATTTGACTTATGTAAATGACACCCACAGTGCTTTGTACGAAAACACGGAGCACAGCATTTTTGAGAATACACACATGTCAGACCTGGTGCTGAAAAGGAGTATTTTGGGTGTCAGTTATGCAGGACAAACCTTCTCTAGACCAAAGATTAGGTAGCAAACACACAACATGAGAATAATCTTTTTGGGAAGAAGAGACTGTTACCTTCTTTTGCCCAGAAAGTGCATTCCCACTGTCGAAGGCAAAGGGAAAAAATGACAAAGTAAAATAAGCTAAATAGAAGACTGAAATGACAAGAAATCAGAGGTTGGTTAAAATATCAGATTTATTAAAAAATGCCTCTCACACATCGTCAGGCATAGCAATGGCCCCCCTACCCACAAAGTACTGCATATATTGGTCCCGGACCACACGGGCATTTAGAGGGGGCAAGCCTGGACGTGCCACTCGAAGGGCTGTGAGGTCCGCATTTGGAGGGCCCTCCACATCTGGGCCAACGGGCACCACATAGTTCCTGTTATGTCTTTTGAGGAAGTTGTGCAATATGCAACAGGCAAGAACTATGTGGTTCAGTTTGTATTCCGCCAAGTTAAATGCCGTCAGGAACAGGCGGAAGCGGCTGGCCAGGATGCCAAAAGCGTTCTCCACCACTCTTCTGGCTCTGGACAGCCTGTAGTTGAAGACCCTCTGGTCCGGGGTGAGGGTCCTCATCGGGAACGGCCTCATCACATGGGGAGTCAGCGCAAACGCTTCATCTGCGACAAAGATGAAGGGGAGTCCTTCGGCATTCTCCTCTGGAGGTGGCAAGCACAGACTGCCACTTTGGAGACGCCAGTAGAACTCCGTGTGCGTAATGGCCCCACCATCCGATATCCGGCCGTTCATCCCCACGTCCACATACATAAACTCGTATGTTGCCGACACCACCGCCAACATCACTACACTATTAAACCCTTTATAATTATAATAGTAGGACCCCGAGTTGGGCGGTGGGACGATGCGGACGTGTTTCCCATCAATTGCCCCTCCGCAGTTAGGAAAGTCCCAACGGCTGGCAAAGTGGGAGGCCACAGTCTGCCATTCCTGTGGCGTGGAAGGGAACTGTGGAGTGAAACAAGAAAAAAAAAATTAGTCACTTTGCACCAAAACATTGCAAGCAGATTAGACAATCAACATCTTGGAACAAGAGCATTGTATAAAATTGGAGGCTGGAAAGTATTTGCACAGAAAAGTAGAGGCTCCCCTTCACAGATTACTCACCCCCCCATCAATCCCCCCACTTCTGATGGGACATTGGCAATAACTATGGTTTTGGGGGGGGGGGGTGGTGGACAGGTAACCCTCTGCACTTCATTGATTGGCAAATGGCTCAATAATGTGGGCTAGTTTGGCCAGACCCTCTGTACTTAACACTATTGGCAGGCCACAGGAAAGATCAAATAACATTTCCCCCCCCCCCCCCCCCCAAAAAAGGCAGGCACAGTGTGACATTATTAAATTACCAAGCAAGCTAATAGGAGGGAAAGAAGACAAAAAATTTGGAAATGGAATGTATGGAGGCAGCCCCTTGCACTACATGCTTTGCTGAATTCATCCCTAAAGATGCGCACTATAAAGAGGTAGGTATATAGTGTGTATTGACCTTGGGAAAGCCAGCAGATAAAGGATTGGTACCATCTGACAGAGCAGTTGGGGGAGGGGGTTCCTAATGAGTTTGCCCCCCCCCCCACCAAAAGAAAAAAAAAAGGGGGCTCTACATGAAGTAAACCACACAGCAAACATTTGTGCATATTTTAGGGGGTGTTTGGGGGCAAACAATACTATGCAGCAGACAAAAGACATTGCTTAAGTGACTAGGCCATAGGTGTCTATTGGGGCAGAAGAGCATGCTGGGGAGGTAAGTGAAGGGAAAAATGCATGAAGGAGAAAAGGGGCACAGCATATTAGAACATATTGCAATCAGGGTAATTAGGGAAGGAGGTCAAAAATACAAGTCATTAGCAAACAGAGCATACATAGAAGGGAATAGTAAAGTATAAATGTTACCTTAATATAGTCCTCCTGCAGGACCTGAATGATGGCAGAACAGGTCTCTGGAATAATGATTCCCAGGGCCTGGGGAGAGATACCTGAAGAGAACTTCAAATCCTGAAGACTTCTCCCTGTCGCCAAGTACCTCAACGTAGCAACAAGCCTCTGCTCCGGAGTAATGGCTTGTCTCATGCAGGTATCCTGCCGGCTGATAAAGGGGGTCAGCAAAGCCAAAAGACGGTGAAAATCGGGGTCCGTCATCCTGAGAAAGTTCCTGAAATCATCAGGATTATTCTCCCGGATCTCACGAAGCAAAGGCATGTGCGAGAACTGGTCACGCTGAAGCAACCAATTCTTGGTCCACATACTCCTCGTCACTCTGTTCATGGACGGGTCTTGGCTCAAAGCTAAAAGCCCGACACCAATTCCGCGTACAGCACGAACTCGGCGACGAGTACGCACGGGAAACATCGCTCAGAAGGTCACAAAAGGTCGGCTGGTCAGAACGGACAAACAGAAAGCACCGATAAACAGCAAGGCCTGAAAGAACGAAATGAATACCAGCAACGAGCAGACAATAAGCAGTGCAAATCAAAGCGTCCTATATCAAGATATAGGCCGCAATGACCAACAAATGCGAACTGACTACACGCACTAGTAAACAGATACGCACGACAAGCACAAACTGAAGAGCAGTAACGATCTGAGTCAGAAAACTGAGAAGCGCGAATCTTAAGTCACCAAACTTCCACTAACTCTCGATAAACACGGGATCAGCAGAAGGAGCCCAACGGGTGCCTGACGTGGTGCTGAACTTCCCTTTTGTAATCTCGTGGACGACGACTTACGTCACGACGTTCTTCCAGACCGGATATTCCGACAACGTAGTCCGACCGTGTGTACGCAACACCAACATCGGACAAAGTACGTCGGACAAAGTCCGACCGACCTGGTCCGCGGATTGTCCGAGCGTGTGTATGGGGCTTTAGTCTTACGCCACAGACGCTCAAGAGCACGGCTCTGTTTTTTGAGGCTTCTGGTGTTGTCTGTCTGCCAGGGTTGTAGCGGCCGGGGCCTGATTCTGTGTGTAGTGAGGGGGGCCAAGGTATCCAGGGTGGATGACAATGAACTGTTGTCTACGGAAGTGGCCAAGTTGGGGCAGGACAAGGAGGAGATTTTGTCGTAGAGACAATCTGTAGCAGAAAAAAGAAGAGAAGGGTTAAGATGGCGAAGGTTTCTACGGGTAATAGTTTGGTAGTTGGAAGGCAAGGAGGAGGCAGACAAGGAGAGAGTGAAACTAATAAGGTGGTGATCATAGAGAGGAAAAGGAATATTGGAGAGGTTGTGCGGAGTGCACAGGTAGGAGAATATGAGATCAAGGCAGTTGCCAACAGAGTGAGTAGAAGCGCTTGTCCATTGTTTTAGGTCAAAAGAGGAGGTTAGGCTCAGCAGCTTAGAAGTAGCGGGAGTGTTAAGATTAACAGGGATGTTGAAATCACCAAGAATGATTGTTGGAATTTCAGAAGAGAGAAAGTAGGGAAGCCAGGCAGAGAACTCGTCAAGGAAGTTTGATACGGGTCCAGGGGGCCGATAGATCACAGCAATTCTCAGTGAAACTGGAGAAAATTGACGAATACAGTAAGCTTCAAATGAGGAGAGGGACAGAGAGGGCGGCGGAAGAAGAACCTGAAAAGTGCTTTGAGGGGATAGGAGGATTCCAACACCACCTCCTTTCCGTCCACTAGGCCTGGGGGAGTGAGTCCACAGAAGGCCGCCGTAGGAGAGAGCAGCAGGAGAAGGAAGGTCAGATTCTTGAATCCAGGTCTCAGTAATTGCAAGTAGGTTCAGGGAGTTTGTGATGAATAGGTCATGGACAGTGGTGAGTTTGTTACAAACAGAGCGGGCATTCCAAAGGGCACAAGAGAAGGGGAGGCTGGTTCTAGGCAGAAGAGGAATGGAAATGAGATTGTGTGGATTGTGACTGCAATGAGAGGATGGGGGTTGCTGAGTATGTTGGCCGAAGGTCTGTAGTCTGTTTAATGTTCTGCTGAAGTCTGCTTTTTCGCTTTGTGCAGTCGCTGAAGTGCTGAGCGGAAGTGCAATACTTAATCCAATATGAATACTTTATCCAAGATTATAGTTGCCAATGCAATCCCTGCCTGTGCACACCACTGGCTGTGCATTCCCCTAAAGAGGGCCTTAAATTATACTCAGTTTGGGTGGCGGTATTGCCAATTAATTAGACAGGATTGCATAGGAGAAACACTTGGCTAACAGAACTTCTCACACTAAGGGCTGGCTGACTACAAGACACAGCAAGAGAGCAGAGAGGTCACAGTCATAAAGATAGGAAAAGCTCATCATTTAGGTATAGACACTAAGAAAGTAAAACAAACATCACAGTGCTATGGGCCGAGGTAAAGAATTTGAATGCAGCATAGATCACCAAAAGCACATACACAGAATTAGCAATTCTAGATGGAGTTGCATCAGTATGAGCATACCAGTGTTAAAAGGGACATAAACAGTTTTCAGTAATGCGATTCTAGATGGAGTTGCATCAGTATGAGCATACCTGAGGAGAGGTAGAGAAGAGTTGTGTTAGATAGTGCTGAGCCGAAGTGCAATACTTAATCCAATATGAATACTTTATCCAAGATAATAGTTGCCAATGCAATCCCTGCCTGTGCACACCCCTGGACATGTGTCTTTTTATACAGGTAACGAGTTCAAACAGGTGCAGTTAATACAGGTAGTGAGTGGAAAACAGGAGGGCTTCTTAAAGAAAAAAATCTTACTGGTTGGTAGGTGATCAAATACTTATGTCATGCAATAAAATTCAAATAAATTATTTAAAAATCATACAATGTGATTTTCTGGATTTTTTAGATTCCGTCTCTTACAGTTGAAGAGTACCTATGATAAATATTACAGACCTCTACATGCTTTGTATGTAGGAAAATGTGCAAAATCTGCAGTGTATCAAATACTTGTTCTCCCCACTGTATATACATGCATATCAGAAAGATCCCAAATGTAGTATATTAGAGGCTAGGAAGTATGGCGTCTCATCTAGAACAAAGAATGAACTAGTGTATATAGAACGGGCAACAATGCAGTAGGACCTCCCAGAGATCTCTAAAGAAGCTTCAGAGATACAATGGGCAACAAAAGTAAAAGGGAATGTACAATCAATTAATAGGCTTGCTTTGATAGATCCCCCCAGGATGGGAGCATACAAAATCATGATCCCTTAGTAAGTAACCAGGAGCATGGCTTTCATGTTACACTCCTCAGTGTGGCGAGTTCCGCTGTGGATATGAAGAGGTGCTGGTTACTGTGAACTGAGGTACTCATGAGGAAAATCCAACGACAGTAATACACAACATAATAGGTAACAGGAGAAGTTACATAAACAGAACACATCTAGCATGTCTAACTTAATAGAACACTCACTGACCCTGTGAACTATAAACATCCAAATTCACAGCCGAGTAACAGAAAATAGATCAAGTGGTTAGTGTGCCACTATGAGCTTAGTGGTAAGGCATGAACAAAAGAGCAAGTCTTATGCCGCGTACACATGACAGGACTTTCCGGCAGACTAGGTCCGACGGGATTAGTCCATCGGACAATCCGAACATGTGTGGGCTAATCCATTCTTTTTTGGGAGAAAAATCAGATGGACCTAGAAATAGAACATGTTTTAAATCTATCTGACGGACTCAATTCCGACGGACTTAATTCAGGAGAAACGTTGGTCCGTGTGCTGGTCCAATGGACCAAATACGAAGCAATGGAAGCTATTGACTACTGGCTATTGAACTTCCTTGTTTAGTCCTGTTTACGCCATAACGTTCAAAACAAACGGACTTACGGATTTGTGGGCAAGTCCGTTCGTTCTGAAAGTCCGTCTGAATTTTGGCAAAAGTCCGTCTGGAAGACCGTCGGACCTAGTTTGCCGGAAAGTCCATTGTGTGTACGCAGCATTACCCTAGCTTTTTGTAGCCTACATATATAGGACACAGTATGCACCTTAGATCTGCCAGAAATCAGTGAGGCAGATGATCATGTAGACTCTGGCTTGGCCCATTAGTTCTTGATCGCCCATCCTTCTTCCCTGATGCGGTGTCCATTGCATTTGTGGGCACGTGAAGGTCCAAGTCTTGCAGTAAACAGAGCCAGTGATCTAGATGGAATTGTGGGATCCTCAGGTGTTTCAAAGTAGGAGGAACATCTGTCATGGAACGGATCAGGAATGTATCCATACCCTTCCAGACTATCAGGCGCAGTGGTTACCCCCACTGATAAGTAGCACCGATCTCACAAAGCTTATCCAAAAGGGGTTTCAGGATCACCTGCTATCGTAGAGTATTCATTGATAGGTCTGGGGGGATTTGCAAGGTGGCTGCATTAAAGTCAATCCTTTGCATTTGCCAAACCTTATGGAGCACGTCTTCTTTTTGTTGCGCAAGAAAATGAATGTGGCTTAAAATTTTGCGAGGACAACTATGGAAATCCCATTGAAAATTTGTTGCTAATGTGTAAGGTATAGTCTATAAGCCTAGAAAAATCAGTTTATAAATGGATAGAAAACTGTCTAAAAGACCAAATTCAGAGAGGAGTGGTTAATGATTCATACCCTGAATGGTCTAAGGTTATCAGTGGTGTACCCCAAGGTTCAGTGTTGGGAACTTTACTTTTTAACATCTTTATAAATGATATTGGGTCTGGGATTAAAAGTACCATTTCTGTCTTTGCAGATGACACCAAGCTATGCAATGGAATAACATCCTTATCTTAGTCTAATTTGGCAACTATGTAGCAAATGAGGTTTGATGTTGATAAATGTAAAGTTATGTATGGTACTTTGGGCCTAAGAATTTGCATGCATCATACATACTAGGGGGAGTACAACTGGCAGAATCCATAGTGGAGAAGGATCTGGGGGTTTTGGTAGATCATAAGCTTAATAATAGCATGCAATGCCAAGCTGCATTAGATTATTATTATTGCATTAGAGAGGCCAGGCCAGCGGCGCGACTTCACCCACCTCCTCCCTCCCTCTTCTCCGGGCTCCAGTGCAGCATTAAGAGAACAGGGTCTCTCTCTCTGCGCCACTGCTGCTGGCCTGCTGTTGATTTGAGAGAGACTCAGGAGTCATACAATTTTTGGGGGGCCAATTGCCCCGTTGTCCCCCGGATCAGTCCCTGCATTGTACAGAGTGCAGGGTTTAGGAGTGTGTGGAGTACAGAGTGCAGGGTTTAGGAGTTTGCATTGTACAGAGTGCAGGGTTTAGGAGTTTGCATTGTACATAGTGCAGGGTTTAGGAGTGCGTTATGTACAGAGTGAAGGTTTTAGGAGTGCGTGGTGTACAGAGTGCAGGGTTTAGAAGTGTGCATTGTACAGAGTGCAGGGTTTAGGAGTGTCTGATGTACAGAATGCAGGGTTTAGCAGTGCGTGGTGTACAAAGTGCAGGGTTTAGAAGTGTGCGGTGTACAGAGTGCAGAGTTCAGGAATGCGTGGTGTACAGAGTGCAGGTTTTAGGAGTGTGCGATGTACAGAGTACAAAGTTTAGGAATGCATGGTCTAGAGAGCGCAGGATTTAGGAGTTCACGTGTACAGAGTGCAGAGATCAGGAGTGTGCGATGTACAGAGTGAAGGCTTTAGGAGTGCACAGTGTACAGAGTGCATTGATCAGGAGTCGTGGTGTAAAGAATGCAGAGTTTAGGTCTGTGCGGTATACAGAGTGAAGGGGTTAGGAATGTGCAGTGTACAAAGTGCAGGATTTAAGAGTACGTGTTGTGTAGAGAAATGCAGAAGTGTGTGGAGATCAGAAGTGTGTGGTGTAAAGAGTGCAGGGTTCAGGAGTGTGCTACTTGCAGAGTGCATGCTATATACAGAACTGTGCAGTCAGTCAAAGTTTTCTTACTTGCCACTTTAAAACAAAAATGACTCTCCCCCTCCCCCCCAAATTTCCTCCCGCCTCCAAATCCTCACCCTAGACAGGACTGACATCCCTCTTCTAGCACAAGCCCCCCCCCCCCCCCCACATCAATATAAAGCCTCTTCCCCTGCCATAAATCCTTTTGTTTCTCCTCCTCCAAATTTCCTAACACTGATCTCCTACACAGTGTGTGCTCAGGCTGTTCTTTCTCCCAGGCTCCTCCTCATGTATTCTGTCATAGAACATATCAGAGCCGAGGAGAAGCCTAGGGAAAGCTTCCTTGGATCTGGGGTGACAAGCAGCAGCTGGCAGGGGGAGATGATGTGGGTGCTAGCAATTGCAGAACGGGCAACACAAGAATGGATGGTCGGTACTAGCGATGTCATTGGGGCCCCTCCCACACATTACACCAGATCAGGGACCCGGGCAGGGAGGGTTCACCGCCTGGAGAGTTGTGCTGTCACTTCTAAATATAGAAGCCGGCTTCTGTATTTAGAATTGACAGCAGTGAGCAGACAGCACAGGGCTAGCGTTGTCGGTGGTAGAACGGCGTTCCGCCACATTTCGGCTGAAAAAAAGCCAATAAACGTGATATTATATATCGATTTTTTTTTTTTATAACTTCAGATTCGTGTGCTTCATTCAAAGTTGCAAATTTAGCTCCTCTTTTATCTGCACCAGGGATGGAGGCAAATTACTCTACCCAGTCACTGCCTCATTTAATGTCCCACCTATACCCCCTTCTCCTTCTCATCCAGATGCAAAGTAGGTTTCCTGAACAAAAAGAATATCTCCTTTCAGAGAATATACTTCTTTTGTAGTTCTGAACTTTTATAAGTGTAGCACTGACCCCCGAAGGAGCTGCTGGTTAAATTTGGGCTTACAGTTACCTTCTTGACCTCGTATGCGTCTAGGAGTTTCCCAAGGTAGATGGCCTAAAGAACTGTAGAGACTGACACTGGATCCGCTTTAGGGATTTTTATTTGCAAAATGGTAGACAAAACACAGTCTCTCAATAAAGGACAAAGGGTTTAGGAAGGAAGTTCAGGTACTCTTGGAACTGCTTAAGACTGAATGTCTCTCACTATGAAATCCAGGGAATAGCCATTCGCAATTGGATATTACAGCTAACGGATAAATCTCCTCTCAGCATATTTAGCAGCCAATAGGTGATTCGGATAAAGCAAAGTCTCTGCCACAGACTTGGTTGTAGCACTTGTAAAGGAAAAGTCTCTGCCACAGACTTGGTTGTAACTGAAGGATATATGAAGTTAGAGAACCCTCATACGGTACCAGTATCTTGCAGCCGGTGCGGCGATACCGTACGAGTGTGGATTCACCTGGTGTTTTTCAACTTAGCTTCCAGGCTCTTGCCGAGCAGCCAGCCTTTTGCATGGCCCTCTTCTGAAGAGTCCTCCCCTGGTTGCGTTCGCAGTTGCTGGGCCTCTCCAAAACCAAGACGGCACCGGACCACCTTAGAGTCCTCCTTCCAGTTACTGTGCCTAGGGCTAGCCAGCCCCGAGATTCGGAAATGGATGGATCTGCACCCCAGGCCATGAGGGCCCCTGAGGGCTGGTCAGGAGGACCAGGACCAAACAGACAGAAAGATCTTCTGGACCGGAACCCCGAAGCACGTGACCTCAGTACCTTAAGTACCCCCTTCCAGAATGCACAGCGAGGCAACACACTCACTGGTTGGTTCAGAGAGAGATTGGCACCCAATGCGTCCAACCGGACTGCGTTCTTGTGCTTGCCAGAGGTGACACCGACACCTATGGCTAAGTAGAACACAGTGCAATCCAGCCAAACTGATACTGAGACCATAATTTAGAACAATTAACCCCAAAACCCAACATTTAGGAACATTTAAATTTACAAAACATATAGCGCAGGCTCATAAGGAGCCCGGCGCTACATAAGGGCTATTTAGTCTTCTTGCATTTATTGATATAACTTTGAAGGTCATAGTATGGGAGTATGTACGTGGTGAATCTTGTGCTTATGTGTCTTAAAAAAGACAAACAGGGGGGGCGTGGCCTAGCGAGCGAGCCGGATGGAAGTGCAGTACCGGAGCTCCGGCAAACTCAGGGACAATAGCAGCTATAAGCGATCATCCACGGCAGACAGACCGCTTCAGCTGACGGGCATACCATCACCCACATCGAGCATGTCTGGGAAAAGAAAGCAGGACCGAAAACTGCAGCGACTGACAGACTACTACCCCACAAGCGGCAAGGCCGAGGGCCAAGATGGCGCTGAGGCCTACTCATCCCCGGAAGCCTCGAGGCATCAGCGGACCTCACATAAAGGTAACAAACCACAAATGAGGGATTCCCCAGACGAGAGAAGGCAATTTCCTTCTACCCCATCCACATGCAGCCAGGCCAAGTCCAAACTTAGATTGGATGCTGAAGGATTAGACAGAGCGGGAAGCCCGGCCTCAGACTCAGGGGAGGACACTAGAGAACTCGCAGAATCTATTGAATCCTTCCCCACACAAAACATGCCAGTCATGGACACTGTTTTAAAAGATATGCTGTTATCACTACGTAGCTCACTGCAATCTAACATGGCAGGATACATGCATCGGGTCAATAGAGATATACAGGAGGTGGGGAACAGAGTAGATCACATTGAATCTAAGATGGGGGAATACGCCTCTGCCATTAATGAACTAGTAGATGCACATGAGGAAAACAAAGCTGAATCTGACTGGATTAAAGCTAAAATGGCAGATTTAGAGGACAGATCCAGAAGGAACAATTTGAAGATAAGAGGGATCCCTGAAACTGTATTGCAGTCTGACTTAGCTGCCCACGTCACCGCCATTTTCAAATCCCTCATGCCATCGCTCACAGATCTTGATGTCACCATTGACAGAATCCACCGACTGCCCAAACCTACCCACCTACCCGACCAAATCCCTAGAGATGTGATCCTCAGGCTTCACTTCTTCCACATTAAAGAACAACTCATGTCCATAATGAGGAAGCAAGACCAGATCCCCACTCCATGCCAAAACCTACAATTCTTTGCAGACCTATCGCAGTATAGACTGCAGAAACGCAAGAATCTGAACACGGTAACAAAAAAGTGTTGAGGAACCACAAAATTGTATACAGGTGGGGATACCCCACAAAGCTAACTGTGAACATAAACAACCAATCATACACCGTGACCTCATTGGAGAAAGGTATTGCCCTTCTGAGAGAGTGGGACATACTGCCAGATCACCAAGAGGATCCTGATATGTCCAGCAATCCCCGTCGACTTACCCAGGAATGGAAAAAAGTCACGACCAAAAACGCCACCTCTCATTCCTGAACAGGTAGTAGGGATGATAAGCCAACTGCACCTTGTCCCTGACCATTGGAGTCGCTAGGACAGAACTTAACCCCCAACAGTGTTTCACAGCGATAAGCTGTCTTTGGGTACCATTACCCCCAAGTTCCGTTGCAGTCAAGTACATGCAACAAAGCTGATTACTGTATTTTTTTTATCTTTTGTTGTTTCTGTTATTCCTGCACCCTATGCTCCCTCTTCTCTCCTTCACTCTCCCCAACCTCCTGCTTGTGTGCATGAGACGTGGACAACTCTACGCCGAACCCATGAAAAATTCCTGAAAGATGACAGAAGACCTCAACTGCCATCAGAAAAATCGCTAACTACAAACCAGCGTCAATACAACTCAACTACAGCGGGACAACCAAGTAAGTCCTACCTTCAACACGACACTGCCAGAACATATACACCCTATAGACCAAGTGTTGAGCTGAGGGATGCTACTTCATCTCATGACTTATTCTATATCTGAAACATGGCTATTAATATAGTTTCTATCAATGCCAAGGGGCTTAACCACCCCATGAAACGCAAGTCCTTATGGCAAGAAGCTCTACACCACCAAGGAGATATCCTGTGCACTCAAGAGACACACTTTTGCAACACAGCACCACCGAAATGCTCACACAGAAGCTTTCCTTTTGTATACATGGCTAACGCAGATTCTAAAACCAAAGGCGTATTAATAGCAAGAAGAGATTCAGTAGCGTTCACACTAACCCAGGAGATTCGTGACACTCTAGGCAGATACCTGATTTTAATCTGCACAATCAACTCCACACCATATACCATAGCGACAGACTATTCTCCTAACAAACGCCAAGTGCATTTTTTTCAACAAGCTGATGAGGAGAATCAGGAAATGCCAGAAAGGTCCACTTATTCTGTGTGGAGACTTCAACCTGACCCCAGAACCAATGATGGACTCAACATCCACTCCCCTGCGCAGCCCTCCTTCACTAAACCCTTCCATACAGAAACATGGAGTCTACGACGCCTGGAGGTGTTTACATGGTAATGAAAAGGATTACACTTTTTTTTCAGCTCCCCACAAGATTTATACCAGGATAGACCTTGCCATAGTAGATCAACAGATCTTGTTCAACACCAAAGATTTCCGCATCAATGCTATAACTTGGTCTGATCATGCCTCCATCGTTCTGACTATTGCTAATGCTGCCTATTCTAGGACAAACCCAGTATGGAGGTTGAACACTATTTTATTGCAACAGCCCACAACCAAAGACCAAATTACAAAACATCTGAATAATTTTTTTAAAGATAATGTTAATTCTGTGCAATGTCCTATTATGGCATGGAACGCCCACAAAGCGTTCATAAGGGGTATGTTCATACAGATCGGGGCAAGGGCAAAGAGGCAGAGGCAGCAGCGAACCGCGGAGCTAACTTGGCAAATCTCGTAATTAGAATCCAAAAACAAAGCGTCATTTGACCAAGACACCTCAAATAAATTATCGCAACTTAGATATGAACTTAGACTCCACCTCTTAGTTTTGAAAAGGCCACTAAAAGACTCAAAATGAATTATTATGCTAATGGTAATAAAGCAGGGAAACTCCTGGCCCAGATC
Organism: Lithobates sylvaticus; assembly: GCA_028564925.1. NCBI lineage: Eukaryota > Metazoa > Chordata > Amphibia > Anura > Ranidae > Lithobates > Lithobates sylvaticus. The sequence goes on along the minus strand of CM053026.1, from coordinate 773,006,153 downwards.
CTCCAAGGCCATAGATATAAATCTAGAATTCCCTTTATCATCCACCCAGCTACTAGCAAGAAAGAATACCACCCCCAAAAAATTGCAGATGCCTTTAGTCATTATTATGGATCCTTATATAACTTAAAAGATGACACTACCACCGTACAACCAAACCTCGGGGTCATTAATGACTTCCTGGACAATTTGTCAAAAAAGACAAACAGTACCTTTGAAAAGAATGATTGTATGTGGTAGAGTGTAGAGAGTAGTATGAAGAATCCCGGTCCATTTGGTGATCTTGATGAGGAAAAAGGCAAGTAGCGAAGTAGGGTTAAGTAGAAAAAAAGGTGTTCTATGTGATTGGATGACCATAATAAAACATTGTAGAACAGGTCATAATATGCTGTAAGAAAGACAGGAAGAGTGGGCAGCCTTTGCTGCTGTAAAAAACCAAGTAATGAGGGTGATCTAACACTGGGTTACACAATAGTCGAGGAAATGTAATGTCTGACATCCCGTTTGTGTGCATAGAAAACAATAGCATTTGGAGGGATAAACTGTGTAGTTTGAAAAAAAAAATGGAGAATTCCTAATGGGGTTTTTAAGCAGCAAAAATATGTCAAAAGAGTTCATAAAAATTATTAATTTTATTTATCACAAGACAATTGGACATCACTGTAGTATGAGCTCTGATGTACACAATGCGAGACAGTTTGGACTGAGAGGAGAATCAAACAGTGGATGATACCATGTGATATAATTTATAAACAATGTACATCAGAGGGTATTTACTCACAGTGTTGATAAAGGGTAATTATACTATCCGATGTTGGGAAATGCCCCTGTAGTTTATACTTCATAATGTGTTGGATCAGTGCAGAGAGATCTGATTGGGAGACATTTTCTGCTATGCCTCTACATTTTATATTGTTCTATCTGGACCAAGTATTTCTGTCTACTATCTTAGTTACAAGTAGGAATGAGCTTCGAGTTCGAGTCGAACTCATGTTCGACTCGAACATTGCCTGTTCGCCTGTTCACCGAACAATTTGGGGTGTTTGCGGCAAATTCGAAAAAGCACCCTGTAAAAGTCTATGGGAGAAATCTAAAGTGCTAATTTTGTGTTTGTGGACCTTGGTCCTGCCCCAGGGGACATGTATCAATGCAAAAAAAAGTTTTAAAAACGTCAGTTTTTTCAGGAGCAGTGATTTTAACAATGCTTAAAGTGAAACAATAAAAGTGTAATATTCCTTTAAATTTTGTACCCGGGGGGTGTGTATAGTATGCCTGTGAAGGGGCACATGTTTCCTGTGCTTAGAACTGTCCCTGCACAAAGTGTTATTTTTGCAGGAAAAAAAGCTATTTAAAATCACTCGCGGCTATAATGAATTGCCGGCTCCCGTAATACAGAGAACAGCCATTGAAAATCATTGATTAAAAAAAAAATGCCCTTCAGGTCTGGTATGGATATTAAGGGGAACCCTGGGTCAATTTAAAAAAAAAAAATGACGTGGGGTTCCCCCTAAATATCCATACCAGACCCTTAAGGTCTGGCATGTATTTTAAGGGGAACTCAACGCCAAATTTAAAAAAAAAAAAATGGCGTGGGGGTCCCCCTCAATATCCATACCAGACCCTTATCCGAGCACGCAACCTGGCAGGCCGCAGGAAAAGAGGGGGGACGAGAGAGTGCCCCCCCTCCTGAACCGTACCAGGCCACATGCCCTCAACATTGGGAGGATGCTTTGGGGTCCCTTGTGACCCCTCAAAGCACCATGTCCCCATGTTGATGAGGAGAAGGGTCTCTTCCCCACAACCCTGGCCGGTGGTTGTGGGGGTCTGCGGCGAGGGGCTTATCAGAATCTGGAAGCCCCCTTTAACAAGGGGACACCCAGATCCCGGCCCACCCCTGTTTGAAATGGTAAGGGGGTACAAAAGTACCCCTAGCATTTCACAAAGAAAGTGTAAAAAATTGTTAAAAAACACACTGACACCGTTGGGAAAAGTCCTTTATTAAAAATAAAAAAAAGATTCCAGCAGTGGTAATCCTTTTTTGCTATCCAGCGATGGGTGGTCTCTTCTCCGGGGTCCAGCTTCCAGATTCTGATAAGCCCCCCGCCGCAGACCCCCACAACCACCGGCCAGGGTTGTGGGGAGGAGACCCTTCTCCTCATCAACATGGGGACATGGTGCTTTGAGGGGTCACAGACCCCCAAAGCATCCTACAAATGTTGAGGGCATGTGGCCTGGTACGGTTCAGAAGGGGGGGTGCTCTCTCGTCCACCCCCTTTTTTCCTGGGGCCTGCCAGGTTGCGTGCTCAGATAAAGGTTTAGTATGGATATTTAGGGGGAACCCCACGTGATTCTTTTTTATTTGACCCGGGGTTCCCCTTAATATCCATACCAGACCTGAAGGGCCTGGTAATTGAATTTGGGGGGAACCCCACCCTTTTTTTTTTTATCAATGATTTTTAATGACTGTTCTCTGTATTAAGAGAGCCGGCAATTCATTATAGCCGCGAGTGATTTTAAATAGCTTTTTTTCTGCAAAAATGACACTTTGTGCAGGGACAGTTCTAAGCACGGGAAACATGCGCCCCTTTACATGCATACTATACACACCCCCAGGTACGAAATTTAAAGGAATATTACACTTTTATTGTTTCACTTTAAGCATTATTAAAATCACTGCTCCTGAAAAAACGTCAGTTTTTAAAACTTTTTTTTTCATTGATACATGTCCCCTGGGGCAGGACCCGGGTCCCCAAACACTTTTTATGACAATAACTTGCATATTAGCCTTTAAAATTAGCACTTTTGATTTTGAACGTTCGAGTCCCATAGACTTTAATAGGGTTCTAAAGTTCACACAAACTTTAGGTCTGTTCGCAGTTTCTGGTGCGAACCGAACAGGGGGGTGTTCGGCTCATCCCTAGTTACAAGTCATTGTATTTTAAAATGATAGTCAACATGTGCGCCTACCAGATCATTATACGCCATGAAAAGTTCCCCCATTTTGGATTCCGTGTGTTGAATTCTCTCTGGCTGGTCCTGTGTGGTAAGTCTGGGATTTGAAAATAAGGATGAAAAATATGTATGAAATGTTAGTCTCAGGGAGATCAGCAGATTTTTATGGTAATTTCGGACACAGGCTGGTCAGCAGCAAGGAAGTTTTCAATATTAGTAAGTTCTTGGAGATGACTTTCTTGAGAGTCTGTGTCTACAGGGCTGGGTGGTGGATCTGATGGCCCTTCTCCCCTCTGCGTGTTGTGGGGATGGATGGGGGAGAGGACTCACCTGACCATGGTGCAGCCTGGACTGCTGTGTGCCGGGAATCCTGAGCAGGGCTGATAGGAGCAGAGAGAGAGAAAGCACTAGACAGCTTCCCTGAGAGAACCAGCGCCATCTTGGACGCAGTGAGTGCCCACCTCCATGCAGTGGTGTATTTTGGTTTTGTGCTTCCCTATGCAAGAGTAAAATTTGTCCCACCCCTTCCTGTCCGTTGACACTCACCACCATCTGATCCCGCCAAGAACAGGTTGATGGAGGATCTATTCCCCATTTGCTTGGCAGATCAGATTGGATGTCCATTTCCATACAACCGCCCCATAGAGGAGAGCGAGCTGTGTCTGTGTGTCGGCTCTGCATAGCAGACAGATCCCCTCACTGAGCAGGCAGGTTTCCTCTACAGAACCTGTGTGAAAGGGCTTTTACTATGTTTTTTGTTTTATTTTATTTTTGTTACAACTTTATGTTTTTTTTTTTTACATTTTTTGGGGGGTGGGGGGCTTTGGAGAGACATCAGGGGTCTAAACAGATCTCTAATTTCTCTTTTTGAGACAGAGAAAGGGACTGAAGACAGTCCCTTTCGCTGCAGACTTTCTCTATTCATTCATAAAATTAAATATAGTAAACAGTGTTTACTATATTTCAATCACAAATTGACAGATCGTATAACACTTTACTATGTGTGATTAATGAATACAGAAGCAATCAGTACTGTGATTGCTGTCTGTATTCTTTCAGGAAAGAAACATGCATGGAGCAGCCTCGCCATCCATCCATCCACATTTCCGGCACTAGTAGCGGCTGTAGCCGGTGGGAGGGGGAGGTGGGAGAGCCGGTCAACAGCTGCAAGGAGCAGCCCCCCCCCCCCCCCCCCCCGCCCTCCATCCATCCACATTTCCGGCACTAGTAGTGGCTGTAGCCAGCGGGACAGGGAGGAGGGAGAGCCAGTCGGCAGCGGCATAGAGCAGCCCCCCTCGCCCTCCATCCATCCATATTTCCCACACTAGTAGCGGCTGTAGCCGGCGGAAGGTGTAGGTAGGAGAGCCGGTCAGCAGCTGCATGAAGCAGCCCCCCTCGCCCTCCATCCATCCACATTTCCAGCACTAGTAGCAGCTGTAACTGGCGGGAGGGGGAGGTGGGAGATCCGGCCAGCAGCTGCAAGGAGCAGCCCCCCCTGCTCCATCCACATCTCCCGCATTAGCAGCTGCTGCAACCGGTGGGAGGGGGAGGTGGGAGCCAGGAAGGAGCACCTGGAAATCAGGGAGGTGAGGGTGCGCTAACGGAAGGGTCGGAGGAGCAGAGGGGGGGAATATATTTGGACAAAACGATCCCTCTATGGATCAGGTTTGCGGGGTCAGTGCAGCGGGGTGAAGTGGCAGGAAGAGGGAGCCTGGGGGCAGTGCAGCCCCCCTGAAAACTGTCGCCCAAGGAAAAAGCCTTGTTACAATAACCAAGGAGCTTAATGTGCTTTTCTTACTCATAAGGGGGAATGTCTGCAACCTCTAAGATCTCCCGGTCAGATGTGTCAAAGAAAAATCTAAAAAGATCAAAAAGTAAAAATCGCCTGGACCCTTCCCATAAGTATTCAAATGGTACACTCTAAAAAACAGTGCAGTTCAAATGTCGAATCCAAACTCCACTGAACTCAAAAGGATCTGAATGTTAAACAGTTCTATGCTGGTAAAATTTTCTATGTTAAGCAAAGAATTAATAAAGAAACAAAATAAACTAAATTCCATTTGGCTGGGTACAGTGATATTAGTAATACTTAACCACCTTGCATCCAGGCCAATTCTGACATTTCTCTCCTGCATGTAAAATTCCAAATTTTTTTGCTAGAAAATTACATAGAACCCCCAAACATTATATATGTGTAACGCCGAGCGCTCCGGGTGCCTCCTCCATCCCGGAGCGCCCACGGCGTCCTCGGCTCTGCAGCACCCCGGTCGGCTCCGCTGACCGCAGGCGCCGCTCGGTTCTCAGGAGGCGATCCTCGTGGCGGCCTCGGCCCGCTCGGGGATCGCATTCCACTCTCCTTGCCTCTCTCCTCCTACCTTCTCCGGCGCGCGCGCGCACACTACTGTTGATCTTAAAGGGCCAGCGCACAAGTAATTGGTGCCTGGCCCAAATTACTGTTACACCCAAAACACTTCATAAACCCACTTCCCCTTCCTGTCCTGGCCGGATCTTGAGTCGCCTTTCGTGCCCAGTGAAAGCAAAAGCATTGTGTGTTTTGCTCCTACTGTGTATCCAGACCTTTGCTGTTGCCCCCGACTACGAACCTTTGCCACCTGCCTTGACCCTTTGCTATGTTTGACCTTGCCTCTGCCTAATCCTTGTGTACCGCGCCTGTCTCAGCTGTCAGTGGGGTCGAGTTGCTATTGGAAGACACGACCTGGTTGCTACCGCCGCTACAAGTCCATCCCGCCTTGCGGCGGGCTCTGGTGAAAACCAGTAGCAACATTAGAACCGGTCCTCCAATACAACCCGTGCTATCGCCCCATTGGCATAGGGGATCCACCTCCTGTTCCCCGCCGTACCCAGAGCGTGACAATATGTTTTTTTAGCAAAGACCATAGAGAATACAATGGCGGTCGTTGCGCGGTATTTGCACAGCAATTTTTCGATAGTGTTTTTTTAAGAAAAAAACAGTTTCATGTTTACAAAAAAAAACAGTAAAGTTAGACAAATTTTTTTGCATAATGTGAAAGATGAAGATACGCTGAGTAAATAGATACCCAACATGTCACGCTTCAAAATTGCACGTGCTTGTGGAATGGCGCCAAACTTTGGTATTTAAAAATCCCCATAGGCAACGCTTTAAAATGTTTTACTGGTTACGTATATTGAGTTACAGAGGAGGTCTAGGGCTAGAATTATTGCTCTTGCCCTTTAACGTTCATGGCGATACCTCACATGTGTAGTTTGAACACTGTTTTCATATGTGGGCGGGACTTACGTATGCGTTCACTTCTGCGTACGAGCACACGGGGACATTTTCTACTGAAGAAGATCATTTGAAATGCGTTGAGTCCACATGTGTTTTGTTGGATGAAAATGTGTGAAATGTGTGAATCCCACAATTGGCATTTATTTTAACCACTTCAGCCCCGGACCAATTTGCAGCTAAAGGACCAGGCCCCTTTTTGCAATTCGGCACTGCGTCGCTTTAACTAACAATTGCGCGGTCGTGCGACGTGGCTCCAAAACAAAATTGGCGTCCTTTTTTTCCCACAAATAGAGCTTTCTTTTGGTGGTATTTGATCGCCCCTGCGGTTTTTATTTTTTGCGCTATAAACAAAAATAGAGCGACAATTTTGAAAAAAATGCAATATTTTTTACTTTTTGCTATAATAAATATCCCCAAAAAATATATAAAAAAACATTTTTTTTTTCCTCAGTTTAGGCTGATACGTATTCTTCTACATATTTTTGGTAAAAAAAATCGCAATTAGCGATTATTGATTAGTTTGCGCAAAAGTTATAGCGTTTACAAAATAGGGGATCGTTTTATAGCATTTTTTATTAATATTTTTTTTTTTTTAGTAGTAATGGCGGCGATCAGCGATTTTTATTGTGACTGCGACATTTTGGCGGACACATCGGACATTTTTGACACATTTTTGGGACATTTGTCATTTATACAGCAATCAGTGCTATTTAAATAGCACTGATTCCTATGTAAATGACAGTTGTAGTTAGGGGGTTAACCACTAGGGGGCGGGGAGGAGTCAGTGTGACGTGTTGTGTTTTTTTTTACAGTAGGGGGGCGTGGCTGTACGTCTGACGTCATTGATCGGCGTTCCCGATGACAGGGAACCGCCGATCACTGACAGTCAGTGTAGGAAGCGCGGGGAGAGGTTTGTTTACATAGACCTCTCCCCGTTCTTCAGCTCCGTAACCCGATCGCGGGATACCAGCGGCGATCGGGTCCGCTGGTCCCGCGGCCGGGGTCACGGAGCTCCCGACCGGGTCGCGAGCGCGCCGCTAGCGGCGCGCAGCGCGACCACGGGCAGGCACATGCACGATCACGTACAGGTACGTGATTCTGCCTGCCCGTGCCATTCTGCTGACGGTCACATTCTTTTATTTCTTTATTTTTAATTGAATTCATCTTAAGTAATCACCAATAGCAAACTAAGGTTACAAATAGGGATGAGCTTCGAGTTCGAGTCGAACTCATGTTCGACTCGAACATTGCCTGTTCAGCGAACAGCGAACAATTTGGGGTGTTCACGGCAAATTCGAAAAGCATCCTGTAAAAGTCTATGGAAGAAATCTAAAGTGCTAATTTTAAAAGCCTATATGCAAGTTATTGTCATAAAAAGTGTTTGGGGACCTGGGTCCTGCCCGAGGGGACATGTATCAATGCAAAAAAAAGTTTTAAAAACGGCCGTTTTTTCAGGAGCAGTGATTTTAATAATGCTTAAAGTGAAACAATAAAAGTGTAATATTACTTTAAATTTCGTACCTGGGGGATGTCTATAGTATGCATGTAAAGGGGCGCATGTTTCCCGTGCTTAGAACTGTCCCTGCACAAAGTGTCATTTTTGCAGGAAAAAAAGCCATTTAAAATCACTCGCGGCTATAATGAATTTCCAGCTCCTGTAATACAGAGAACAGTCATTCATTGAATATCATTGATAAAAAAATTAAAATAAAAAAATAAAGCGTGGGGGTTCCCCCAAATTCAATTACCAGGCCCTTCAGGTCTGCTATGGATATTAGGGGGAACCCTGCGTCAAATTAAAAAAAAAATGACGTGGGGTTCCCCCTAAATATCCATACCAGACCCTTCAGGTCTGGGATGGATTTTAAGGGGAACCCCACACCAAAAAAAAAAAAATGGAGCGGGGTCCCCCTCAAAATCCATACCAGACCCTTATCCGAGCACGCAACCTGGCAGGCTGCAGGAAAAGAGGGGGGGACGAGAGAGGCCCCCCTCCCTCCTGAACCGTACCAGGCCACATGCCCTCAACATTGGGAGGATGCTTTGGGGGTCTGTGACCCCTCAAAGCACCATGTCCCCATGTTGATGGGGACAATGGCCTCGTCCCCACAACCCTGGCCATTGGTTGTGGGGGTCTGCGGGCGGGGGCTTATCGGAATCTGGAAGCCCCCTTTAACAAGGGGACCCCCAGATACCAGCCCCCCCTGTGTGAAATGGTAAGGGGGTACAAATGTACCCCTACCATTTCACCAAAAAAATGACAAAAATGTTAAAAATGACAGGAGATGGTCTTTGACAATTTGTTTATTAAAATCTTCTTTCATCTTCTTTCTTCTGGTCTTCTTCCTTTCTTCATCCTTCGGTTTTCGATTTTAATAAAGGAATTGTCAAAGATTTTTTTTTTAAATTTGACGCAGGGTTCCCCTTAATATCCATAGCAGACCTGAAGGGCCTGGTAATTAAATTTGGGGGAACCCCCACGCTTTATTTTTTTTATCAACTTTCAATGAATAAATGTTCTCTGTATTACGGAAGCCTGCAATTCATTAGCCGCAAGTGATTTTAAATAGCTTTTTTTCCTGCAAAAATGACACTTTGTGCAGGGACAGTTCTAAGCACGGGAAACATGCGCCCCTTCACAGGCATACTATAGACACCCCCCAGGTATGAAATTTAAAGGAATATTACACTTTTATTGTTTCACTTTAAGCATTATTAAAATCACTGCTCCTGAAAAAATGGCTGTTTTTAAAACTTTTTTTGCATTGGTACATGTCCCCTGGGGCAGGACCCAGGTCCCCAAACACTTTTTATGACAATAACATGCATATTAGACTTTAAAATTAGCACTTTTGATTTTGAACGTTCGAGTCCCATAGACTTTAATAGGGTTCTAAAGTTCACACGAGCTTTAGGTCTGTTAGGTTCTGGTGCGAACCGAACAGGGGGGTGTTCGGCTCATCCCTAGTTACAAAGTACACATTGAAAACCACTTTACAATTTCAATATTTTCATTATACTAGTTATAAAATACTACTACTACTACTAATAATAATAATAATAATAAGAATAATAATAAGAATAATTTTACAGTAATAATATTGATATTTGTATAATTGTTACTTTATTAATTTATTTATTTGTATGCATCTTATTGCTATTCACCTAAACTGGATTGTTCAAGGAATAGTTAAAGTGAAGATACATAATAAGACTTGTATGATGAGAGTTTGTATTGGAAAGCAGATGGTGATCAGTAAATTCAGCGTCTGTTTCCTGGGGGGGATCCGGCAGAAACTTTTATCCAATAAAATCTCAGGTTTGTTCTTTGGTGACTTAGTTGTTCTATTCTGAATGGAGCCGTCCCACCACTGTAATTATGTGTCGTCTTGTGGACGTCTCTAGTGATCGCTCAGCTCAGGTGTCAGTAGTCCCGGGAGAATCGCACACAGAAGGTTTAGAATCCTCTAAAAATGAAGAATGATGTCACCGGATTTACTATTTTCTACAATCTGATGCAATGTGTGAGATATTGTTTTCTCTCAGTCCGCATATGGTGATCAGCCTCCAGAATATGACCTATCAGGGGAATCCAACACAACAGTCATAGTAAAAGATTTTACTGTATAAGACACAAGAAATACCAAATTCTAAATGTGTCTCTAAACTTTCAACCAATAGAATAATCTCTGGCTTTTCTCTGAAGTAGATGTTTAATAATATTCTACTACTTTTCAGTATGAGCAATGCTGAGAGAAAAAAAAGTTATATCATTTAGTCATTTATTTTACTAAATATTCAGTATATATTACATTTAAAATTCAGATGCAAGAATACAAATTAATGTAATTCTTATTAGCATGTAAATTATTAAGAAAATGTATATGATAATTAAAGATAAAATTAACTATTCACAAAATATCATTAATAATAATAATAATAATAATAACAATACAAACTAGAAAAGCTGGGGAAATTGTGTGACGTGTTCTTGCCTCCACCTACTGGAGTGGGGGAAGTAACTGGATGGAGTGGCTTGAGTAACTGTGAAAAGTGTTAAAAAACTGAATATTTAAAAAAGTATAAATAGTAGTAAAAAATTTGAAGATTTTTTTTTCAAAAAATTTTTTTTTTCAAAAATATATATATTTTTTTTTCAATTATTATTTTTTTTTTTAATGGGGTGGTCATTGAAAGGAAACGTGGGAAGTGTAGAGTTACCCTTTAAGATTTAATAGTATTGTACAAAGATGTTTTTCTGTTTTTCTGTAGAAACTCACTGTAATTCTGTTTATCTCACACTCACACATTGCCATAACAAGTTTTAGTTCTCATGGTTTGCTTCTAGTAGCGGGTCTGCTTCCCATAACAAGTTTTCTGTATACCAAAACATACTGGGAATCTTATCAAGGACATATATTGCATGAAACATTTTTAGAGTAAATATGATGTTGAGTCTGAAGGAAGAAATATTATGAATCTTGCAGATCAATATTGAATTGTATAACAAAATGCTTAAATGCTTTATTGTGATTGGTTTTTCAATTGCGTTCTTCCCCCTTTTTTGTATTGTATATGCTCTGTGAAGCGGGAAGTAAAAGCATTCTTTTTTTAACCTCATACGGTGCATGGTGTCTGATTACCTGTCCGGACAGACAGACAGAGTTTTTTCCATTGACCGCCAAAGTCCAATTGAGGGAAAGAGGGGCTGATGCAGAGGACCTAACAGAGGACCTAACAGAAAGAGGGGCTGATACAGAGGACAATACAGGAAACTTAACAGATGGTACCAGAATAAGTGGGGTACATTACAGGTAAGCTTTCTTTAAAATTACTTTTTCAAAGTATTTTTGAACAGCTTACTCTGTCAATGTTATAACCCGTCGCATTATAGAACTCAAGGCATTATTGATTAATTTTATTTAATTAGCTTGCCTGAGAGAAAGGGACATTAAACAGGAATGCCTGCTGCCCAGGTGGGGCCAGGGTTCCGGGAGAATTATAGCACAGCTCGCTCATAAACAGGAATGCCTGCTGCCTAGGTGGGGCCAGGGTTCCGGGTATTAATATAAAAGGACGGTATCAGGATCAAAATATAGGGGACAAGGATACTTGCTAAAATTGCCCAGGATCCCTCCCATATATTGTATTAATGCCATACCATAGCAGGTTGAAAACCTTGTTTTTAACCAGAAGGACTGTCATTGGAAACCTCTAAATCATTTTAATGTCATATTTGAAATAATGTTTAAGTGTTTTTGGCAGGACGCTGCCCAGAGTATTTAACAAGCCTATTATTTGTGTATAAGGGATCAAATACTTATTTGGTTACTAGAATTCCCGGAGGTTATTACCAGGTTTAATATACATAATAGTTTTGTGTTCCAGGAGGGTCTTTGATACATCGTGACAACAGGGACGGTGTAACATTTTTCTGGGGTAATACATGGATTGGTGAGGCTAACTTTTGATCAAAACATGTTATGTAAATAATTCCTTTTGCCACTGACATCTTTTGCGCAGGGGAAGTCAGGTGCAAATTTTGGATATTTTGGCATTTTGCCAACAAGGGTTCAAATGCTAATATCTCACCAACCATAACGGATAGTGGGAAATTGTTTGCAGCATTAGTATTACAGCAATTGAAACTACTGTTTAAACCTGTTGGCACTTTGCCAAGAAATTTGAAATATAAATAAAAATTGTTTGGTTATAAGAATAAGGAAAGTAATAACGTACAAAGCTTACTTATAAGCAGGGGAACCTCTGGCCAGAGGGAGTGTTATTTTGGCATTTTGCCAAGAAATAAAACTTTTACATTTCAAGAAGCTTTAACTGTTAAAGGTGTCATAGGTACTATTGAATGTGGAACGGGTGAAACTTTTGTGGCTTGTCCTAAGTAATTAACTGTATGTTCTGCAGCTGATGTGTATAAATAGAGTTATAATATAAGATAAAGTATAAGAATTGTAAACATGGGAAATCTGCAGGGAAAGGGAGGTTCGGAAGCTAAGCCGGATCAGCCCACTCCTTTAGATTCCGTGTCTGGAAACTATGGAACATATTATACTGAACCCTTCTGGAAAAACATATTGACCAGAGCACATGCTCTACAAAGCGGGGCTTAGCGGGGCTAAGTGAGTGCGGACCATATTCTGCAGAGGAATAGGAAGAAGTCACTAAAATTTGTGGCCAACATAAGCAGTATAATTATCCACCGTTTCCTTATGATAAAGAATATATGACTGAATGTTATAAAATGTGGTGTAAAGCATTGAAAGAGTATAAGAAGCAATTCCCTCATCCATTAGAGAAGCCTCATCCTTCCTTAGACAAGCCTCCTAAAAAACCAACACTTGCCTCTGCCCCTGTCCAACCCCTTTGTTATGACATAGGGGATACAGAGGATTATGTGCCAGTACGTCCGCCACCCCATGCTGTGATTAAAACTGATAATGAGGAAAAGCCAAAAGGAAAAACGCTATCCTTCACTGGAATTGACTACGGAATTGACTATGAGAGATCCAAAGGTGACCCAGGTAATTAAACTGGTCGATACTAAGTGTCAAACCCTGACCCCCCCCCCCCCCCCCCCCCACAGTTTGTGGATGATGTAAAGAAAAGGGCCTCCTCCAGATTTTTTAATAACAAAGGAGGACTATTCGCCCAGACCTCAGGGACTCCCATCCCCATGCTCCCAGCCTTTGATAATTCTGCATTGCAAACACAAGGATACCCAAATCGAGGCTGTTTTCATTGTGGAGACCCCTCCCATTGGAAATAATATTGTCCGCACAGAAGAAATACCCAGGGAAATGGACAGGGTAGGTTTCAAAGGAGGGGCTGGGGTATTTCCAGAGGCAGATATCAGCATCAGCGTAATTTTCCCAATTATCAAACACAACAATTAACCTTCCCTAGTCGTCCGGGGGTGGTTTTGGCACCGTGGGGGATGCTGCGGGGCTCTCCCGCCTAGCCGCCAAATGCAACAAGAATATAGCCTGTAGTCAAGACGGCCTGGCAAGCATGCCCCCTACCCCCTTGAGAACACTGTAGAATTAATTCAAATGGATTGGCCAGGGTACAATGATAACAACCCTCGCAATAACCCCTTTCATCAACATCCATAGGAGTTCCCGGAGCAGATTCCCTCCTTGGTAATGCATTTCTTCTCTTCCCACTGGAAAACACTTCCGCAGGTAGTCCTTAAAGTTGAGGGATGGGTGGTATGTTTTTTAGTGGACACAGGGGCTAATACGAGTTATCTTAATGACACCCGTTTTGTCACAAAAAAAAATAAAAAATAAAAATTGTACCGAGGGCTGCTCTACTCTATGGGAATTAATGGGATAGATGTTACACACAAACCTTTGCCATCCTCACTGACTGCCCCTTATGTCTAAAGGGAAGAGACCTCATGTCTTCATTAGGGGTAACGTTAGATTTGACCTACAAGGGGGAATGACTGCCAAATCAGCAACATGTGACTTGACTATGCCAAAAAGAAAAGATTTGACGTTTTACACCATGACCATACTGGCAGCATTAGAGACTCACCCGATATGGGAAAAGTCAAAGACAGACGTAGGACATGTCAAATGCACTCCTTATGTCCCTACTTTAAAACCAAACATCATACCATTCTTTCAGAAACAATACCACCGTCATGCTGACGAAGTACAGGGTATAGCCGCAGATCACCACATACAGAAAGGCATTCTAAAACCCATTATCAGTCAATACATACATGCAGTAAAGAAAGCCAGCGGTGAGTGGAGGCTAGGGGGATTTGAGGGGGGTGAACAAATGTATTTAACCACTTCCACCACTAGTCTCAGACATCACGGGAATTTTTATAAACATCCCCGCTTCCTCCACTGTATATAGGGTACTAGACTTGCCAATGCTATCTTTAGCATTGATGTTCACAGGGATTTCCAAAGGATCTTTGCCTTTGCCTGAGGCTCGGGCTCGGGCCAACTGACTTGGGCCCGTGTTCCTCAAGGCTTTGTGGACAGTCCTGCAGCATTTTCCATAGTGTTACTAACCCTGGATGACTGGGTGCTCCCACAGGGATCAGTACTCCTGTAATATGTAGATGACCTACTGTTATGTAGTGAGAGCGGGGCACAGTGTGCAGAAGACTCTGAAAGCCTGATGACTCACTTATCTCTTAAGGGTCACTTGGTGTCTCGCAAAAGAGATCCAGTGGTGCAGGGAGAGGGTGGAATACCTAGGATGTATTATCTCAGGCAGGACCAGGCAAGTGTCCCCAGAAAGAGTCAAGACTCTGACCTATCTCGGCCCCAAAGATAAGGCAACGCTCCTTTCTTTTCTTGGCTCTATTGTCTACTGCAGGCAGTGAATCCCAGATTGTACTTTTTTTTGATTCAATCCTTGCGCCCCTCTACTGCAGCCACTGCCCCCAAGCAAATGTTACACTGAGGAAATGACACGTACCTTTGCGGTCTTTGGCCGGTGCTCCAGCACTGGGTTTACCAGATCATAAGAAATACTTTGTGCTTTACTGTATAGTCAGGGGCCCTGCGCTGGCTGCCGTACTGGCCCAAGCGCATGGTACCCACTATCGACCCGTGGCTTATCTATCCAAAAAAACTCCCCGTTTAGATACAAGGACTGCCAGCTTGCCTACAAGCTGTTGCTGCTTGTGGCAGTAAACATGACAGTAAAAGAAACATCCAAAATCACTTTAGAAACTGATACTACATTGTACACAACACATACTGTAGTGCACCTTTTACAAAACATTTCTACATCTACTGACTACATAAATGTTTTTGTTGACGGCAGCTGTTCTAGACCAAGCGATGATACTGTATGCTGTAGTGACTTTACCAGACATAATATTAGAAGCGAAACCACTAGCAGCGACTTCAGCTCAGCAGGCAGAGCTCTATGCTATGACACATGCCTGTCAATTATTCAAAGGACAAAAAGTAAACATTTACACTGACAATAGATACACTTTTGGGGTCTTTTGGGCCCGCGGGTACAAGACAGCGGATAATAAGCAAATCTCAAATCAAGTCTGGGTAGAGGATTTATTAAGTGCACTCCATTTACCCTCAATAAATAAATAAATAAATAAATAAAATTATTACTGTCATAAAAGTAATAGGTCATTCCTATGACAAATCTGATATTACTAAGGGAAACAACTTAAGGGTCAGAGCAGCCAAAATTGCTGCTGAGGAGGCAATTAACCCTCCAATAGTTTTCTATAGATTTTTCGTCCCCAAGTTTCCCAGCCAGAGCCAGAAGAATTGTCTGACATTACCTGTTGGGAGTCACATGGTTTGACACACAACCCGGACGGCTTGTGGTCAAACAAGGAGGGGATCATAAGTATACCAGAAACAGTAGCTCCTTTGATTTTATCTTATCTCCATGGCCCGGGCACATTGGTAAGAAACCCCTACAGCAACTTGCTTAACTTGTGTCCAGAATAATGTTCAGGGACACATAGGCCCATTAAAAGACTTACAGATTGATTTGACACACATGCCCAAACAGAAAGGTAATATCAAATATCTTTGCGTAATAATACGCCATTTTGCCATTTTCCTCATGGCCGGAAGTTATTCTCGTAACAGGAGAGACCGCAGGGATAGCTACCAGGTGTTTGGTCAATCATTGGATTAGCAGGTTTGGTCTGCCAGCTACCATATACTCTGACCAAGGGCCCGCTTTTACAGCAAAACTTACCAAAGAGTTAGTGAGAGTTCTGGGGATACAATGGAAGCTCCACATCCCTATCACACCCAGAGTGCAGGAGTAGTGGAGAGAATAAATAGTAGACATGTGCAATTCGTTTCGTTTTTTTTTGTTTTTTTTTCGTTTTTTTCGTTCGTTCGTTTTCGTACGAATGAACGAATCATTCGAATCGTACGAATCCGAATAACGAATCGTAAAGAATCGTTCGAATCGTACGAATCCGATTAACGAATCATTTGAATCGAACAAATCCGAAAAACAACGAAAATCCGAAAAAAAAAATTAGAAACAACGAAAAAATTCGTACATTCGTAACTTTTTTTTTTTTTGGTGAATTGGTAATTTTCCATGTCCCTTACAATGGTGCTGCTAAACGTGCTTCGAATGGATTGAACAAAAAAATTCGTACATTCGTAACTTTTTTTTCGATTCGTAACTTTTTTTTTTCGATTTTTTTTTTTTTCGATTCGTAACTTTTTCAATTCGTAACTTTTTTTTTTTTTTTTTTTCGATTTGTAATTTTCCGTGTCTCTATTGAACCAAAAAATTCGTACATTCGTAACTTTTTTTTAGATTCGTAACTTTTTTTTTTCGATTCGTAACTTTTTTTTCAATTCGTAACTTTTTTTTTTGATTTGTAATTTTCCGTGTCTCTATTGAACCAAAAGATTCGTGTTACCTACAACTCTGTCTCCTCCTCTCCATTGCCCCTTTCTGTGGGGGTCCCCCAAGGCTCTGTTCTTGGACCCCTTCTCTTCTCCATCTACACCTCCTCCCTTGGTCACTTGATAACCACCCACGGCTTCCAATACCACTTATACGCCGATGACACCCAAATCTATCTGTCTACTTCTCACCTCACTCCTTCTGTCTCCTCTCGCATTACTAACTTACTAACTGACATCTCAACATGGATGTCGCACCACTTTCTTAAATTAAATCTCTCTAAAACTGAGCTATTAATATTCCCCCCCCCCCGCCCGTGCCCCCCTCCATGACTTTTCCATCAAAATCAACAATGCAACCATCAGTCCCTCCCCTCACGCCAGGGTACTCGGTGTAATCCTAGACTCGGACTTGTCATTTCAGCCTCAAGTCCAATCGCTGTCAAAAGTTTGTAGACTTCACCTCCGTAACATCTCTAAAATTCGCCCCTTTTTAACAAATGACACCACCAAGCTCCTCATTCACTCCCTTGTTATCTCTCGCTTTGACTATTGCAACTCCCTCCTCATTGGCCTGCCTCTCCATAGGCTCTACCCTCTTCAGTCTATCATGAATGCTGCTGCAAGACTTATCCACCTTACCAACCGTTCAGTGTCTGCCAACCCTCTCCTCCAATCCCTACACTGGCTCCCAATCGCCCAGCGAATTAAATTCAAAATACTAACCACAACTTACAAAGCCATCCACAGCTCTGCCCCGAGCTACATCACCAATCTTGTCTCCAAACATATCCCAAACCGTCCTCTCCGCTCTTCTCAAGATCTCCTCCTGTCAAGCTCTCTTGTTTCCTCCTCCCATGCTCGTCTCCAGGATTTCTCCAGAGCCTCTCCCATCCTCTGGAACTCGCTACCTCAACCTGTCCGGCTATCCCCTACTCTATCTACCTTCAGGCGATCCCTGAAAACTCATCTCTTCAGGGAAGCCTATCATGTCTCCAACTAATCTTTTACCACTTCCATCAGCTCATTCCCCACAGTTACAACCTTTTGTATCACCTCCCCCACCCTATTAGATTGTAAGCTCTTCTGAGCAGGGCCCCCTTAATCCTCTTGTATTTTATTGTATTATAACTGTATTGTCTCCCTTTTAATATTGTAAAGCGCTGCGTAAACTGTTGGCGCTATATAAATCCTGTAATAAATAAATAAATAAATAAATTCGTACATTCGTAACTTTTTTTTTCGATTCGTAACTTTTTTTTTTCGATTCGTAACTTTTTTTTCGATTTGTAACTTTTTTTTTTTTTTTTTTTTTCGATTTGTAATTTTCCCTGTCTCTATTAAACAAAAAAATTCGTACATTCGTAACTTTTTTTTCGATTCGTAACTTTTTTTTTTTTCGATTCGTAACCTTTTTTTTTCGATTCGTAAATTATTAAAATGTAATAATAGCATACACATTACATCAAATTATGAATTATGCTCCGATTACGAATCTACAAATGTTACGAATGTTACGAATGTACAAATAAATACGAATGCGTCCGAAAATTAAACTAACGAAAAAACGAATCAACGAAAAAATAACTCTTACGAATGTACGAATCGTTACGAATCCGAACACCGACGACTTATGAATGTACGAATCGTTACGAATCCGAACAACGACGACTTACAAATGTACGAATCGTTACGAATCGACGGAAACGAAAAAAAACGAAACGAAAAAAAAAAACGATTTTTTTTGAGATCCTTATGGGAAGACCCGCTCAAAAAGCCCCTAAGATAGGCGAGGAATCTAACATATTCCTTACAGGAAGAGCACGTGAAATATCTGGTAAGTAGCCCTGCTGAAACTTATGACAAGGTTGCTGTCACCTTTCCTCCTCTTTCCACAGAACCAACGCATCCTTTCGTCCCGGGGGATAAAGTACTGATCAAACAACTTGCAGTCCGCAAACAACCAGGCCCCGTCTTCCAAGGTCCATTTGAAGTCCTCAAGGTCTCCAGGACAGCAATGCTGACGGATCAAAGCCCACAATGGATCCATGCATCAAGGTTGAAGAAGAGCCCACAGATAAAGGAGACAGGAAAGGAAATGGAGGAGTCCCCACCAACAACTGTACAAGAGACTCAGCCACTATTGCCCCATGCCCCCTCTCACAAAACCCCTTAACCCCCCAAACCATTCTTACCATAGACTCTCCCTGTGAGCCAAGAAAATGCACCACCTGTAATGACCATCACTGTATTCTTACTCTTATTTTTTGGGTGTTGGCTAAACTCCTCGTGCGGGATGGGAGACGGTACTGTTGTAGTGAATGCCAGCGCAACATACATGGAAAGGTGTCACACTTATCCATCCAAGGTAGCAACTCAAATGTCTGCAGCTTTTTCTAGGGCCACACAAACAATAGTTAAGAGGCTTACAGAAGCAAAGATGTTAGAGAAGGGTACTAACCCAGTAAAGCAACTTCCCCCGCCCCCTGAGCAACCACAAAAAGGAAAATACCCAAAATACCCAAATCTAACCTTGATAGTAAAAATAATGGCGCTGAACTAGACCCAGAGACCTATTCAGTCCCTGACACTATTCCCCATCATTTTATTATGATGCATGCTTTTGGGAGGAAACAGAACTATTCCAAATGCTGGGTGTGCTCTCATATGGGCACAGGCCGACATTTAGTCCCTATGGTTGGAGGGCCTATCACCCTAGAGCAGTTGCTAAATACCACCCAGGAAGTCCCTGTTATAAACACCACTCCCATGAATAGACCCCTTTTGTTTACTGGATACACAAGAAAACCCCAGTTCTCTTTCCTAAACGGGGCAGGAAAATGGTTGTACAATGGTAAGTTCTGCAGAGATACCCAAGTTAATTTTACCATGTTAAACTTACCTCTGGCCCTTGATGGAACAATAGACATAGAGGGTTTAGCTACTTTTAATATCCTGGACCCCGATGAAAGGATAGGTAACATGTCCCTATATGACATATGTAAATGTGTAAGGGGATCCAACAATCCACGGGTTACTGAATGGATAAATAGCACACACATGGACAGCCCCTGGATAAGGCAAGGTGGATTCCCTCTTTGGGGGATTGGATGTGTTTAGTGGGATTGAGGTCAAGACTTAGACCCCCCAAAGTGGTTCAAGCCCCTCATGTTCCCCACGGATGGATGGTCTGTGGTGGACTATGGTGCCATAACACCGTTCCTTACCCTATGGACAGAAAAACTTCAGGTTGGTGTACTATTGTGGAAATGATCCCTCTAATGGGGACCACAGGGTCAGACACACTTGTGTCCATGAAACCTGCCCACGGTCACCTTGAATTTGGCAGACACAAGAGGGAATTAACCACTTGGTGGGACCAAATTTTTGCATCCTTCGGTGGGGTGGGCGTATACAATGCCCTCACAAAGGTAGATGGATTTGGGATGTTAATGGATTCATGGATGAATGCCACAGCAATAGATATAGGATTACTCAATGAAGAACTTAGGAAGGTATTATTTGAACAAGAGGTACTTAAACAAAGGCAAGAAAGAATGATGATGGTTCTTACAGGGCTGTGTGACCTAACCGGGGATAAAACCCTATGCTGCACATACATGAACAATCTTACAAAGCCGTCTGAAGATTTAAAAAATCCCAGGCTATTATGACATTATTAGAGGTCACAATGAAGAAAGGGCAAAATTGCAGGACCAAATGAGACGTATGGGGGACTCATGGAATCCCTTTTCAGGTATAGGAGGATGGTTCGGTTCTATTTGGGAAAACATTATGAATTTCTTTAAGAAAGCGGGTATGATACTACTCATGATACTTATTTTAGCTCTAGCCGTTTATGTGTCAATCAAATTGGTGTTCTGCCTGATAAGTAAAGTAGCAAAATCAAAGAACCCAGTTGATAAGTCTGAAACAGCCATGACCATGTTCAAGGCAGGATATAGGTGGTACAATGAGTGATCAGCGGAGACTTCTTAAGTCTCCTATGATCAAAGGAGGGATTGTAAGGAAACGTGGGAAGTGTAGAGTTACCCTTTAAGATTTAATAGTATTGTAACAAAGATGTTTTTCTGTTTTTCTGTAGAAACTCACTGTAAATTCTGTTTATCTCACACTCACACATTTCCATAACAAGTTTGAGTTCTCATGGCAAGTTTGCTTCTAGTAGCGGGTCTGCTTCCCATAACAAGTTTTCTGTATACCAAAACATACTGGGAACCTTATCAAGGACATTTATTGCGTGAGACATTTTTAGAGTAAATATGATGTTGAGTCTGAAGAAGGAAATATTATGAATCTTGCAGATCGATATTGAATTGTATAACAAAATGCTTAAATGCTTTATTGTGATTGCTTGTTCAATTGCGTTCTTCCCCCTTTTTTGTACTGTATATGCTCTGTGAAGCGGGAAGTAAAAGCATTCTTTTTTTAACCTCATACGGTGCATGGTGTCTGATTACCTGTCCGGACAGACAGAGTTTTTTCCATTGACCGCCAAAGTCCAATTGAGGGAAAGAGGGGCTGATGCAGAGGACCTAACAGAGGACCTAACAGAAAGAGGGGCTGATGCAGAGGACAATACAGGAAACTTAACAGTCATAATGTTTTGGCTGATCATGGGGGGGGGGGGTCATAATGTTTTGGCTGATAATGGGGGGGTCATAATGTTTTGGCTGATCAAGGGGGGTCATAATGTTTTGGCTGATCAAGGGGGGTCATAATGTTTTGGCTGCTCATGGGGGGGGGGGTCAAAATAGCACACCATTCGGGAACAATCTGCACGTTTCGGTATATATTCGGTATATGTAGCGTAAAAGCTGTGGGAGCAGTTAGGGTGGTAAATTTGGCTATAATAAAAATAATAATAATATATATATGTGAGATAACAGTAAGTGGTCTTGCTATGCAAGAACACTTAACGAGAAAAGCTAAAATTTCTGGGGAAATTGTGTGAAGTGTTCTTGCCTCCACCTACTGGAGTGGGTGGAGTAACTGGGTGGAGTGGCTTGAGTAACTGTTGTGTGGTTGGAGTGGTTGGAGTAACTGTGAAAAGTGTTAAAAAGCTTAATATTTTAAAAAGTATAAATAGTAGTAAAAAAGTTGAAGATTTTTTTTTTTTATTATTATTATTATTTTTTTTCAACAATGATTTTTTTCACATTTTTTTTATTTAAAAAATTATTTTTTTTTTTTCAAAAATTATTTATTTATTTATTTATGTTTTTTTTAAAAAAATGATTTATGTTTTTTTACGTTTTGGCTGATCATGGAGGGGGGGGGTCAATTATTATTATTTTTTTTTCTAAAATTAATATTTTATTTTTCGAAATAGATATTTTTTTTCAAAAATGTTTATTTTTTTATTATTATTTTTTTCAAATTTTTTTTTTTAACCACTTCAATACCGCGGACTGTCATATGACGTCCACAAGGTGGATCTCCCATCCTGGGTGGACGTCATATGACGTCCTCCCATTCCCAGCCGCCTAGGGGAACATAGCAGGACCGTGGAGCTGTGTGTGTAAACACACAGCTCCACGTCCTGTCAGTGGCGAGTAGACTGATGGTGTGTTCCCAGTACAGAGGAACACCGATCAGTCTCCTCCCCTTGTGAGTCCCCTCCCCCCACAGTTAGAATCACTACCATAGGCAACATATTAAACACTGCCGCGCCCCCTAGTCACATTTACACAGTAATCAGTGCAATTTTATAGCAACGATCGCTGTGTAAATGTGAATGGTCCAAAAATGTGTCAAAAGTGTCCGAAGTGTCCACAGCAATGTCGCAGTCACGAAAAAAAACGTAGATCGCCGCCATTACTAGTAAAAAAAAAAATGCAATAAATCTATCCCCTATTTTGTAGATGCTATAACTTTTGCGCAAACCAATCAATATATGCTTATTGCGATTTTTTTACCAAAAATATGTAGAAGAATACGTATCGGCCTAAACTGAGTAAAAAAATTGTTTAAAAAAAAAAAAAATGAAATATTTATTATAGCAAAAAGTAAAAAAATATTATGTTTTTTTCAAAATTGTCGCTCTTTTTTGTTTATAGCGCAAAAAAAAATAAAAACCACAGAGGTGATCAAATACCACCAAAAGAAAGCTCTATTTGTGGGAAAAAAAAAGGACGTTAATTTTGTTTGGGTTGCACGACCGCGCAATTGTCAGTTAAAGCGACGCAGTGCCGAATCGCAAAAAGTGCTCTGGTAAGGAAGGGGGTAAAATCCTCCGAAACTGAAGCGGTTAAATGATTTATTTTTTTCCCAAATTTTTTTTTTTAATAATTTTTTTTCTAAAATGAATTTTTTTTTAATTATTATTAGTTTTTTTTTTATTATTTTTTTTCTAAAATGATATATTTTTTTATAATTATTTTTTTTCTAAATTTTTTTTTTTTCTAAAATTTTTTTTTTCTAAAATTATAGATTTTTTCCAAATTGATTTTTCTTTTTTTCCAAAATGTATTTTTTTCAAAAATTATTCTTTTTTTTAATGATTTTTTTTTCAAAATTAATTTTTTTTTTTAATATTTTTTTTCTAAAATGATTATTTGTTTTTTTCTAAATTATTTTTTTTATATTTTTATTTTTTTCTAAAATTATTTTTTTTCTAAAAATTTTTTTTTTCGAAATATATATATATATATATATATATTTTTTTATTATTTTTTTATTTTAATTTTTTTTTTCAAAAATGTTATTCTTTTAAATGATTTTTTTTTTATTATTTTTTTTTGAATATTTTTTTTTAAATGACTTTTTTTATTTATTTATTTTAATAATTTTTTTTTTCTAAAATAATTTTTTTTTTCTAAAAAAAAATTTTTTTCTAAAATTTTATTTTTTTTTTTATTATTTTTTTTATGGGGGGGGGGGGTCATAATGTTTTGGCTGATCATGTGGGACTATCTATAATTCCCCTCAAAGCTGTGTGGGAGGAGCTATTATAATTCCCCTAATGTACCCTAATTTCCAACATTCTGTCAGTCCCATATCCAAAGAGATGCTCTATTACTGAAAGGTCCGACATGGCAAAAAGCAATCACCACATAAGTGAACAAAAAAAATAAAAATAAACCAAATATCTTGCGCTTGAGAGGAATGTGCGGCCACAGGCAGTCTGAAATCTTCAGCTGGTTTGTCTTCCACGCAGGCTGTGCTGCCACTCATAACAGGCCGGAGAAACCCTATTGAAGACTGTAAAAGATAAGGAACAGAGGGTGCACCAGCCTGGTGCATTAACTTAGCAACACTGTATTATTAAAAGGAATATAGGTACAGCGCATTGAAAAAAGTATTCATACCATGTGAAATTTTCAAACATAAATATATTTTATTGGGATTAAAAAAAAAGTATAATTTCTGTCTTTGCAGATGACACCAAGCTATGCAGGGGAATAACGTCCTTACAAGATGTGTCCAACTTACAAGCACTGTCTAATTGGGCAACTATGTGGCAAATGAGGTTTAATGTTGATAAGTGTAAGGTTATGCACTTGGGGGCTTAGAATATGCATCATACATACTAGGGGGAGTACAACTGGGGGGATCCGTAGTGGAGAAGGATCTGGGGGGATCCATAGTGGAGAAGGATCTGGGGGATCCGTAGTGGAGAACGATCTGGGGGATCCATAGTGGAGAAGGATCTGGGGGGATCCGTAGTGGAGAAGGATCTGGGGGGATCCATAGTGGAGAAGGATCTGGGGGGATCCATAGTGGAGAAGGATCTGGGGGGATCCGTAGTGGAGAAGGATCTGGGGGGATCCATAGTGGAGAAGGATCTGGGGGGATCCATAGTGGAGAAGGATCTGGGGGATCCGTAGTGGAGAAGGATCTGGGGGATCCGTAGTGGAGAAGGATCTGGGGGGATCCGTAGTGGAGAAGGATCTGGGGGGATCCATAGTGGAGAAAGATCTGGGGGATACGTAGTGGAGAAGGATCTGGGGGATCCATAGTGGAGAAGGATCTGGGGGGATCCATAGTGGAGAAGGATCTGGGGGGATCCATAGTGGAGAAGGATCTGGGGGATCCATAGTGGAGAAGGATCTGGGGGTTTTGGTAGATCATAAGCTCAATAATAGCATGCAATGCCAATCTGCGGTTTCCAAAGCGAGCAAAGTCCTTTCTTGTATAAGAGAGGTATGGACTCCAGAGAGAGAGAGATAATTTTGCCCCCCTGTACAAATCATTAGTAAGACCTCATCCTGAATATGCAGTTCAGTTTTTGGGCACCAGTTCTCAAAAAGGATATCGGGGAACTGGAGAAAAGTGCAGAGAAGAGGAAACCCACGCAGGGAGAACATGCAAACTCAAGGAAGTGCGTGGAGGTGAGGAGAGATGAGAGGAACTGAATTTATTCACACTTAAGAAGAGGAGAATAAGGGGGGATATGATCACCATGTACAAATATATAAGGGGTCCATATAGTGAACTTGGTGTTGAGTTATTCACTTTACAGTCATCACAGAGGACAAGGGGGGCACTCTACGTCTAGAAGAAAAAAGATTTAATCTCCAAATACGGAAAGGTTTCTTCACAGTAAGAGCTGTGAAAATGGATAGACTCACTCCAGAGCTGGTTCTGGCCAGCTCAGTAGATTGCTTTAAAAAAGGCCTGGGTTCTCTCCTAATTATACATAATATAACTGGGTCCTATCATTTATATGTAAAGTTGATCCAGGGAAAATCTGACTTTTGGGGGATCAGGAAGGAATTTTTTCCCCTGCTATAGCAAATTGGATCATGCTTTGCTGGGGTTTTTTCACCTTCCTTTGGATCAACTGGGGGTATAGGATTGGGTATGAGGGATTGTATTTTTTTTTTGGTTGAACTGGATGGACTTGTGTCTTTTTTCAACCTGACTAACTATATATTAACATCTCTTCAAAACAACAACAATCCAAATCCAGTACCCGTAATGTATCTCTAAACTAGGTTGCAGGTCCTAGGAGGTATCCCATAACCACATTCAGTTTGGGTATCACCTTTTATACTTAAATTATCCCCAGCCGTGAAACACCGGCTCGGGGACTAGAGATGATCTGGGTGTTCGAGTCGAATGCATTTTCGACTCGAACAACGGGTGTTCGCCCATTCGGCGAAACCAGAACTTTATGGGCCGTTCGTGCCGTATTCGTGTGGCGCTCACGACCCACAATGCACTGCGGCATTGCAGTTGATGATTGGCCAAGCATGCACTATGACCCACATGCTTGGCCAATCACAGCGCCAGCAGCGAGGAGAGCCATAATTGGCCACAGGCAGTGCCTAAGGCCCAATTTTTCAGCCCCCGTTTAACAGGGGCGTGTAATTACATTTTTTGATGCAATACTTTGCAGCAGGGCTCATTCCTGCGCTCCAAGTAGAGTATCTGTGAGGGGTTGCAGTGTTGTGGCACCAGTGTCTAAGGCCCAATTTTTGTTTGTTTAACAGGTGCATGTAATTACAATTCTTGATATAATATTTCAAAGCAGGGCCCGTTCCAGCGCCCACCAAGAGTAACTTTGAGGACTTAAGCCCCATACACACGGTCGGATTTTCCGATGGATTCTGTCCTATCGGACAATGTTGTCGGAAATTCCGACCGTGTGTAGGCACCATCGGACAGTTTCCATCGGATTGTCCGACGGACAAAGTTCTATCTCCTGCTGGATAGATTTTTCGACAACAAAGTCCGATCACACCAAATCCGATCGTGTGTATGGAATTCCGACGGACAAAGTGCCACGCATGCTCAGATCACATTACAAGACCAAAGCTATTGGCTACTAGCCTCTACGTAGTCCTGTCATAGGCAACAAACGTCACCACGTTCAGAATGATCGGATTTTTCGACAACAAAGTCCGACCGTGTGTATGCAACACCAGTGTCGGACTAAATCCGTCGGACAAAATCCGATGGATTTTGTGGTCGGATTTTCCGACCGTGTGTACGGGGCATTACAGTGTTGTGGCACCAGCACCAGCACCACCACCACCAAAGGCCCAATTTCTCTACCACTGTTCAACAATGGCATGTAATTACAATTTATGATATAATAGTTCACAGCAGGGCGCTCCAGCGCCCACCAAGAGTCACTTTGAGGGCTTACAGTGTTAACTTGTGGCAACACCAACACCTTAGGGCCAAATTGCTGCAGAGCATATAGGGCAGGCCCCTACTTTCAAACATTCAACTTACAAATGTCTCCTACTTGCAAACGGAAGGAGACAACAGGAAGTGAGATGAGAAAAGAAGGACGGCCAAAAAAATTATACAGGGGTGATAACCCTTCCCTATGTTTTCCAAAAAGCTTAAAAATAGATTTTTTTGACTGGAGCTACACTTTAAAAATGTACCAGTTCAAAATTACAATGAGATTCTAATTAACACAACAAACCTACACAGTCCCTGTCTTGTTTGCACCGCCTGTATACTGCTGTTCTGAGTATATAGGGCCTAGGGGCCCCACACCTTTCCTTTTTTTAATTTGGGTATGGGGTTCCCCTTAATATCCGTACAAGACCCAAAGGGGCTGGTAATAAGAAGGGGGGCTACCCATGCCCTTTTTCTCAATGATATTCATCCATATTGCCGGAACCAGACATTACATTAAAACCGCAAGCCATTTTAAATGACTTTTTTTCCGTTAAATGTCATTTTGTGCAGGGACTGTTCTAAATACGGGAAACACTCGCCACTTAACAGGCATACTATAGACACCCCCAGGCATGATATTTAAAGGAATATTTCACTTTTTTTTTTTCACTTTAATCGTCATTAAAATCAGTGCTCCCAAAAAAAGGAAGTTTTTAAAAAAAAATTGCATTGATCCATGTCCCCTGGGGCAAGAGCCGGGTCCCCAAACTCCTTTTAGGACAATAACTTGCATATTAGCCTTTAAAATTAGCACTTTTGATTTTGAACGTTCGAGTCCCATAGACTTTAATGGGGTTCTAAAGTTCGCACAAACTTTTGGTCCTTTTGAAGGATCTGGTGCGAGCTGAACCGAGGGGTGTTCGGCTCATCCCTACCCCTCATAATGGACACAGCAGGTGTACAGACCGGGGAACTCATCACAGGGATGGTGGGAACCCTATGGGAATTTCTATGCTTAGGAATTTTATACGAAATACGAAATTTCGTTAACGAATTTCGGATCCAAATTCCGTTACAACAGAAACGTGACTGGTGTTTTGTTCACCAATCAGAGGATGTCAGCACAGCACAGGGATAGTGGAAATCCCTCATAATGATAAATTCATCATAACGAACATTCGTTATTTTTACGAAAAGTTAACGAACCTAAAGGTTAAAAACCCAGGAAGTCAGCACAGGGGTGGTGGAAGCCCCTCATAATGATAAATTAAATACAAATCTAACGAAAATTCGTATTTCGTACCAATCCGAATTGAATTTCGGACACGAATTACAAAATACAAATTTATTTTCGTACGAAACAAAACAGAACGAAACAAAATGAATTTATTGACGGCGCACATGTCTAGTCATCATATGTATTGTCAAACATGTGGTGCCTAAGCGGTTGGTGTTCTGGCCACGCTTGACAGAGATTGCAAACAGCAACGCTGTGGTCTGCTGCACATGTGTTGAAAAAGCCCACACCAATGAACTTTTGGAAGTCAGCGGGGAGTCAGCAGCACCCTGCACCTGTAGAGCTCTGTGGTGTGATAGGGTGGCTGACCTTAAGACGGCCCCTGGAGGACATCCTGCCTTGTTGGAGTTGTGCCTTCTCCTCCCTTTACTTTCCTCCTCTGTTCTCTCAGGCACCCAAGTACAGTCCTTGTTCCTCAATAACATGGCCAGCAGCAGAAAAAAAAGACAAGCATGCTCCACCTGCAGAGGATGCACCATGTCCACGACCACCACTTTTCACTGTAGACACAGAGGCTGCTTGCCCTCTTTTAGTTGCCTGTGAGCATCTGCTTCTCCTTGGTGGCCTTCTGGACATTTTTTTTTATTTATTTTTTTCACACCACACTACACTGTATTATATACTCTGCACTGCACTGTTGTACACTGCATTATATACTCTGCACTGCATTATATACTGTACACTGAATTATACACTGTGACCGCCTGCACTGTATTACTGGTATATGCTGTACACCGACTGCACTGTATTTACTGTACACCGACTGCACTGTATTATATACTGTACACACTATTATATACTGTGTACACCACATCCACTGTATTATATACTGTACACGCCTACACTGTATTATATACTGTACACCACCTGCACTGTATTAGTTACTGTACACTGACTGCACTGTATTATATACTGTACACACTGTATTATATACTGTACACTGCCTGCACTGTAGTATATACTGTACACTGACTGCACTGTATTATATACTTTACACTGACCGCACTTTATTATATACTGTACACTGACAGCACTGTATTATATACTGTACACTGACTGCATTGTATTATATACTGTCTGCACTGCATTATGTATTCTACACTGACTGCATTGTATTATACACTGTCTTCACTGTATTATATATTCTACACTGCCTGCACACTCTATCCACTAACTAACATGCCTACTCTATCTCCACTACAACAGATGACATACAGCCTCCATGTAAGCAGCCATACATAGTGTGGGGCATGGACTTAGCCCCTGAGCCATGATTGGCCAAAGGCACCCTGCCTTTGGCCAATCATGGCTCTGTCAGTACATTGCTCTGTTATTGGCCAAAGCATGCAGGTCAGGTGCATGCTTTGGGCAATCAGCAGCGGTCAATGCACTGGGGGCGTCCTAAGAGCACCCCATATGTTTGCTTGTTCTACAAACAAATGAACAGCCAATGTTTGAGTCGAACTTACATTTGACTCAAACATCCAGACCATCCCTACCTGGGGCAACCGAATACTGGTAGGCCTGCTTGCCTTATGGGAAAGGGGGCTTCTATGTGTGAAGAACACAGAAGCCAGCTATAGTGCCTGACACTTAGTGTGCCTCAGCAGCTGTCTTTTTCCATAAGGCTGGCTTCACACTGGGGCGGTGCGGGGCGGCGACGGTAAAGCAGCGCTATATTTAGCGCTGCTTTACCATCGTTTTACCCGCGGTATGCGGCCGCTAGCGGGGTGGTTTTAACCCCCGCTGGCGGCCGCAAAAGGGTTAAAAACCTCCGCAAAGCGCCGCTGCAGCGGCGGTTTGCGGGCGGTATCCCCGCGGTTTCCCATTGATTTCAATGGGAAGGAGCGGTATAGGAGCGGTGAACACACCGCTCCTTCACCGCTCCAAAGATGCTGCTAGCAGGACTTTTGTTGCGGTCCTGCTAGCGCACCGCTCCAGTGTGAAAGCCCGCCGGCTTTCACACTGGAGTGTATGGGGCCGGTTTTTTCAGGCGGTGTACAGGCGCTATTTTTAGTGCTGTACCGCCTGAAAACCGCCCCAGTGTGAAAGGGGCCTAAGGGAATTATCATGAAGGCCTCATGAGCTAAGGCTTTTGTTCCCTCCAGGGTGGATGGTTCACGTTCTCGCACCCACCGTCATAGCTCAGAAGGACATTTGAAAAATAATTGCTTCTTTAAGATTGCTTGGATAATCTCCTCATGGGGGTTTGCTTTCGCTCACACACTAGGAATAGTTTGTGTGTAAACATTTTAAAAGAGGTCTCTCAGACGTGGGGTTTCCAGTGGCTCACACTGGTGTTTAAATTCCTTAAAGAACCTTTCCACATGTCCTGTATGCTTTGAATGGTTTAAAGTCCTTCCTAGAGACTCTGGGGATCTCCCTTACTGCAGGGGGTGGAACAGAGTTAAGCCCCATACACACGGTCGGACTTTTTCATGGATTCTGTCCGATCGGACAATGTTGTTGAAAAATCAGACCGTGTGTATGCACCATCGGACAGTGTTCGTCGGTTTGTCCGACGGACAAAGTCTTATCTCCTGCTGGAAAGATTTGCCGTCCGATCACACCAAATCCGATCGTGTGTACGGTTGTCCGAAGGACAAAGTGCTACGCATGCTCAGAAGAAATTCTGTGACGGAAGCGCTCGGTCAGGTAAAACTACCTTTCCTAATCGACACAGCACATTCGTCACGCTGCAATGTTAAAATGTCTTTAATGCAGCACATTCTCTTTTTCTTTACAATGCAACAAGAATGACATGTTTTAGCTGCTCCTATTCACCCGCACTTCTCACAAACTTAGTTCTTTATTACTTTGCAGCATTTATACACTACATGTTTATTTTTACTCAGATCGTAAAAGAATCTTTGTTATTTTTTTACCATGATTTGTCTTTTTTTTTTTTTTTTTTTTGGGGAATACATATTTGAAGGATTTTTTTTTTTTTTTTTTTTGGAGGGGGGTTGTGTGTCTCAACTTACCAAAACCACATTATTAACATTTGTATTTCTTGCTTAAATTTACTAGGAGTTTGTTGGTTGGTGGTGCCCCTTGTTAATTCTACTTTAGGATTAGTGAAATGTACTTGCCTACTCAAAGAAAAACTGTCATTGTAGAAAAGTAAAACACAATAGTCAATGATTATTTCAAATCAAAAAAACCTTTATTTAGGTCACACCAACAAACCAAAGAGGAACGCAGCCATGGTGAAACTTGGGGAATTTGCAAAGCAAAACGGCACGCCACGGCAACCATCATTGTTCAAGCGTAGAAAATTGGGGGCCTGAGGAGTACGTATATTAAGGGGAGTGCAATCTGGTCGTGAAGTCCAAAGTATCCGGAACTGCAGCAGATGCCATCTAGGTCCCCAGGCTCTGGTACTACAAGAGGCTCCATCTTCTCTCAGACCAGACTGATGCCAGGTCGTCACTCTCAGGTCTTCCTTCCACGCTTCCTTGCACGCTGTGGCTGTCGTGCTGGTGGGGTGGCAGAAGGAGGAGGAGGAGGAGGAGGAGGCGGAGCATGGTAACTATGGCAAACATGTGTGAGTGGGGTCATCTCCCCAGCCCTACCCTTATTTAGGACATGGAGGATGAGCCCCTCACACATGTTGCGTTGCCTCACCTCCATACCCATCATTTTTGTGACAACCACCGAGCCAAAGGTCTCCTCGTCGGCGGGTGTGGCATGTAGGGAGTCTGAAGCCTCTCTTATCATGCGGAGCGCTGACTGTGCCGCATAACCCCCCCTTCTCGCCCTTTTGTACGGAAGGCGGAGGGGAGGGGTTTGGGTGTCAGTCAGGCTCCGAGGCCTAGCCCCCTCTTGGCTGCCACTACCCACCTCGTGGCTGCCACTAACCCCTGCCTCCTCCTGACTGCCACCTTCCACAGCCACCTCCTGGCTGAGGTCTTCCTGTGTATGAAAAAGGGACATAGTTTCAGTTATTTGTTCATCAAACACACACAATTCTCATCTAGTGACTGGTGCAAAATGTTTACAAATAGAAAACCATACAATTCTCAGCCCAGCAGTTTAGATTCTGGCCCCAAATGTCTCCAACACCACTGTCTGTTGATATGTCAAACACGTTAGGAACTAAGCAATTGGGGATCCTGAATTAAGTGAACATCATTCATTATTCCCATAAATGGTAACAAAAATACTATACCTGGAACAAGCTGGGCTCCTCCACCTCTTCCATACTGGAAGGCCCAGGTTGCTCCTCGGAAGCCTCATCAGGGGTGGGCTGCGCGCAAGGAAGCGTGGAAGGAGGAGTCGAGGTTGGCTCCGTGACATCAGTCTGGTCTTTCAGAAAATGGAGACTCTGATAGTACCAGAGCTTGGGCACATAGACCTCATCTGCTGAAGTTGCAGTTTCCTCAGACTTCACGACCTTCTTCCGCTCCCTGATATACGCACTCCTCAGGCTGCCAATTTTCTTTCTTAGATCATCAACAGTTGCCGTGGGGAACCTTGGCTTGACAAATTCCACAAGTTCCTCCAGGGCTGCGTGCCTCTTTGGTTTGTTGGTGTAATGTGGGTGTTTACCCTGCCATAAAACGGGAAATTCCCTGAATTTGGCAATGAAGAGGGGGAGAAAACTCATGTCGTTGAATCCCTGCATAATCTCTGCAAGACACAACACCACACAAAACCCTCTAAATAAATTATGTCAGGCTAAACTCTCCTAATCTTCTCCATAAAGAAGCCTCAAGTTCAAATCAGTCTAGGCTAGTTATGTACCAACGTCAAATTGTACCTTCGTTTGTAGCGATCGTCTCGTGCGTGAGTTTTCTCTCCCCTCGTCTCCCAGATCGTGGCTACGACACAGGCGTGTGACGTTTTATATACAGTGCGCATGCGTCAAACTCCGCCCGCCCCTGACGATCTTTCTCGTCTATTCCCCACCCCTTCTCTTTACGGCGCAGTGGGGAAAGCACATGGCGTGGACACAGCAGGTGCGCCCCAAATATCCCACCAACGAGGAGGAGGACGAGGAAAGTCCGGAGGCAGAAACGTCCCGATCCCGGAGCCTGAAATTCAAGGCCTCCAATATGTCATTTGGAGAAATGTTGGAGATGGTGGACATATTAAAGAGGAGCGACTATGATGGGAAGTATGGGCCTTACCTCAACCCCAATGTCCGCAAGGCCAAGATCATGTCTAAAGTTGTGAGAAGGCTGTACAATCAGTTTGGGGTACAACGATCCAAGGAGCAACTGAGGAAACGCTGGTCAGACCTGAAACTGAGGGAGGCCGATCAGTACAGAAAGATCAAGCGAATTCTTCAAAAAAGTAAGTAGTTGTGTTTTGTGTTTGATTTCTGGCTTGCATACTGCTCCATGTGGTTTGATTTTTACAAAGTTGTACTTTCCAAAATGGCCACTTTCATGTTCGTCTGTGCATTCGATCGTACTCAGCCTCGATCTTTCTGCCACTGTCATGGTCGTGTGTGTGTGTCCATTCGAGCGTACGCAACCTCGATCGTTCGGCCACTTATAATACGATGTTTGTGTTTTTTTTTTGGGGAAAGGAAGTTTGTTCTCACTAGAAATGTCATCAAGAATGTAAAGCCAATTTATTCAATGTAAAGGAGAGGTCACCCAGTAGCTGTTTACCCATCTGGACTCTAGAGCACTAGTGCTGGGACACCCAAACCCCCTTTTTATTAGGCTTTTCCACACATGTGCTCCAGTGGATACTAGAGGGGTGTCTCCATCACACAAACTTCTACCAAAAAGCTAGTCAGTTTAGCACCTTTACAAAGTGACTACATTCATGTAGTTGGCATTTGTAACTGGCCAAACTAAA
Organism: Lithobates sylvaticus; assembly: GCA_028564925.1. NCBI lineage: Eukaryota > Metazoa > Chordata > Amphibia > Anura > Ranidae > Lithobates > Lithobates sylvaticus. The sequence goes on along the minus strand of CM053026.1, from coordinate 772,972,318 downwards.
ATAGTGTCCGTCACTTTCAAGCAATGTTTGTCATTTCCTATTTCTGCCCTCAATAGATTGTGTTGCTAAATCTTCCTTTTGTACATTCTCATAGGGGAGCGAAAACTTGGGCCGTCTGAGGAAACCCCCAAACCAACACCTCCCAAAAAAGGGGAAAGAGCAGAAGCAGAGGAGGAGGAGGAGGAAGGAGAGATCATCGAACTTGGAGAAATTGTCACCACAACAGGTGAGTGTGGGAGAACACAGCTACTGGTAAGCTAATCCATGTATGGCTGCCTCATTTCCAACACCCCATTTTTGTTTGTTTGTGGTTTTTAGGTGACGTGGATGTTGTGGAAGAAAAATCGCACTTTACCACAGAGAGTGCCCACGTACTCATCGGGGAGATAATGGTCTGCAATAGAGATCTAGATTACATAAAGCAAAACATCAATGATGTTCAACAAAAATTGAAGAACATCATTGATGTTTTAGGAAAAATATGAAAACGCACCAAGTAATTAACACACATTTGTGCCAGCTTCTGAACACATTTGCAACTTAAAAACTGTGTGAAATTTGGAACATGCACACATTGTGTCCACATGTGCTAGCTCCCATCATGGTGGATGAATGCCAACGTTTTTTTGGGGGTACAAACACTTTACGAACTACGAAAGTGGTTGTGGTGAAGGGGTTGCACCCCCAAAAAACGTCCATTCATCCCCATGATGGAAAATGGCACTTTTGAAGCTTCTAGGCATGTGTTTTACCATCTAATGACCATTTTCAGACCCAAATTGTGTGCATGTTCTAAATTTCCACTTTCCGGGGGTGACCCCCCCATGTGATGAAGGCAAGATCAAACACACTTTGAACATATAGTCATGTCTGATCTTGTCTTCACTTTACAAAGTTGAACTTTCCTAGTTCATAGGTTCTGTTTAGCTCCATGCCTGGTTTTACCAATTGCGGAATGTTTGTAAACAATGTTGTAAATAACCAAGATGTTGTCAGTTTTGGCGTGAAGATTGTAAACGCACTTGTGAATGTTTTCCTAGTAAACTTTTTTATTTTTCTAAATGTGTGGCTTCCTTATTTAAAAAACACAATGCATTATGTATGTAAAATGTAAAGGATATGGGGGGCAATGGGTGTTATTTACTAAAGGCAAATCCACTTTGCACTGCAATTTTCTTTCCCAGGGAACTTTTTCAATGCACTTGTAGAGCATAGCGGATTTGACTTATGTAAATGACACCCACAGTGCTTTGTACGAAAACACGGAGCACAGCATTTTTCTGAATACACACATGTCAGACCTGGTGATGAAAAGGAGTATTTTGGGTGTCAGTTATGCAGGACAAACCTTCTCTAGACCAAAGATTAGGTAGCAAACACACAACATGAGAATAATCTTTTTGGGAAGAAGAGACTGTTACCTCCTTTTGCCCAGAAAGTGCATTCCCACTGTCGAAGGCAAAGGGAAAAAATGTCAATGTAAAATAAGCTAAAAAGAAGACTGAAATGACAAGAAATCATAGGTTGGTTAAAATATCAGATTTATTAAAAAATGCCTCTCACACATCGTCAGGCAGAGCAATGGCCCCCCTACCCACAAAGTACTCCATATATTGCTCGCGGACCATGCGGGCATTTAGAGGGGGCAAGCCTGGACGTGCCACTTGAAGGGCTGTGAGGTCCGCATTTGGAGGGCCCTCCACATCTGGGCCAACGGGCACCACATAGTTCCTGTTATGTCTTTTGAGGAAGTTGTGCAATATGCAACAGGCAAGAACTATGTGGTTCAGTTTGTATTCCGCCAAGTTAAATGCCGTCAGGAACAGGCGGAAGCGGCTGGCCAGGATGCCAAAAGTGTTCTCCACAACTCTTCTGGCTCTGGACAGCCTGTAGTTGAAGACCCTCTGGTCCGGGGTGAGGGTCCTCATCGGGAACGGCCTCATCACATGGGGAGTCAACGCAAACGCTTCATCTGCGACAAAGACGAAGGGGAGTCCTTCGGCATTCTCCTCTGGAGGTGGCAAGCACAGACTGCCACTTTGGAGACGCCAGTAGAACTCCGTGTGCGTAATGGCACCACCATCCGAGATCCGGCCGTTCATCCCCACGTCCACATACATAAACTCGTATGTTGCCGACACCACCGCCAACATCACTACACTATTAAACCCTTTATAATTATAATAGTAGGACCCCGAGTTGGGCGGTGGGACGATGCGGACGTGTTTCCCATCAATTGCCCCTCCGCAGTTAGGAAAGTCCCAACGGCTGGCAAAGTGGGAGGCCACAGTCTGCCATTCCTGTGGCGTGGAAGGGAACTCTGGAGTGAAACAAGAAAAAATAATTAGTCACTTTGCACCTAAACATTGCAAGCAGATTAGACAATCAACATCTTGGAACAAGAGCATTGTATAAAATTGGAGGCTGGAAAGTAGTTGCACAGAAAAGTAGAGGCTCCCCTTCACAGATTACTCACCCCCCATCAATCCCCCCACTTCTGATGGGCCATTGGCAATAACTAGGGTTTTGGGGGGGGGGGTGGACAGGTAACCCTCTGCACTTCATTGATTGGCAAATGGCTCAATAATGTGTGCTAGTTTGGCCAGACCCTCTGTACTTAACACTATTGGCAGCCCCCAGGAAAGATAAAATAACATTTCCACCCCCCCCCCCCCCAAAAAAAAAGGCAGGCACATTGTGACATTCTGAAATTACCAAGCAAGCTAATAGGAGGGAAAGAAGACAAAAAAAATAGGAAATGGAATGTATGGAGGCAGCCCCTTGCACTACATGCTTTGCTGAATTCATCCCTAAAGATGCCCACTATAAAGAGGTAGGTATATAGTGTGTATGGACCTTGGGAAAGCCAGCAGATAAAGGATTGGTACCATCTGACAGAGCAGTTGGGGGAGGGGGTTCCTAATGAGTTTGCCCGCCCCCCCCCCCCCCCCACCAAAAAAATAAAATTAAAAAGGGGCTCTACATGAAGTAAACCACACAGCAAACATTTGTGCATATTTTAGGGGTTGTTTGGGGGCAAACAATACTATGCAGCAGACAAAAGACATTGATTAAGTGACTAGGCCATAGGTGTCTATTGGGGCAGAAGAGCATGCTGGGGAGGTAAGTGAAGGGAAAAATGCATGAAGGAGAAAAGGGGCACAGCATATTAGAACATATTGCAATCATGGTAATTAGGGAAGGAGGTCAAAAATAGAAGACATTAGCAAACAGAGCATACATAGAAGGGAATAGTAAAGTATAAATGTTACCTTAATATAGTCCTCCTGCAGGACCTGAATGATGGCAGAACAGGTCTCTGGAATAATGATTCCCAGGGCCTGGGGAGAGATACCTGAAGAGAACTTCAAATCCTGAAGACTTCTCCCTGTCGCCAAGTACCTCAACGTGGCAACAAGCCTCCGCTCCGGAGTAATGGCTTGTCTCATGCAGGTATCCTGCCGGCTGATAAAGGGGGTCAGCAAAGCCAAAAGACGGTGAAAATCGGGGTCCGTCATCCTGAGAAAGTTCCTGAAATCATCAGGATTATTCTCCCGGATCTCACGAAGCAAAGGCATGTGCGAGAATTGGTCACGCTGAAGCAACCAATTCTTGGTCTACATACTCCTCGTCACTCTGTTCATGGACGGGTCTTGGCTCAAAGCTAAAAGCCCGACACCAATTCCGCGTACAGCACGAACTCGGCGACGAGTACGCACGGGAAACATCGCTCAGAAGGTCACAAAAGGTCGGCTGGTCAGAACGGACAAACAGAAAGCACCGATAAACAGCAAGGCCTGAAAGAACGAAATGAATACCAGCAACGAGCAGACAATAAGCAGTGCAAATCAAAGCGTCCTATATCAAGATATAGGCCACAATGACCAACAAATGCGAACTGACTACACACACTAATAAACAGATACGCACGACAAGCACAAACTGAAGAGCAGTAACGATCTGAGTCAGAAAACTGAGAAGCGCGAATCTTAAGTCACCAAACTTCGACTAACTCTCGATAAACACGGGATCAGCAGAAGGAGCCCAACGGGTGCCTGACGTGGTGCTGAACTTCCCTTTTGTAATCTCGTGACGACGACTTACGTCACGACTTACGTCACGACGTGTGTACGCAACACCAACATCGGACAAAGTACGACGGACAGGATCCGACCGACATTGTCCGACAACGTAGTCCGACCGTGTGTATGGCCTGTCAATCTAATTGTGCATATTAAAGGGGACTTGTTGATCAAAGGGAAAGTGGCCAAACAAGAATTACTCCACATATCAAAGGGGACAGATAGCCCAGAGTCACTATGTTGATGTTAATATGCAAGAATGCAGATTAGGGCAGTTTATGACTGCAGCTGAATATAACCTTGTGTCCGCGGATTGTGCAAGGTCCGACCGTGTGTATGGGGCTTTGCAAGGCTGCAGAACAATACTTTTAATAACTACTATCCATCTACCCAATATATATTATATCACTACATTGGTGCCGTTCAAGTGACCAGAAGAGCATTTTCAGACTTAGTAACAGAAGTCGGTGGTGACAACAATCCTGTGAGGTGGACAGAAGTCTGATGGAGACCCAAGAGCTGTGCTGTGACTCTAATGTCTGGTTGTGACATAAGAGTCTGATCTACAAAATTAAATAAGTTTGGAACCCCAGAATTATTCTCTGGAGACTGGAAACAACAAAAAACGGACTGTATCGTGTACCAGAAGACATGAACTGAAAGCTGAAGGAGTAAATAATGCGGTGAGTAAAATATTTTCTATTTTTTAATTATTAATAATATAGTCAAAATGCTTACTCAGTGTGAAGCTAGTGTCAGTTCTGATAAAGTTAACAGATGGGTATTAAAATGTATTAAGCGTCATGGCGGTCCTTATGAAGTTCCAGAAAAATATAAGCAGACGTGGACTATGATGAATGAATTTTTAGAGAAAAATGTTTTTGATAGCAAAATTTCAGAAAGTAAAAGAAAAGGTTGTGTTGTACAGGGCTTGTTATCTTGCTGTTTAACAATGGAAAGTTCTTTGAAGGATAAGGTTGAGGAAATTACAGAGTGCAGTTACAGAGTGCAGTTGATAATAGCAACAAGGTTTGTCAGAGGTTACAAAACCAATCAGAAAATGAGACCGTAAATTAAAAATTGCATACAGTTACCATTGGGGGAGCTTTGCTTGAGAAATCTAAACGTTGTGATGAATTATCAGAGGAAAATAAGAGATTGAAATTAAGAATTATGGAATTAGAGAAGAGATCTCAGGATTGCAGATATGCATCAAATCTTGGATTCAGCAATCTGCAGCAAAATACAAACATTCTATCAAATGAAACAGAACCTCATATTAAATCTGATAATTCATTGCCAGCCGCACCCACTGTGACCACCACAGTTTATAACAATAATAATAATACAGGTGAAGTTCAGCTTGCAACGAAGCCTTTGAAACCAAAAGAATTAGATGCAATTCTTAAAGAAATAGGAATGGTTCCCTGCCATGATCTAAATAGATTTTTTAAATGGTTTTGTGACTTGCAGAATGTCAGAGATATGTACAATCTCAACCCATCTGATTTAGAAAGAGTTATACAACATTCTATAGGAAGTGGTCTTTGGATGAGAATTAAACAAATCTGTATTCAGCCTCTGAGGACACGGGACATATTACTGGAATTATTATGTGTTTTGTATGGTGTACATTCTGATGTTTCTATTCATGGGAAGATCAAACAAATGAAAAGCGAATCTCCCTATGAATTGTCACACAGGATAGCAACTATTATGGAATTATTGGTCCGTAATAATCTTGCATTTGAGCGTGGTGGCTTGATACATATAAGTATGTTTCTAGATGCTTTGCATGAAGATATCAAACAAAATATTTTACTAGTTACCCCAAATCCTCATGATTTAAAAGACGTATTGTTGAGAGCAGACCATTTATGGAGAAAGTCAAATGAGCAGGCTGTCAAAATTGATTTAGCCACATTGTGATAGAGTATTCCTGCGCTACCGTGGAGAGGGAAGGGTGGGGGATGAGAGGGAAGGGTTGACTGAGGGGGGACTGCTGCAAGCACCGAATGTAGGTCAGACCGTACCTACTGAACAATGTATAGAAAAGTGGGGGTGATGCTGCGCTGTTCCCCAGGGGAATGTATTAGATCTGCCTCAAGGTGGCAGTATTGGGGCAAAGGCGTGAACCCCTAATGTATACAATGGTAATAGACAATGGTATTGTCTCGTCTACCAGTTAACTCTGAGTGTGAGGTGAATGATACCTAGTGGTAAGCACAATGTACTGCGATCAATAAATATACTGATAATAGTGGTGGCCGATAGATAAATATGTAAACAGTGCGAGAGTGTCAAAATGACTAATGGCACATTCATATAATAGCTAGTAAAACATCATAAATATGAGACATAAAAAATATCAATAAAATATATAAAAAATATATTAGGTGAACATATGGTGTAGATCAATATAAAATATAAAGTGCATACTGCAAAGAATAAATATATATAACCGTGACGTGTCGGTATATATAGTAAAACTGTGAGGTGCTGGTATATATAATAACACTGGCTATGCGATACAGTGTAGAAAAAGTTGATATCTCAATCTGCGGAGTGTGATGATAAGATGATAGTGCAGAAAGTAAGATGCACTGACAAGAATAAAAAATTAAACAGTGAATGAAAGTGCACAATGCATTAAAGGTGTAGATAGTGAAGCATAAGTGGAGCTAGTCTGCTTGACTAGAGAGAGTTATACATATATAGATATGCACAAAAAAAAAAAATGCAGAATGCGATTTGCAAAAAACTGAGTCGCAAAAAAACGCAGAATGCGATTTAACAGAAAAATGCGATTTCAACTGAAAAAAATGCAAAATAGAGTAGCACAAAGTTGTTATATAAGAACAAGGCTGGAAATTAATATCAGTAAAGAGGTAAATGTGACCAAAATCAAGTAGCATGCACATAGGTCCGTGATTTAGAGAAAAAGTCCTTGACAGTTTGATAACTGTGATTACAAATCTCGGTGTAAGTGATATGATCCTTATACAGAAGTGGTGTTCGTGCAGTGGGGTGTCATAAAATAGTGGGGGGCGTTCCTCTTCGTGCGGGGCACACTATGATAAGTAATGGACCCTTACCTTGCGGTAAAGGGTTAACCGCATAAAGATAGTAATATGGGTTCTGCTGTCCTCTTCTTCTGACGTGCTGCTCTGCCTAGGAGGGTGTGTGTTTCCTTCTTCCTTCCCTGGCTCCTGGTATCTTTAGCCTTATCTCTCTCGGCAATCGCCGGAGTGGTAGGTAAAAAATAAAGGGGAGCCGTATAGTGTAGTACGTTTAAATAATAGCTTAGTAAGCAGTTTATTCAAGCATTAAAATCGAAACTCACAGTAAAAAACTCACAAAATAAAAATAAAGGTTTTGCTTATCTCCAAACGAGCACCAAACTCGTTATCTTTCAGGTATGAATGCCTCTCCGTGTCCCTAAGCGTGGCGTCATGTGACTTCATCAGGGGATGCTAGAGGGGCATTTGTGTGTTGTTTAAATAGTCTGTCTAATTGGCAGCCATTTTCCTGTGGTTCCAATGTAAATTCCCATTAGCGGCCATTTTCCCGACTGTCGTGGGCGCGGCCATTTTGTTGGTTTCCGGCTGGATAACAGTATAGTAAATGTGTCGCCGCCTCGGGCGCGGCCATTTTGTTGGTAGTCTATGTTGTTAGATTGCCGGCCAGCGTAGAGAACGATAATCGGCCGGGAATGCTACATGTATGGGGACACAGACCTGGAGTGTTGGAGATAGAAAGGCCAAGATGTGGCATATTGTTGTGTGGGTGTCCTAGGCCATGTACGGAGGGACATGGTAGGCTTACATGCCTGTAATGGTACATATGTAAATAAAATGCAGCGATAACATAATAAAATTAAAAATCGTATTGAATGACCGCATCTTGGTAATAGTAAACTGATAAGACAATAAAATTCCTATACTCCTGACTAAAGAAATAGGACCTAATAATAGATCCAATAAAACATATTAAAATATATATTAAAATATAAAATTATTAAAATATATATTTAGTGGACCCAGTATATTTAAAATATATATAAAAAAATATATATAATACATAATACATATATAAAATATATAAAGAATATATATCTGAGATCCATAAAACTGTAAACAGTGGATGATAGTGGGAATATAAATCAGATATAAATGTCTGTGGGACTGCCAGCAGGGAGTGTATGGAATATCTGGATAAAATGCGGAGGTGGAATATACACTAATAAAATCGTAAAAGATAAAAATTGAATAATAGGTGTGTTTAAAAGTCACTTAAAAAGCAGTTGAGATCAAATTCTATGTTCATCCCTCTAGGTGAGAACGTGTCTAATGTGAATATCCATCTGGATTCGATTTGGCTGAGGGTTCTGACTTTATGCCCTCCTCGCCAGTGTTTGACATACGGTTCAATACCCCAAAATTTCAGATCGGTCGGGTCTTTGTTATGATGCAATAAAAAATGTTTTGACACACTATGTTTGTCATAGCCTTTTAGTATGTTTTGGACGTGTTCTTTAATACGTATTCTTAGTAGGCGTTTGGTGCGGCCTACATACTGTAGACCGCAACCACATTCTAAGGCGTATACTGCGCCTTCTGTATTGCAACATATAAAGTCTTTCACTTTGTATTTATCTCCTGTGCTGGTAGAAGTGAATTCGAATTTCTTCTCATTTGGGCGCTTGGTTCTGGTACATGCATAGCATCTCTTGCAAGGATAAAAACCTTTCCCAGTGAAAAAGGAAAATGGTTTCTTTGGTGGGTCCAGAATGCTTTTTACAACCTTATCTCTAATTGTGGGTGCTCTCTTATAAATGAATTTAGGATAATTCGGTAAATTGGTCTGATGTTGTTTGTCTGCTAATAGGATATGCCAATGCTTCTTCACAATGTTTTCAATCTTTCTGTATTGTATATTGTAGTTCAAAATTATGGGAGCTTTCATTGGTATAATTGCCTTTTTGTCATTATCTTGGATTAGTCTAGTCCTATCTATCCCTCTGACTTCTTCTATTTTCTTTTTGATCATCATACCATCATATCCTTTGTTTGTGAACCTAGATCCCATGGTTTCTGCTTGTTCTAAAAAGTTTTCAATTTTCGTGCAATTACGTCGGAGTCGCATGAACTGTCCCTTTGGCACGTTAAACAGCCAATTTTTGTGGTGGCAACTTTCGATGGGGAGGTAGCTGTTTCTATCTATGTTTTTAAAATGTGTCTGTGACCTCACTATGGGACCTTCTTGAAGGATCTCTAAATCCAGGAATGTCACTGTCTTATCGCTGATCTCCCAGGATAATTTAATATTTCTATCATTAAGGTTAAGTTTTTCAAGGAAATTATTCAAATGTGTGGAGTCCCCTTTCCATAGGATAAAAACATCATCTATATATCTCCTGTATATCACTAGTTCATCTGGTTTTTCGTTAAAAACATAGTTCTCCTCCCATTGGGCCAAAAAAAGTCCTGCTACACTTGGGGCAAATTTTGCTCCCATCGCAACTCCAGTGCTTTGATGGTAGAATTTATTGTTGTACCAGAAATAGTTATTCTTCAGGCAAAAATCCAAGCATTTTATAATGAACTTCCTTTGCATACAATTTTGAACTACAATATACAATACAGAAAGATTGAAAACATTGTGAAGAAGCATTGGCATATCCTATTAGCAGACAAACAACTTCAGACCAATTTACCGAATTATCCTAAATTCATTTATAAGAGAGCACCCACAATTAGAGATAAGGTTGTAAAAAGCATTCTGGACCCACCAAAGAAACCATTTTCCTTTTTCACTGGGAAAGGTTTTTATCCTTGCAAGAGATGCTATGCATGTACCAGAACCAAGCGCCCAAATGAGAAGAAATTCGAATTCACTTCTACCAGCACAGGAGATAAATACAAAGTGAAAGACTTTATATATTGCAATACAGAAGGCGCAGTATACGCCTTAGAATGTGGTTGCGGTCTACAGTATGTAGGCCACACCAAACGCCTACTAAGAATACGTATTAAAGAACACGTCCAAAACATACTAAAAGGCTATGACAAACATAGTGTGTCAAAACATTTTTTATTGCATCATAACAAAGACCCGACCGATCTGAAATTTTGGGGTATTGAACCGTATGTCAAACACTGGCGAGGAGGGCATAAAGTCAGAACCCTCAGCCAAATCGAATCCAGATGGATATTCACATTAGACACGTTCTCACCTAGAGGGATGAACATAGAATTTGATCTCAACTGCTTTTTAAGTGACTTTTAAACACACCTATTATTCAATTTTTATCTTTTACGATTTTATTAGTGTATATTCCACCTCCGCATTTTATCCAGATATTCCATACACTCCCTGCTGGCAGTCCCACAGACATTTATATCTGATTTATATTCCCACTATCATCCACTGTTTACAGTTTTATGGATCTCAGATATATATTCTTTATATATTTTATATATGTATTATGTATTATATATATTTTTTTATATATTTTAATTATATTGGGTCCACTAAATATATATTTTAATAATTTTATATTTTAATATATATTTTAATATGTTTTATTGGATCTATTATTAGGTCCTATTTCTTTAGTCAGGAGTATAGGAATTTTATTGTCTTATCAGTTTACTATTACCAAGATGCGGTCATTCAATACGATTTTTAATTCTATTATGTTATCGCTGCATTTTATTTACATATGTACCATTACAGGCATGTAAGCCTACCATGTCCCTCCGTACATGGCCTAGGACACCCACACAACAATATGCCACATCTTGGCCTTTTCTATCTCCAACACTCCAGGTCTGTGTCCCCATACATGTAGCATTCCCGGCCGATTATCGTTCTCTACGCTGGCCGGCAATCTAACAACATAGACTACCAACAAAATGGCCGCGCCCGAGGCGGCGACACATTTACTATACTGTTATCCAGCCGGAAACCAACAATGGCCGCGCCCACGACAGTCGGGAAAATGGCCGCTAATGGGAATTTACATTGGAACCACAGGAAAATGGCTGCCAATTAGACAGACTATTTAAACAACACACAAATGCCCCTCTAGCATCCCCTGATGAAGTCACATGACGCCACGCGTAGGGACACGGAGAGGCATTCATACCTGAAAGATAACGAGTTCGGTGCTCGTTTGGAGATAAGCAAAACCTTTATTTTTATTTTGTGAGTTTTTTACTGTGAGTTTCGATTTTAATGCTTGAATAAACTGCTTACTAAGCTATTATTTAAACGTACTACACTATACGGCTCCCCTTTATTTTTTACCTACCACTCCGGCGATTGCCGAGAGAGATAAGGCTAAAGATACCAGGAGCCAGGGAAGGAAGAAGGAAACACACACCCTCCTAGGCAGAGCAGCACGTCAGAAGAAGAGGACAGCAGAACCCATATTACTATCTTTATGCGGTTAACCCTTTACCGCAAGGTAAGGGTCCATTACTTATCATAGTGTGCCCCGCACGAAGAGGAACGCCCCCCACTATTTTATGACACCCCACTGCACGAACACCACTTCTGTATAAGGATCATATCACTTACACCGAGATTTGTAATCACAGTTATCAAACTGTCAAGGACTTTTTCTCGAAATCACGGACCTGTGACCTGACCATGTGCATGCTACTTGATTTTGGTCACATTTACCTCTTTACGGATATTAATTTCCAGCCTTGTTCTTATATAACAACTTTGTGCTACTCTATTTTGCATTTTTTTCAGTTGAAATCGCATTTTTTCTGTTAAATCGCATTCTGCGTTTTTTTGCGACTCAGTTTTTTGCAAATCGCATTCTGCATTTTTTTTTTTTTTTTTTGTGCATATCTATATATGTATAACTCTCTCTAGTCAAGCAGACTAGCTCCACTTATGCTTCACTATCTACACCTTTAATGCATTGTGCACTTTCATTCACTGTTTAATTTTTTATTCTTGTCAGTGCATCTTACTTTCTGCACTATCATCTTATCATCACACTCCGCAGATTGAGATATCAACTTTTCTACACTGTATCGCATAGCCAGTGTTATTATATATACCAGCACCTCACAGTTTTAATATATATACCGACACGTCAAGGTTATATATATTTATTCTTTGCAGTATGCACTTTATATTTTATATTGATCTACACCATATGTTCACCTAATATATTTTTTATATATTTTATTGATATTTTTTATGTCTCATATTTATGATGTTTTACTAGCTATTATATGAATGTGCCATTAGTCATTTTGACACTCTCGCACTGTTTACATATTTATCTATCGGCCACCACTATTATCAGTATATTTATTGATCGCAGTACATTGTGCTTACCACTAGGTATCATTCACCTCACACTCAGAGTTTGGATCTAACTGGTAGACGAGACAATACCATTGTCTATTACCATTGTATACATTAGGGGTTCACGCCTTTGCCCCAATGCTGATTTAGCCACATTGTTTAGGAAAAATACTGAACATAAAGGTCAAAAGATAATATCTTATGATAACAACCAAAGAGGAGACACCAGGTCAAATATAGGTGATATGAATATGAAAAACAGAGCTGACCAAAATAATAATAAAATGTCCAAGACCTGGATACCGTTTTCCCAGTTAAAACAGAAATATGACCACCTGAAGATTGAGTATGATAAGATGAGAGGGGAACGTGATACATTATTAGAGCAGTTGAAGGGGGTACAGGGTGTCATAAATGCAGATGTACATTCTCCAAATCTGTTTTTGAATGCAAATGACACTTCTCTAGCAGTGGGGGTGAATTAGTTTCAAACTGTAAATGTGTAAATAGTACTTTGTTCTAACTTCAAACAATGTTTAAGGACCTTGCTAATTAGTTTTTGTTGGAGAGTTTTTTGTCTTTCAGATATTGCCGGAGATACTCGCTTGCATGTGGCTAGCAGAAGGACAGTCTGAAATTGCTGGCTAGTGGGGGAGTCGCTGAATAGACAATATCATGGACTCTCTCAATATTCATCAAGCAATAGACCCTTTTTTTTTGAGCACTCATTTTTTTTGTCTTTCTTGTCAATGGACTTTTATATATTTTTTTATTTTATTTTATTATGTTTTATTTCTTGAACGTTATCTTAAAACCAGAGCGAAACATTTAAACCTAAAATAATTTTCATAACACCTGTACATATTACATATTGCATATTGATCAATATATTTGACATCTAAGGTGAGATGCTGTACAATGGCTTGGCATAGCATAAATTATAGTACCCTGTTTCCCCTAAAATAAGACCTAGCGTGATTGTCGGTGTTGGCTGCAATATAAGCCCTACCCCCCAAATAAGCCCTAGTAAAAGTCCTTGTAGGTCTTGTTTTCAGGGTAGGGCTTATTTTCGGGGAAACAGGGTAGGGCTTATTTGGTGGGTAGGGCTTATATTGCAGCCATTACCGACAATCACGCTAGGTCTTATTTTAGGGGAAACAGGGTATGTTGGGTGGTTTTCCTAAATTTATAAGAGGGGTGAGTGAAATTCATGATTCATGATTCATGATGATTCAATGATTTGAAACTTTGTTGAATCAGTCGTTGATAATATGCTAAAGGCTATGACATATATGGATGAAAAAGACCTAACTTTACTGGCAAGATTTTCCACTGCTGCTTTGTCTGGATAGAAGCTGATTCTATCTGAAAGTGGGGGTATATGGATTATAGATTGGTATATGTATATTGGTATACCATTCAGGTGGAATTATGGACTGAATGATCAACAAATTCAGGTACTTGACAGGTACACAACAGGTCATCATTGCTCAAATAGGAAATGGAAAGAAGATGTGAACTGTAAAATGCTTGCAAGATGGACTCATGAATGTCAAGTGCAAGGAAATAGTTTGCAGCACAGTTTTTTCTGCCGTATCCAAACCTTTTGAACTTGAAAGTGAGTGCTGGTACATTGATGGTTCTTCTTACTATAAAGATGAAAGTAGAATTTCAGGATTTGCTGGTGTTTGTGCAAAAGCATCTTTAAAAATGAAAACCTTGAGCCTGGAGATGAGAGAATCCTGGATTTATGTGGATCGGCGCTCCCAGAGCATACCAAGTTTACTTTCAGTGAGATGGTGAGAGATGTGATGAAGTCAGACCGAAGAATGGACTGTGACATCAGCTCATCTTTGCACAATATTCAAGATCTTGATGTGATATAAGGCCTAACAGCTATATGGGCCACTGATGTTTACCGAATCCTTTTCCAGTCATGGTCTAAAGCTATATTATCTAATGACTGTTTCATGGGGATATTTTAGAGGCTGGTGAAGAGAGATGTAACCAGTTTCAACTTTATATTTTATATGAGCCATTGTAAAGCATCCAGTACCTCAAATCGCAATGATATGTTTGTTGCTTGATTTATGGTTTTTACGACCCAAGTGGGGGTATATGTAGTGTGTTTTTTATGTGTATATATATATATATATATATATATATATATATATATATATATGTGCATGTATTTTATATATTTATATATGGTGTTATATGTAGGCATTCTAAGACAAGTCCATTCCAAGCAGGTCAAATTGGTAGTTGTTAATCTAATTGTGCATATTAAAAGGGACTTGTTGACCAAAGGGGAAGTGGCCAAACAAGAATTACTCCACATATCAAAGGGGACAGATAGCCCAGAGTCACTATGTTAATGTTAATATGCAAGAATGCAGATTAGGGCAGTTTATGACTACAGCTGTTCACAGCTTTGGGTGATCTTCTGTCACTCTGAAAGACAGGAGCAGATCAAAGCATTTAATGGAAACGGTCAATCAAATTGCTCAACCATTCAGTGTGTGGGGGGTATAACATGGCATTCCGTCTAATCTGTCTCAGAGAAGGGTGTGTGTTTATGAAGGCACCAAAGGTCACATGGAAACATGGGGCTCTAGAAATTTACTAACACTGTCATGATTATACCCTGTTGGATTTTTATCATCCGTCTGTTCTGTTTTGGAAGTCAATAAAGTCTCTCTCTGGAAGAATTGGGTTGCTGCGGAACAATACTTATTAATAACTACACATCATTTACCCACTATATATTATATCACTACAATTCCCTCCCTACAGTCCTGAAGTTAATTATAGGACTCCAGTAGCTAAACCTAAAAAGAGACGGAAGTTCATTCCTACCCATTTGATCCCGCCATTAATCCAACCTGCCTCCGCACCAGCTAATCCACTCCAGGCTGGCATCCCAGTGCCTGCTACCCAGCCCGACGTCCCAGTGCCTGCTTCCCAGCAAGACGTCCCAGTGCCTGCTACCCAGCCCAATGTCCCAGTGCCTGCTACCCAGCCCGACGTCCCAGTGCCTGCTACCCAGCCTGACGTCCCAGTGCCTGCTACCCAGTCTGACGTCCCAGTGCCTGCTACCCAGTCTGACATCTCAGTGCCTGCTACCCAGTCTGACGCCTCAGTGCCTACTACCCAGTCTGATGCTTCAGTACCTACTGACTGGTCTGATGACATTGTGTCCATGTTTCAGCCTGAAGTTGTGCTGCCAGTGTTCCAGTCTGATGTTTCTGCCTTCCGGTCTGATGCCCCGATGCCTGCCTTCCAGTCTGGTGTCCTGGTGCCTGTCTTCCAGTCTGGTGTCCTGGTGCCTGTCTTCCAGTCTGATGTCCTGGTGCCTGCCTGTCTTCCAGTGTGATGTTCCTGCCTTCCAGTCTGATATGCCTGCCTTCCAGTCTGAAGTCCTGGTGTCTGCCTTTCAGTCTGATGTCCTGGTGCCTGCCTTCCAGTCTGATGTGCCTGCCTTCCAGTCTGACATGCTCAATTTCCAGTCTGGTGTCCTGGTGCCTGCCTTCCAACCTGTTGTCTCTGTGCCTGTCCTCCCAGTCCTGTTCGGCTTCCTTTTCCCAGCTGCTGACCCCCTGTTGTCGACCCTGGCCTGGCCCTGTTAATGATTCTTGTATTCCCCTTTACTTGTACTGTATATATTTGTCTATTATTATTTGTGGGTTTCTATTGGTGGTTGTTTGGTTGTACATTGTAGTCAGGGCCGGACTGGCCTACCGGGATACATGGACATTTCCCGGTAGGCTGCCTGCCCTGGGGCCGCTTTAATCTATGTTGTGGCTGCAGCACTTCTCCTGCCTACTTGTAACACACAGCGGGAGACCGGCCGCTGTGTCACGGAGCTCAGTGATAAATGTGCGGCCGCGCTATGACAAAAGTCCCGACCTCCTCCTATACCAGCCTGTGTGATAGATGCAGTGTTCTGTATATCACACGGGCTGGTATACGAGGAGGGTGGGACATTTGTCATAGCGCAGCCGCACATTTATCACTGAGCTCCGTGACACAGCAGAAGCAGGAGATGCCCTCTGTGCGTAATGCACAAACTGACTGGTGAGGCTACATTGTTTGGCACAGTAAAGCGGCAATGATGGTGAGGGAGGCTGCAATGAGGGCAGAGTAAAGCGGCAAAGATGGTGAGGGAGGCTGCAATGAGGGCACAGTAAGGCGGAAATGATGGTGAGGGAGGCTACATTGTTTGGCACAGTAAAGCGGCAAAGATGGTAAGGGAGGCTGCAATGAGGGCACAGTAAAGCGGCAAAGATGGTGAGGGAGGCTGAAATGAGGGCACAGTAAAGCGGCAATGATGGTGAGGGAGGCTGCAATGAGAGCACAGTAAAGCGGCAAAGATGGAGAGGGAGGCTGCAATGAGGGCACAGTAAGGCGGCAATGATGGTTAGGGAGGCTGCAATGAGAGCACAGTAAGGCGGCAATGATGGTGAGGCTACAATGAGGGCACAGTAAGGCTGCAATGATGGGCATGGTAGGGCTGCAATGATGGGCACAGTGAGGCAGCAATGATGGGCACAGTAAGGTGGCAACGATGGGCACAGTAAGGCTGCAATGATAGTGAGGCTGCAATGAGGGCACGGTGAGGCTGCAATGAGGTGCACAGTGAGGCGGCAATGATGGGCACAGTGAGGTGGCAATGATGGGCACAGTGAGGTGGCAATGATGGGCACAGTGAGGCGGCATTGATGGGCACAGTGAGGCTGCATTTGATGCGCACTGGTGAGGCTACATTTATCTCCTGTATCATTTCCGCAGTCTCTGACTATATCCTATACCATGCCCGCAGCCTCTGACATCTATTGTTCCTATGCCCGCAGCCTCTGACATCTCCTGTACCATGCCCGCGTCCTCTGACCATCTCCTGTAATATGCCTGCAGCCTCTAACCATCTCTTGTATCATGTCCGAAACCTCTGACCATCTCTTGTCTAATACCATGTCTGAGCCCTGCATGGTGCACCTGAGAGGAGGTCAGTGACAGTGCGGCCAGGCCAGTCTGAGGGGGGTCATTGATGTAAGGGGGGAGTAAAAACAATAATGTAAGGGGGCACTGATATAAAGGTTTCCCCCCATATCAGTAACCCACCCCCCTTACACCCACCTTAGTGTATTCTTTCTGTGGAAGGTGGTCTCTGGTCACCAGAATTCCCCCCCCCCCCCCCCCCACATTCCCAGAGTCCCAGGTGTTCCCCTTGATGATTGCTCCACTTTTACTACTTTTAACTGAAATTTGTTGTTATATATATATATATATATATATATATATATATATATATATAGTAAAGTTTGGGGATAATAGCTCCACAGGATTAAGTGCATAAACTGTTTAAACTTGAACCAAAAGACATTTATTTATAAGAAATTCAAAAATAAGGCTTCCTTCAGCACACAGGTCAAAAATACAAAACAAAGTCTGCTTATCTTCAGCATAAAACAAATTCTGCTTATCTTCAGCACAAAACAAAATCAAGGAAAAAGCACATACAGTTTTTGTAGCCGGGTCTTCACCCCGGAGTTTAAAGTCCTTGCTGAATCTTTAGCAGCCTCCAAACAGCAACACAGCTCATCAGACAGGTGTAATCACCTACTCCTCCTCACCACCAACTCTCCACTACTTCCTGTCTTTTTATGAGCTGTTTCCTGGAGGCCCTTAACCCCCTGTGTGCTGAATCCCTATGGTCAGGGAGGGAGGCTCTTTCCCACCCAAATATCACTTCAGAGCCTCCCAAATTCCGGGTCCCAAATAACTCTCTATTAATATAGAGAGGACTGCGAGTCAGTCCTCTCCTGCTTGACTAATCCCGGAATCCCTCACCCATTTTGGGTGACCCCCTGAACAATTCTGCGATTCCCTTAAAGGGACCACAACCCAAATACTGGTGCTATATAGCACCCGGTCAGGACCCAACCTTGGCGTCCTGTACAATATCCCTAGCCCTATGTGCTTTCATATCTGTCTTATCTATATAATGTGCTCTTCAAATGTGCTTTAAAATGTATGGTTTCCCCTTTTTATGAACAAGAAAATAATGACGTTATGCTGCTGGGCTGTTATGAAATTATTTCCAGGGCTGGTTTTTATTCCCAGTCCGGCCCTGACTGTAGTATATTGGTGGAGGTGGTTGTATTTATTCACTTATCTTAATAAATTATATATTTTCACTTTACCTGTGTTTGTTCCTCTGTTGCTGTCCACACAGCTCTGGTTACACCTGATACCTGACAATGCATGGCCTTCGGGTCCTGTTAAAATGCCTATACTGTGTGGTTATTTAGGGTGATAGGGGTAGTCCAGATGGTCTGCAACCCACAGGTTTTTCATAACGATAACGGTTTTTCATAACAGTTCCTGTTGAAACTGCGTCCCTTGTTTCAACAGGGTTTCAGCTGGGAAGCCCACTCATTAACTAGGGCCTATTCAACATTGGATGCTGTAATTCTGGACATGGCCACCGTTTTGGGGTAACAGGTAGCATAATCTACAAAGGTCAGGATTAGGGTTGAGCGAACCCGAACTGTAAAGTTCGGGTCCGTACCGGACTTTTGGGTGTTCGGGACCCGGACCCGAACCCGAACTATTGGCTGTAAGTTCGGGTTCGGGTCCGGTGTTCGGCACTGTATTGGCGCCTTTTTAACAGCTGCAGGGCAGCCAATCGACGATCGTTTCACTAGTGTGCCCTTAGAAGCCATCACAGCCATGCCTACTAATGGCATGGCTGTGATTGGGCAGTGCAGCATGTGACCCAGCCTCTATATATAGTCCAGACACACAGCACACAGCACACAGCGTCATTCTGCTATAGACAGGTTCCTGTGCTGCTGAGAGGATTTTAGGAGTTTGTGTGATTCAGTCAGTCAGGCAGTCAGCATTCCTTAAGGCCCCTTTCACACTGGGGCGTTGAGCCGCGGTGACGGTAAAGCAGCGCTATATTTAGCGCTGCTTTACCGTCGTTTTCACCGCGGTTTTCGGCCGCTCGCGGTGCGGTTTTACCCCCCGCGAGCGGCCGAAAAAGGGTTAAACACCCCCCGCAGAGCGCCGCCGTAGCCGCGGTATTACCGCGGTAACCGCGGTATTGCCGCGGTTTTACGGCGGTCTCCCATTGTAATCAATGGGACGGAGCGGTATAGGAGCGGTGAACACACCGCTCCTATCCCGCTCCAAAGATGCTGCTAGCAGGACTTTTTTTTTTTACCGTCCTGCTAGCGCACCGCTCCAGTGTGAAAGCCCGCCGGCTTTCACACTGGAGTGAATGGGGCCGGATTTTTTCATGCGGTGAACAGGCGCTATTTTTAGCGCCGCACCGCACCGCATGAAAAACGCCCCAGTGTGAAAGGGGCCTAACTTTGCTTCTAATTAGTTAGATCAGTGAGCGATCTACATAGCTAGAGTAGAGTAGGGAGTTTCTTTATTAAGCAAAAGAAAAAGGCAGAGAGAATTATTGAACAGATTCCTAAATCAATTGTACCCTGGCTGGGGTGCAGTGCACAGTCTTTTAACAGTGCCAAGAGGCCAGTGCCAGACAAAATATAAAAGTTTTACCTGCAAGCTCAGTGCACCATTAGGACCAACACTGCATATACTAAGAGATACACTGTGTGTATTCTGCTATTGGAAAAACATTGCATAAAAATTTAATTTTGCTTTTTTTTTCCCCAATAGCATTTTCTGTGTGTTCATACATACACGCTGCAGACACTATCCGTGTATTCTGATATTTCAAAAACATTGCAAAAAAAATAGATTTTGCTGTGTTTTTTTTCCCCAATAGCATTGTCTGCGCTTTCATAAACGCTTTACATACTGTCCGTGTATTCTGATATTGGAAAAACATTGCAAAAAAATTTAATTCTGCAGTGTTTTTTTTCTTCCCAATAGCATTTTCTGCGTTTTCATAAACGCTTTACATACTGTCCGTGTATTCTGATATTGGAAAAACATTGCAAAAAAAATTAAATTTTGCAGTGTTTTTTTTCTTCCCAATAGCATTTTCTGCGTTTTCATAAATGCTTTACATACTGTCTGTGTATTCTGATATTGGAAAAACATTGCAAAAAAATTTAATTTTGCAGTGTTTTTTTTCTTCCCAATAGCATTTTCTGCATTTTCATAAACGCTTTAGACACTATCCGTTTATTCTGATATTGGAAAAACATTGCAAAAAAATTTAATTTTGCAGTGTTTTTTTTCTTCCCAATAGCATTTTCTGCGTTTTCATAAACACTTTAGACACTATCCGTTTATTCTGATATTGGAAAAACATTGCAAAAAAATTTAATTTTGCAGTGTTTTTTTTCTTCCCACTTTTTTTTTCTGCGTTTTCATAAAGGCTTTAGACACTATCCGTTTATTCTGATATTGGAAAAACATTGCAAAAAAATTTAATTTTGCAGTGTTTTTTTTCTTCCCAATAGCATTTTCTGTGTGTTCATAAACGCTTTAGACACTGTACGTGTATTCTGCTATTGACAAAAACACCCATTTAGGGCGAGATCATACATTTTGAAAATATGAGGAGATCATCAAAACGGGGACGTGGCCCGGGTCGTGGTGCTGCTGATGGCGCTCCTGTTGCAGGGAGAGGACGTGGTCGATCTGTGCCAGCTACACGCACTAGTGAAGCACCTTCCTCAGGTGCGAGTAGGCGACAGAGCCTGCAGCGGTATTTTGGCGCGCCTAATGAGGCTGTACGAATGTTGAGGCCAGGACAAGTACAGGCGATAGTAGATTGGGTTGCTGACAGTGCCTCCGGTTCCTTCACATTGTCTCCCACCCAGTCTCCTGATGAAAGTTCAGAGTTGGCACCTGCAGCCGATGTCCATCAGTCTTTCACCTCACCCCCTTGCAAATCAGCCAATCAGTCTGAGCCCCAAATCATGCAGCAGTCTCTTCTGCTTTTTGATGACTCTGTTAGCAGGGTTTCCCAGGGCCATCCACCTAGCCCTGCCCCAGAAGTGGAAGAGATTGTGTGCACCGATGCCCAACCACTTATGTTTCATGATGAGCTTTCGCCATTGTGCAGACCGACAAGGAGGGCAGGGGTGAAGACTGGGTGGAAGATGATGTGGAGGACGATGAGGTCCTTGACCCCACATGGAATCAACGTCATGCAGGTGACCAGTGTAGTTTGGAGGAAGAGGCGGTGGTCGCACAGAGCCACCAGCACAGCAGAAGAGGGAGCAGGGTGCAAAAGCGGAGCGTCCGTCCCCTAGACAGTACGTCTGCTACTGCCCAACGCAACAAGGGACCGAGCACACTAAAGCCAGGTCCAAGGAGTTCCCTAGCGTGGCAGTTCTTCAGACAATGTGCTGATGACAAGACACAAGTGTTTTGCACGCTGTGCAATCAGAGCTTGAAGCGAGGCATAAACGTTCTCAACCTGAGCACAACCTGCATGACCAGGCATCTAAGTGCAAAGCACGAGATGCAGTGGAGTAGACACCTCAAAAACCAAGAAAGGTCTCTGGCTCCTCCTGCTTCCTCTTCTGCTGCAGTCTCGGCCTCTTCATCCACCTCTGTAGTGACAGTGACACCTGCCAACCCGCAAACAGAGGATCTGCCAGCAACACTACCACCTGGGTCACCAACCATCTCCACAATGTCCCATGGAAGCGTTCAGCTCTCTATTTCCCAAACATTGGAGCGGAAGAGGAAGTACCCCCCTAGCCACCCACGATCCCTGGCCCTGAATGCCAGCATTTCAAAATTCCTCGCCTTTGAAATGCTGTCATTCCGTCTGGTGGAGACGCAGAGTTTTAAAAGGCTGATGTCATTGGCTGTCCCACAGTACGTCGTGCCCAGCCGCCACTACTTTCCAGACGAGCTATCCCTTCCCTGCACAACCAAGTGGGGGACAAAATCAGGTGTGCACTGCGCAACGCCATCTGTGGCAAGGTCCACCTAACTACGGATGCGTGGACCAGTAAGCACGGTCAGGGACGTTATATCTCCCTAACAGCACACTGGGTAAATGTAGTGGCGGCTGTGCCTGAGGCGGATAGCAGTTTGGCGCACGTCCTTCCACCACCGACGATTGCAGGGCACTTCAGTTTGCCTCCTGTTGCTAACATCTCCTACTCCGCCTCCTCATCCTCTACCTCCTCCTCATCCGGTCAGCGTAACACCTTCACCACCAACTTCAGCACAGCCAGGGCTAAACGACAGCAGGCAGTTTTAAAACTTTCCTGTTTGGGGGAAAAACCCCACATCGCGCAGGAGTTGTGGAGGGACATGGAACAACAGACCGATGAGTGGTTGGTGGCAGTGAGCCTCAAGCCCGGCCTGGTGGTGTGCGATAATGGGCGAAATCTCGTAGCAGCTCTGGGCCTTGCCGGTTTGACGCACATCCCTTGCCTGGCGCATGTGCTGAACTTGGTGGTCCAGAGGTTCCTTAAGAATTACCCCGATATGCCAGAGCTGCTGCAGAAAGTGCGGGCCATCTGTGCGCACTTTCGGCATTCTCATCCTGCTGCTGCTCGCCTGTCAGCGCTGCAGCGTAACTTCAGCCTTCCCGCTCACCGTCTCATATGTGACATGCCCACAAGGTGGAACTCCACCTTGCACATGCTTGCCAGACTGTGCGAGCAGCAGCAGGCGATAGTGGAGTTTCAGCTGCAGCACGCACGCGTGAGTCGCTCTGTGGAACAGCACCACTTCACCGCCAATAACTGGGCCTCCATGCGAGACCTGTGTGCCTTGTTGCGCTGTTTCGAGTTCTCCACCAACATGGCCAGTGCCAATGACGCCGTTCTCAGCGTTACTATCCCAGTTCTATGCCTCCTTGAAAAAACTCTTCAGGCGGTGATGGAAGAGGATGTGGCACAGGAGGAGGAGGAGGAGGAGGATGAGGGTTAATTTCCAAGGCTTTCAGGGCAGTCATTTACAAGTGGCTACGAGGGTGGGTTCCTGCACCAACAAGCGCCAGGTACACAATTGTCTGGCAGCAAGGGCACAGTTCTGGAGGATGACGAGGTGGAGGATGAGGAGGAGATGCAGGAGGAGGAACCATGTTCACAGCAGGGTGGCACCCAGACCAGCTCATGTCCATCACTGGTGCGTGGCTGGGGGGATACAGAGGACATAGACGATACACCTCCCACAGAGGACAGCTTTTCCTTGCCTCTGGGCAGCCTGGCACACATGAGCGATTACATGCTGCAGTGTCTCCGCAACGACCGCCGAGTTGCCCACATTTTAACTGGTGCTGATTATTGGGTGGCCACCCTGCTGGATCCCCGTTACAAGGACAACGTGCCGTCCTTAATTACCTCACTGGAGCGTGATCGTAAGATGCGCGAGTACAAGCGCACGCTGGTAGACGCCCTGCTGGGGGCATTCCCACTTGGTGCGGTGAAAGCACAAGGCGAAGGCAGAGGAGGAGGAAGAGGTCGCCAACGCAGCCGGGGCACCGCCAGCACCTCGCAAGGCAGGGTTAACATAGCCAGAATGTGGAAAAGCTTTGTCAGCACGCCACAACAACCAGCACCACCAGCTGAGATGGAACGTCTTAGCAGGAGGCAGCATTTCACCAACATGGTGGAGCAGTATGTGTGCACACGCCTACACGTACTGCATGACGGGTCTGCCCCCTTCAACTTCTGGGTCTCCAAATTGGGCACATGGCCTTAGCTTGCCCTTTACGCCTTGGAGGTGCTGGCCTGCCCTGCCGCCAGTGTATTATCTGAACGTGTATTTAGCACGGCAGGGGGCGTTATCACAGACAAGCTCAGCCGCCTGTCCAGAGCCAATATGGACAAGCTCACGTTCATTAAAATGAACCAGGCATGGATCCCACAGGACTTGTCCATACCTTGTGCAGAATAGACACATATACCGGTGTTCTGACGAAAACTGTCTTGCTATCGGATAGTGTCCGGCCACTTACTGCGCAGGTGCAGTGCTTGCGCAGTACGGAGGACAAGGAGATTCACAAAATCTCCAAAGATGAACGTCGTCTGGGCAGTGAGTGCAGGTTCAAGCCCGACCATCCAAGTGGACATACGGTAGCACATAGTAACAGGGCCCCTCATGGGCTCGCTTGGCTAGGCTTCAACCTCGGATGATGTAGCTTGAACCTGGAGTCACCGCGCATCGTCTTCGGAGCGTTTCAAAATCCCCTTGTCCTACGTACTGAGCAAGCGCAGTACAGGGCGGACACTATGCGACGGGGGACAGAATTCGACATATCATTCACCACTAGCCTTACCCAGCCATTGTTATATTTTTGAACCAGTGTTGGCTACCTCGTCCTCCTCCACCGCCGCTTCCACCTACACCGCCGCTTCCACCTACACCGTCACATCCACTGCCACCTCAACCTCCTACTCCATTTGAATTTAGTCCTCCTAGTTTAAGATTATAATTTTTTCATTTTTTTTAATTTCCAAGTATTTTATTTTCCCACTATCTTATCCATTAAATTGAATAATTTTTTCCAGAAAGTGCGTATTCTGGGGTATTCCCACCATATGTGCGGCATCATGCCGTTGAGTTTCTGAGGTTCTTAATGACTTCCTGTACCTCTTCTGCTGAGAAGGGGGCCTCCAGCATTTTTTTTTTATTTTTTATTTTTTTATGTTATTTTAAGTTATTTCCCTATCCACATTTGTTTGCAGATCACTTGCCATGCTCTTAACAACATTTTGTTGCCATTTGCAGCCCTCTAGACCTTTCCATTACCTTTTTACAGCCATTTTAGTGTTCAAAAGTCCGGGTCCCATTGACTTCAATGGGGTTCGGAGTTCGGGGTCAAGTTCGGGTCAAGTTCGGTCCCGAACCCGGACTTTTTTCCGAAGTTCGGCCGAACCCTGCCGAACCCGAACATCCAGGTGTCCGCTCAACTCTAGTCAGGATGTAACACTTTACAGTTTTGATGGGCTGAGCTAAGGGCCCAAGGATGTTGATAGCTACCTGCATGAATGGTTCGTAAATAATGTGCTAGGGCTACAGCAGGACTCAATGGCCACTGGTCCTCCCACGATTCTGACAGATATCACAGGTGTGACAGTAGTGAGCCACCGATAGGGACATCCCAGGCCAATAGAAGTATTGGCCTAGCCTCTTCCCTGTTCATAGATTGCCCGATACCCCGCCATAAGAATGTTATGGACAAGGTACAAAAGTTGGGTCTGAAATCACTGAGGCATGAGCTGTTTGGTAATGGTTTGTCGTTCACCCTCTGAAACTGTCTCTATGATTCAGTACAGCAACCCATTTACCAGCACATTTTTACTGCTTCTTGACCAGCCAGCCCTTCCCTTGTTTAGAAACTTGAGTGTGGTTAGTGGCTCCTTAAACTGGTCCCAATCTCTGGTTACCCCACTAGCAGCAAAAGCCAAGGAAGAGTCACAGTTCCATTTGCTGGTTGGGGGTCCCCGTCTCTCCTGGTGGCTTCTTGGTGACTGCTCCAACAAAATGACACCAGAGGTCACCCATGCCTTTTCCAAGGAGTTCACCCACTGATAGTCCTCCCATCACTCTCACATTGCAGCGTTTAGGCCTCAGCACATAATCCAGGTTGACAGAAGTCATCCAGGGTCAGTATGGAGTGCACCAGGGCACACAACTTGTGGGTCCACAATAGTAAGAAAAGCCCCTGAGTCTTGAAATCAAATGGCCTTCTGTCAATCTACAGTAACCTCTTGCACATGTTTCCCTTGGGGTATCGAGGTAGGGACTCTGACAGGTTGTAGACCAAAAACTTCTGGATATGTAACTTTGTCAGCGGGAAGGGTACTCTAGTCTGGAGGGGATGGATGCAGGTGTTGATCCTTGAGAGTAACGCTCTTAATCCTTGAGAGCTGCTGGTCTCATTCCAGCATCCTGGTTTTAGTTGTGATACATTCTTGCTGTCTGTTTGTCCATCTGCAAGGTGATTGATGTGGCCAGTCTCTAGGTGGAGACCAACCCTGATTTAAGCCAGCTAAGCCTGCAGTCTCAAACTTGAGATATTGAGCTTGTAACACGAGTTCCAAGCTTCCTGTTTGTCTGCTCTGCTGATTGTATTTCCCTGTTTATGTCCTCGGATATTGACTATTCTCTGATCTCTGCCTGCCATTTGACTCTGGGTTTGACCCTGATTATTGTAAACCTTGCCTGCCTTGTACCTGGACTGTCATTGAAGCACTCTGCCTGTCTGCCAACCACAAGTATCTGTTTGCTTTGCTCAGTTCGTGCCTGTCCTGGCATGGTAGCCTGGCACTATAGCATTGTGCATAAGTCCTGGGGGCAACTGAATACTGGTAGGCCTGCTTGTCTTATGGAAAAGGGAGCTGCTATAGGTGAACAACATAGAAGCCAGCTATAGTGCCTGACTACCTGCGTTAGGGGTAAGTGTAACACTCAGGGTGCATCAGCAGATGTCTTCTTCAATTAGGGAATAATCATGAAGGCCTCATGCGCTAAGGCTTCTGCTCCCTCCAGGGTGGCTGGTTCACATTCTCGCACCCACTGTCATAGCTCAGAAGGACATTTGAAAAACAATTGCTTCTTTATGATTGCTTGGATAATCTCCTCATGGGGAGGGTTGCTTTCTCCCCATCCAGCCACTAGGAATAGTTTGTGTGTGAACATTTTAAAAGAGGTCTCTGGGATCTGGGGTGTACTCTGGAATTGGGCCCATTAGGCCTCTGGTGATACTGCATAGAAGTCCAGCACTGCCCTTTTTATGTGCTCATAATTCTGACCCCCCTGTCTAGCAGCTTTACCACATGGTGTGGCTAGAATTTCCAGTGGCTCGCACTGGTGTTAAAAGTCCTGAAATAACCTTTCCACATTTAAAGTCTTTCCTAGAGACTGGGGGATCTCCCTTACTACAGGGGCTGGCACAAAGTTAGCTGTGTGGTCCTTTATAACCTCCCACTCTCTTTGCCTCTTTTGTGTCTGTGTCCATGGTATGCTGGCTCTCATCAGCCATCTCAAGTTCTCTTGTCCCGCTGCTGCCAAGCAGTTTGTGATTAACTAAAAGTGCAGAGAGAGAGCACACAGAGGCAAATCACACAGAACTGGACATGCAGGCATTTATTGGGGAACTTGGGTACACAGGAGGGGAGGCAAAAGGGCACAGCACAGAGCAATAATCCACAGGGCAGCAGTGGAGCACAGCAGGGTTACCCCATCCATGAAGTAGTGATATGGCACAGCAAGTAAAAAATTGAAAATGCATTTCCTGGAGAAAATGCGTGGGAATGCTGAATAGCATCAAAACTGCCCCATCATATTGCCACCATCAAAACTGCCCCATCATATTCCTCTATTATAAATAAGTATATGGTGTGTCTGTGCTCTTCCCCAGGCTCTGTAATCTGAGATGCTCCAGCCGCCTCCCCCCAATGTATAAGAAGCTTTGGTAACCATGGAAAAAAAAAACAGACAACAAAAGCCTGGATGCCCTAAATGTAATGAAATTTCCAGAAATGATCACTAAACTTAAACAGCTTTTTCACAAAAACTGTAAAAGATATCAAACTGAAAAGATGTAGCCAGATAGCTGAACATTTTAAAGTTTGTTTGGCGTCTGTAGGTGAAAGTATGAAGGAGCTGAAACTTTTGGTAGCGGAAGAAGATTTTAAGGATTTTAAGCATGCTCTCATTGACTTCAATGTTAAAAAAGTGTTACAAAGCTTAATATTTTAAAAAGTATAAATAGTAGAAAAAATAATTTTGCCCCCTTTAAAACTGACCCCCATTAAAAATTGCCCCATCAAAATTTCCCCATCAGAACTGTCCCATCAAAACTGCCCCCATCAAAACTGCCCCCTCAAAATTGCCCCATCATATTGCCCCATCATATTGCCCCATCAAAACTGCCCCATCAAAACTGCCCCACCACATTGCCACAATCAAAATTGCCCCCATCAAAATTGCCTCCATCAAAACTGCCCCATCATATTGCCACCATCATAACTGCCCCATTATATTTCCACCATCAAAACTGCCCCATTATATTGTCACCATCAAAACTGACCCATTATTTTGCCCCCATTAAAACTGCCCCCATCAAAACTGCCCCATTAAAACTGCCCCATCATATTGCCACTATCAAAACTGCCCCATCAAACTGCCCCATCAAAACTGCCCCATCACATTGCCACCATAAAAATTGCCTCCATCAAAACTGCCCCATCATATTGCCACCATCATATTGCCACCATCAAAACTGACCCCCATAAAAATTGCCCCATAAAAATTGCCCCATCAAAACTGACCCATCATATTGCCACCATCATAACTGCCCCATCATATTGCCACCATCAAAACTGCCCCATCATATTGCCACCATCAAAACTGCCCCATCATTTTGCCCACATCAAAACTGACCCATCATATTGCCCCATTCTTTTGCCCCCCCACCCCCATCAAAACTGACCCATCATATTGCTTGGACAGAGGCGTGGCTGTGGACGTGGTATACTTGGATTTTGCAAAAGCGTTCGATACAGTTCCCCACACACGGCTCATGTGTAAGGTAAGGTCTACAGGTTTGGAAATATCGGTTTGTAAATGGATAGAAAACTGGCTAAAAGACAGAATTCAGAGAGTCGTGGTTAATGATTCTTACTCTGAATGGTCTAAGGTTATCAGTGGTGTACCCCAAGGTTCAGTGCTGGGACTCTTACTTTTTAATATCTTTATAAATGATATTGGGTCTGGATCAAAAGTAACATTTCTGTCTTTGCAGATGACACAAGCTATGCAGTGGAATAACGTCCTTACAGGAGGTCTCCAATTTACAAGCCGACCTCAATGCTCTGTCAAATTGGGCGACTATGTGGCAGATGAGGTTTAATGTTGATAAATGTAAAGTTATGCACTTGGGGGCTAAGAATATGCATGCATCATACATGCTAGGGGGAAGTACAACTGGGGGAATCCGTAGTGGAGAAGGATCTGGGGGTTTTGGTAGATCATAAACTCAATAATAGCATGCAATGCCAAGCTGCGGTTTCCAAAGCGAGCAAAAGTCCTTTCTTGTATTAAGAGAGGTATGGACTCCAGAGAGAGAGATATCATTTTGCCCCTGTTCAATTGCCACCATCAAAACTGTCTTTTTTCAACCTAACCTATGTAACTATGTAACTATGTAACTATAACTGCCCCATCATATTGCCACCATCAACATTGCCCCCATCAAAACTGCCCCATCATTTTGCCCCCATCAAAACTGCCCATCAAAACTGACCCCATCAAAACTGACCCCCATCAACATTGCCCCATCAAAACTGCCCCATCAAAACGGCCCCATAATTTTGCCCGATCAAAACTGACCCCATCAACACTGCTCCATCATATTGCCACCATCAAAACTGTCCCATCAGAATTGCCCCCATCAAAACTGCCCCATCAGAATTGCCCCATCAGAATTGCCCCATCATATTGCCACCATCAAAACTGCCCCATCAGAATTGCCCCATCATATTGCCACCATCAAAACTGTCCCATCAGAATTGCCCCATCAAAACTGCCCCATAATATTGCCACCATCAAAACTGCCCCATCAGAATTGCCCCATCAAAACTGCCCCATCATATTGCCACCATCAAAACTTCCCCCATCAGAATTGCCCCATCAAAACTGCCCCCATCAGAATTGCCCCATCAAAACTGCCCCCATCAGAATTGCCCCATCAAAACTGCCCCCATCAGAATTGCCCCATCAAAACTGCCCCCATCAAAACTGCCCCATCATATTGCCACCATCCAAACTGTCCCATCATAATTGCCCCATCAAAACTGCCCCATCAGAATTGCCCCATCAAAACTGCCCCATCAGAATTGCCCCATCAAAACTGCCCCATCATATTGCCACATCAAAACTGCCCCATCATATTGCCACCATCAAAACTGCCCCCATCAGAATTGCCTCATCAAAACTGCCCCATCATATTGCCACAATCAAAACTGCTCCATCATATTACCACAATCAAAACTGCCCCATCATTTTTCCCCATCAAAACTTCCCCATCATTTTGCCCCATCAAAACTGACCCCATCAAAACTGCTCCATCATATTGCCACCATCAAAACTGTCCCATCAGAATTGCCCCATCAAGACTGCCCCATCATATTGCCACCATCAAAACTGCCCCATCATAATTTCCCCATCAAAACCGCCCCATCATATTGCCACCATCAAAACTGTCCCATCAGAATTGCCCCATCAAAACGGCCCCATCATATTGTCACCATCAAAACTGCCCCATCAGAATTGCCCCATCAAAACGGCCCCATCATATTGTCACCATCAAAACTGTCCCATCAGAATTGCCCCATCAAAACTGCCCCCATCAGAATTGCCCCATCAAAACTGTCCCATCATATTGCCACCATCAAAACTGTCCCATCAGAATTGCCCCATCATATTGCCACTATAAAAACTGCCCCCATCAGAATTGCCCCATCAGAATTGCCCCATCAAAACTGCCCCATCAAAACTGCCCCATCATATTGCCACCATCAAAACTGCCCCATCATTTTGCCCCCATCAAAACTGACCCCCATCAAAACTGCCCCCATCGAAATTGCCTCCATCGAAATTGCCCCCATCAAAACTGCCCCATCATATTGCCACCATAATAACTGCCCCATCATATTGCCCCATCATTTTGCCCCATCAAAACTGACCCCCATCAAAATTGCCCCATCAAAATTGCCCCATCAAAACTGCCCCATCAAGATTACCCCATTAAGATTGCCCCATCAAAACTGCCCCATCAAAACTGCCCCATCAAGATTGCCCCATCAAATTTGCCGCATCAAAACTGCCCCATCATATTGCCATCATCAAAACTGCACCATAATGTTTCACAAAAACTGTAAAAGATATCAAATTGAAAAGATATAGCCATATTTTGTGAACATTTTAAAGTTTGTTTGACGCCTGTAGGTGAAAGTATGAAGGAGCTGGAACTTTTGGTAGCGGAAGAAGATTTTAAGGATTTTAAGCATGCTCTTATTGACGTCAAAGTTAAAAAAAGTCAAAATTTCCCCATCAGAATTGCCCATCAAAACTGCCCCATCATTTTGCCACCATAAAAAGTGCCCCCATCATATTGCCCCCATCAAAACTACCCCATCATTTTGCCACCATCAAAACTGCCCCCATCAAACTGCCCCATCAAAACTGCCCATCACATTGCCACCATCAAAACTGCCCCCATCGAAATTTCCCCCATCAAAATTGCCTCCATGAAAACTACCCCATCATATTGCCATCATCAAAATCGCCCCATCATTTTGCACCCATCAAAACTAACCCCATCATAATTGCCCCATCAAAATTGCCCCCATCAAATCTGCCTCCATCAAAACTGCCCCATCATATTGCCACCTTCATAACTGCCCCATCATATTGCCACCTTCATAACTGCCCCATCATATTGCCACCATCAAAACTGCCCCATCAGTTTGCCCCCATCAAAACTGACCCCCATTAAAATGACCCCATCAAAACTGACCCCCATTAAAATTACCCCATCAAAACTGACCCCCATCGAAATTGCCCCATCAAAACTGGCCCATAATATTTCCACCATCAAAACTGCCCCATCATTTTGCCCCATCAAAACTGACCCATCATTTTGCCTTATCAAAACTGCTCCATCATATTGCCACCATCAAAACTGTCCCATCAGAATTGCCCCATCAAAACTGCCCCATCATATTGCCACCATCAAAACTGCCTCATCAGAATTGCCCCATCAAAACTGCCTCATCAGAATTGCCCCATCAAAACTGCACCATCATATTGCCACCATCAAAACTGCCTCGTCAGAATTGCCCCATCAAAACTGCCCCATAATATTGCCACCATGAAAACTGTCCCATCAGAATTGCCCCATCATATTGCCACCATCAAAACTGCCCCATCAAAATTGCCCCATCAAAACTGCCCCATCATATTCCTCTATTATAAATCAGTACATGGTGTGTCTGTGCTCTTTCCCACCGCCCATCACTGTGTATAAGAAGCTTTGGTAACCATGGAAACAAAAGCCTTTATAATGTAATTTCCTGAAATGATCACTAAACTTAAACAGCTTTTTCACAAAAACTGTAAAAGATATCAAACTGAAAAGATATAGCCAGATAGCTGAATATTTTGTGAACATTTTGGCGTCTGTAGGTGAAAGAATGAAGGAGCTGAAACTTTTGGTAGCGGAAGAAGATTTTAAGGATTTTAAGCATGCTCTCATTGACTTCAATGTTTAAAAAAGTGTTAAAAAGCTTAATATTTTAAAAAGTATAAATAGTAGAAAAAATTTTTTTTGCCCCCTTTAAAACTGAACCCCATCAAAATTGCCCCATCAAAACTGCCACATCATATTGCCACCATCATAACTGCCCCATCATATTGCCACCATCAAAACTGCCCTATCATTTTGCCCCAATCAAAACTGACCCCCATCAAAATTGCCCCATCCTTTTGCCCCAATCAAAACTGACCCCCATCAAAATTGCCCCATCCTTTTGCCACCATCAAAACTGCCCACCATCAAAACTGCCCCATCATATTGCCACCATCAAAACTGTCCCATCAGAATTGCCCCATCATATTGCCACCATCAAAACTGCCCCATCAGAATTGCCCCATCATATTGCCACCATCAAAACTGCCCCATCAGAATTGCCCATCAAAACTGCCCCATCATATTGCCACCATCAAAACTGCCCCAATCAGAATTGCCCCATCAAAATTGCCCCATCAAAACTGCCCCCATCAAAACTGCCCCCATCAAAACTGCCCCATCATATTGTCACCATCAAAACTGCCCCATCAGTATTGCCCCATCAAACCGGCCCCATAATATTGCCACCATCAAAACTGCCCCCATCAGAATTGCCCCATAAAACTGCCTCACCATATTGCCACCATCAAAACTGCCCACATCAGATTTTCCCCATCAAAACTGCCCCATAATATTGCCACCATCAAAACTGTCCCATCAGAATTGCCCCATCATATTGTCACCATCAAAACTGCCCCATCATATTCCTCTATTATAAATTAGTACATGGTGTGTCTGTGCTCTCCCCCACCGCCCATCACTGTGTATAAGAAGCTTTGGTAACCATGGAAAGAAAAGCCTTTATAATGAAATTTCCTGAAATTATCACTTTTTCACAAAAACTGTAAAAGATATCGAACTGAAAAGATATAGCCAGATAGCTGAATATTTTGTGAAAATTTTAAAGTTTGGCATCTCTAGGTGAAAGTATGAAGTAGCTGAAACTTTTGGTAACGGAAGAAGATTTTAGGGATTTTAAGCATGCTCTTATTGACTTCAATGTTAAAAAAAGTGTTAAAAAGCTTAATATTGTAAAAAGTATAAATAGTAGAAAAAATTATTTTGCCCTCATCAAAACTGACCCCATCAAAATTTCCCCATCAGAATTGCCCCATCATATTGCCACCATAAAAACTGCCCCATCATATTGCCCCATCAAAGCTGCCCCCATCAAACTGCCCCATCACATTGCCACCATCAAAGCTGCCCCATCACATTGCCACCATCAAAACTGCCCCATCAAAATTGCCCCCATCAAAATTGCCTCCATCAAAACTGCCCCATCATATTGCCACCATCAAAACTGCCCCATCATATTGCCCCCATCAAAACTGCCCCATCAAAATTGCCACCATCGAAGTTGCCCCCATTAAAATTGCCCTCATCAAAACTACCCCATCATATTGCCACCATCATAACTGCCCCATCATATTGCCACCATCAAAACTGCCCCATCCTTTTGCCCCATCAAAACTGCCCTCCATCCAAATTGCCCCATCCTTTTGCCCCATGAAAACTGACCCCCATCAAAATTGCGCCATCAAAATTGCCCCCATCAAAACTTCCCCATCATATTTCCACCATCAAAATGGCCCCATCATTTTGCCCCATCAAAACTGACCCCATCAACACCGCTCCATCATATTGCCACCATCAAAACTGTCCCATCAGAATTGCCCCATCAAAACTGCCCCATCAGAATTGCCCCATCAAAACTGCCCCCATCAAAACTGCCCCATCATATTGCCACCAACAAAACTGTCCCGTCAGAATTGTCCCTTCAAAACTGCCCCATCATATTGTCACCATCAAAACTGCCCCATCAAAACTGCCCCATCAATTTTGCCCCACCAAAACTGCCCCATCATATTCCTCTATTATAAATCAATGCATAATGTGTCTGTGCTCTCCCCCACCTTCCATCACTGTGTATAAGAAGCTTTGGTAACCATGGAAACAAAAGCCTTTACAATGAAATTTCCTGAAATGATCACTAAACTTAAACAGCTTTTTCACATAAACTATAAAAGATATCAAACTGAAAAGATATAGCCAGACAGCTGAATATTTTGTGAACATTTTAAAGTTTGTTTGGCGCCTGTAGGTGAAAGTATGAAGAAGCTGAATCTTTTGGTAGCGGAGGAAGATTTTAAGGATTTTAAGCATGCTCTCATTGACTTCAATGTTAAAAAAGTGTTAAAAAGCTTAATATTTTAAAAAGTATAAATAGTAGAAAAAATTATTTTGCCCCCATCAAAACTGACCCCCATCAAAATTGCCCCATCAAAATTTCCCCATCAGAATTGTCCCATCAAAACTGCCCCATCATATTGCCACCATAAAAACTGCCCCATCATATTGCCCCATTAAAATTGCCCCCATCAAAACTGCCCCATCATATTGCCCGATCAAAACTGCCCCCATAAAACTGCCCCATCAAAAATGCCCCATCACATTGCCACCATCAAAACTCCCAACATCGAAATTGCCCCCATCAAAATTGCCTCCATAAAAACTGCCGTATCATTTTGCCACCATCAAAAATTCCCCATCATTTTGCCCCCATCAAAACTTACCCCATCAAAATTGCCCCATCAAAATTGCCCCATCAAAACTTACCCCCATCAAAATTGCCCCATCAAAATTGCCCCATCAAAATTGCCACATCAAAACTGCCCCATAATATTGCCACCATCATAACTGCCCCATCATATTGCCATAACAACTGCCCCATCATTTTGCCCCCATCAAAACTGACCCCCTTTAAAATTGCCCCATCAAAACGGCCCCATCTTTTTGCCCCATCAAAACTGACCCCCTTTAAAATTGCCCCATCAAAACTGCCACATCCTTTTGCCCCCATCAAAACTGCCCCATCAAAATTTCCCCATCAATTTTGCCCCACCAAAACTGCCCCATCATTTTGCCCCATCAAAACTGACCCATCATTTTGCCCCATTATATTGCCACCATCAAAACTGTCCCATTAGAATTGCCCCATTAAAACAGCCCCATCATATTGCCACCATCAAAACTGCCCCATCAGAATTGCCCCATCAAAACCGTCCCATAATATTGCCACCATCAAAACTTCCCCATCAGAATTGACCCATCAAAACTGTCCCATAATATTGCCACCATCAAAACTGCCCACATCATATTGCCCCATCAAAGCTGCACCGTCATATTGCCACCATCAAAACTGCCCCCATCAGAAATGCCCAATCAAAACTTCCCCATAATATTGCCACCATCAAAACTGTCCCATCATATTGCCACCATCAAAACTGCACCATCATATTGCCACCACCAAAACTGCCCCATCAGAATTGCCCCATCAAAACTGCCCCATCATATTGCCACCATCAAAACTTCCCCCATTAGAATTGCCTCATCAAAACTGCCTCATCATATTGCCACCATCAAAACTGCCCCATCAGAATTGCCCCATCAAAACTGCCCCCATCAAAACTGCCCCATCATATTGCCACCAACAAAACTGTCCCATCAGAATTGCCCCATCAAAACTGCCCCATCATATTGTCACCATCAAAACTGCCCCATCAAATTTGCCCCACCAAAACTGCCCCATCATATTCCTCTATTATAAATCAATACATGGTGTGTCTGTGCTCTCCCCCACCGCCCATCACTGTGTATAAGAAGCTTTGGTAACCATGGAAACAAAAGCCTTTACAATGAAATTTCCTGAAATGATCACTAAACTTAAACAGCTTTTTCACAAAAACTATAAAAGATATCAAACTGAAAAGATATAGCCTGATAGCTGAATATTTTGTGAACATTTTAAAGTTTGTTTGGCGTCTGTAGGTGAAAGTATGAAGAAGCTGAAACTTTTGGTAGCGGAGGAAGATTTTAAGGATTTTAAGCATGCTCTCATTGACTTCAATGTTAAAAAAAGTGTTAAAAAGCTTAATATTTTAAAAAGTATAAATAGTAGAAAAAATTATTTTGCCCCCATCAAAATTGCCCCATCAAAATTTCCCCTTCAGAATTGTCCCATCAACACTGCCCCATCATATTGCCACCATAAAAACTGCTCCATCATATTGCCCCATTAAAATTGCCCCCATCAAAACTGCCCCATCATATTGCCCGATCAAAACTGCCCCCATCAAACTGCCCCATCAAAAATTCCCCATCACATTGCCACCATCAAAACTCCCCACATCGAAATTGCCCCCATCAAAATTGCCTCCATAAAAAGTGCCGTATCATATTGCCACCATCAAAAATTCCCCATCATTTTGTCCCCATCAAAACTTACCCCCATCAAAATTGCCACATCAAAACTGCCCCATAATATTGCCACCATCAGAAATGCCCCATCATATTGCCATCAAAAACTGCCCCATCATTTTGCCCCCATCAAAACTGACCCCCTTTAAAATTGCCCCATCAAAACTGCCCCATCCTTTTGCCCCATCAAAACTGACCCCCTTTAAAACTGCCCCATCAAAACTGCCCCATCCTTTTGCCCCATCAAAACTGCCCCCCTTTAAAATTGCCTCATCAAAACTGCCCCATCCTTTTGCCCCCATCAAAACTGCCCCCATCAAAATTTCCCCCATCAAAACTGCCCCCATCAAAACTGCCCCCATCATATTTCCACCATCAAAACTGCCCCCATCAAAACTGCCCCATCATATTTCCACCATTAAAACTGCCCCATCATTTTGCCCCATCAAAACTGACCCATCATTTTGCCCCATTAAATTGCCACCATAAAAACTGTCCCATCAGAATTGCCCCATCAAAACTGCCCCATCAAAACTGCCCCATCATATTGCCACCATCAAAACTGCCCCATCATATTGCCACCATCAAAACTGCCCCATCAGAATTGCCCCATCAAATCTGTCCCATAATATTGCCACCATCAAAACTGCCCACATCATATTGCCCCATCAAAACTGCACCATCATATTGCCACCATCAAAACTGCCCCCATCCGAAATGCCCAATCAAAACTGCACCATCATATTGTCACCATCAAAACTGCCCCATCAGAATTGCCCCATCAAAACTGCCCCATCAGAATTGCCCCATCAAAACTGCCCCATCATATTGCCACCATCAAAACTGCCCCCATCAGAATTGCCTCATCAAAACTGCCCCATCATATTGCCACAATCAAAACTGCTCCATCATATTACCACAATCAAAACTGCCCCATCATTTTTCCCCATCAAAACTTCCCCATCATTTTGCCCCATCAAAACTGACCCATCAAAACTGCTCCATCATATTGCCACCATCAAAACTGCCCCATCATAATTTCCCCATCAAAACCGCCCCATCATATTGCCACCATCAAA
The DNA here is from genome assembly GCA_028564925.1 of Lithobates sylvaticus. Classification (NCBI taxonomy): domain Eukaryota; kingdom Metazoa; phylum Chordata; class Amphibia; order Anura; family Ranidae; genus Lithobates; species Lithobates sylvaticus. Next base: position 772,934,246 of record CM053026.1, on the reverse strand, counting down.
CCTGTCCCATCAGAATTGCCCCATCAAAACGGCCCCATCATATTGTCACCATCAAAACTGCCACCTCAAAATTACCCCATCAAAACTGCCCCATCAGAATTGCCACCATCAAAACTTGCCCCCATCAGAAAACTGCCCCATATTAGTGCCACCTATCAAAACTGTCACATTCTGATGATTCCTCAGCAATTGTATAAATTCTTAAGTCACAAAAATTCTTCAAAAATCAATGAGTATAAAATCATTTTTTCTATATAAGCGTGGTTTATCGTACATGGTGGGGCTGTGCTCGACACATACGCAATGACTCGGGGATGGTGAGGGGGGTTCTTGGTTACTTTTGAAGGGAGTTGTTTTTGGGAAGGTTAGTGATCGTATATGTTAGAGTGTTGTATTATACCATCTCCTGCTTATACTGTTATTATATATATATAGATCCAACAACTCAACTCAATCACCACCAAAAACAATCGTTCTCCATATAGATATATATATATCACCCTCCAACAATCCACCCATACCATATATTACATTCCACCCATCAACAATGAAAATTACCCCATCAAAAAACTGCCCCATCATATTGCCACCATCAAAACTTGCCCCCATCAGAATTGCACAATCAAAATTGCACAATCAAAACTGCCCCATCATATTGCCACAAACAAAACAGCCCCCTCATTTTGCCCCATCAAATCTGCCCCATAATTTTGCCCCATCAAAACTGACCCCATCAAAACTGCTCCATCATATTGCCACGATCAAACCTGTCCCATCAGAATTGCCCCATCAAAACCACCCCATCATATTGCCCCATCAAAACCCCCCCATCAAAATTGCCCCATCAGAATTGCCCCCATCAGAATTGCCCCATCAAAACTGCCCCCATCAAAACTGCCCCATCATATTGCCACCATCAAAACTGTCCCATCATATTGTCACCATCAAAACTGCCCCATCAAAATTGCCCCATCATATTCCTCTATTATAAATCAGTACATGGTGTGTCTGTGCTCTCCCCCACCGCCCATCACTGTGCATTTGCTTTGGTAACCATGGAAACAAAAGCCTTTCTAATAAAATTTCCTGAAATGATCACTAAACTTAAAGCGGAAGTAAACCCATCGATTTAACAGTCTAAAAACAAAAGGCATGCCGTGAATGCTAACTGCACATTGGCTGTGCTCTCAACCAAACAGTCAAACCATCCAATGGCTGGTGTCATAACGGATCACATGTGCAGCACTGTGGCAGTTGAAGATTAAACAGAGGCAAAGATGGCAGCTTCCTTGGCTGAAAACGATAGGGGGGTTTACTTCCACTTTAAACAGCTTTTTTTACAAAAACTGTAAAAGATATAAAACTGAAAACATATAGCCAGATAGCTGAATATTTTTTGAACATGTTAAAGTTTGTTTGGCGTCTGTATGTGAAAGTAGGAAGGATCTCAAACTTTTGGTAGCGGAAGAAGATTTTTAAGCATGCTCTCATTGACTTCATTGTTAAAAAAGTGTTAAAAAGCTTAATATTTTAAAAAGTATAAATAGTAGAAAAAATAATGTTGCCCCCATCAAAACTGCCCCCATCAAACTGCCCCATCAAAACTGCCCCATAATATTGCCACCATCAAATCTGCCCCATCATTTTGCCCCCTTCAAAACTGACCCCCATGAAAACTGCCCCCATCAAAATTACCCCCATCTAAATTGCCCCCATCCAAATTTCCTCCATCATAACTGCCCCATCATATTGTCACCATCAAAACTGCCCCATCAAAATTTCCCCCATCAAAACTGACCCCCGTGAAGATTGCCCCATCAAAACTGCCCCATCATATTGCCCCCATCAAAACTTACTCCCATCAAAATTGCCCCATCAAAATTGTCCCCTTCTAAATTGCCCCCTTTGAAATTGCCCCATCAAAACTGCCCCATCATATTGCCACCATCAAAATTGTCCCATCCTTTTGCCCCCATCAAAACTGACCCCCATCAAAACTGACCCCCATCAAAACTGACCCCCATCAAAACTGCCCCATCACATTTCCACCATCAAAACTGCCCCATCATATTTCCACCATCAAAACTGCCCCATTATTTTGCCCCATCAAAACTGACCCCATCAAAACTGCTCCATAATATTGCCACCATCAAAACTGTCCCATCAGAATTGCCCCATCAAAACTGCCCCATCATATTGCCACCATCAAAACTGCCCCATCAAAACTGCCCCATCATATTGTCACCATCAAAACCGCCCCATCATATTGTCACCATAAAACCGCCCCATCAAAATTGCCACTATCAAAACTGCCCCCATCAAACTGCCCCATCAAAACTGCCCCATCACATTGCCACCATCAAAACTGCCCCCATCGAAATTGCCCCATCAAAATTGCCCCATCAAAACTGCCACCATCAAAACTGCCCCATCATATTGCCACCATCAAAACTGCCCCATCATTTTGCCCCCATCAAAACCGACCCCCATAAAAATTGCCCCATCGAAATTGCCCCATCAAAATAGCCTCCATCAAAACTGCCCCATCATATTTCCACCATCAAAACTGGCCCATCAGAATTGCCCCATCATATTGCCACCATCAAAACTGCCCCCATCAGAATTGCCCCATCAAAACTGCCCCCATCAGAATTGCCCCATCAAAACTGCCCCCATTAAAACTGCCCCCATTAAAACTGCCCCATCATATTGCCACCATCAAAACTGTCCCATCAGAATTGCCCCATCAGAACTGCCCCATCCTATTGTCACCATCAAAACTGCTCCATCAAAACTGCCCCATCATATTCCTCTATTATAAATCAGTACATGGTGTGTCTGTGCTCTCCCCCACCGCCCATCACTGTGTATAAGAAGCTTTGGTAACCATGGAAACAGAGTTGAGCGGACACCTGGATGTTCGGGTTCGGCGGGTTCGGCCGAACTTCGGAAAAAAGTCGGGTTCGGGACCGAACTTGACCCGAACTTGACCCCGAACTCCGAACCCCATTGAAGTCAATGGGGACCCGAACTTTTGAAGACTAAAATGGCTGTAAAAAAGTCATGGAAAGGGCTAGAGGGCTGCAAATGCAAGCATGGCAAGTGCTCTGCAAACAAATGTGGATAGGGAAATAACTTAAAATAACATAAAAAAATAAAAAATATAAATACAATTCTGGAGGCCCCCTTCTCAGCAGAAGAGGTACAGGAAGTCATTAAAAACCTCAGAAACTCAACAGCACGATGCCGCACATATGGTGGGAATACCCCAGAATACGCACTTTCTGGAAAAAAAAAATTATTCAATTTAATGGATAAGATAGTGGGAAAATAAAATACTTGGAAATTTAAAAAATTATAATCTTGATCTAGGAGGACGAGGTCCATATGGAGTAGGAGGTTGAGGTAGCTGTGGATGTGGCGGTGTAGGTGGAAGCGGCGGTGGAGGAGGACGAGGTAGCCAACACTGGTTCAAAAATACAACAATGGCTGGGTAAGGCTAGTGGTGAATGATGTGTCGAATTCTGTCCCCCGTCGCATAGTGTCCGCCCTGTACTGCGCTTGCTCAGTACGTAGGACAAGGGGATTTTGAAACTCTCCGAAGACGATGCGCGGTGACTCCAGGTTCAAGCCACATCATCCGAGGTTGAAGCCTAGCCAAGCGAGCCCGTGAGGGGCCCTGTTACTATGTGCTACCGTATGTCCACTTGGATGGTGGGGCTTGAACCTGCACTCACTGCCCAGGCGACGTTCATCTTTGGAGATTTTGTGAATCTCCTTGTCCTCCGTACTGCGCAAGCACTGCGCCTGCACAGCAAGTGGCCGGACACTAGCCGATGGCCAGACAGTTTTTGTCAGAACACTGGTATACGTGTCTATTCTGCACAAGGTACGGACAAGTCCTGTGGGATCCATGCGTGGTTCATTTTAATGAACGTGAGCTTGTCCACATTGGCTCTGGACAGGCGGCTGCGCTTGTCTGTGATAACGCCCCCTGCCGTGCTAAATACACTTTCAGATAATACACTGGCTGCAGGGCAGGCCAGCACCTCCAAGGCATAAAGGGCAAGCTCAGGCCATGTGCCCAATTTGGAGACCCAGAAGTTGAAGGGGGCAGACCCATCATTCAGTACGTGTAGGCTTGTGCACACATACTGCTCCACCATGTTGGTGAAATGCTGCCTCCTGCTAAGACGTTCCATCTCAGCTGGTGGTGCTGGTTGCTGACAAAGCTTTTCCACATTTCGGCCATGCTAACCCCGCCTTCCGAGGGGCTGGCGGTGCCCCGGCTGCGTTGGCGACCTCTTCCTCCTCCTCTGCCTTCGCCTTGTGCTTCTACCGTACCCCCGCTGCCAAGTGGGAATGCCACCAGCAGCGCGTCTACCAGCGTGCGCTTGTACTCGCGCATCTTATGATCACACTCCAGTGAGGTAATTAAGGACGGCACGTTGTCCTTGTAATGGGGATCCAGCAGCGTGGCCACCCAATAATCAGCACCAGTTAAAATGTGGGCAACTCGGCGGTCGTTGCGGAGACACTGCAGCATGTAATCGCTCATGTGTGCCAGGCTGCCCAGAGGCAAGGAAAAGCTGTCCTCTGTGGGAGGTGTATCGTCTGTGTCCTCTGTATCCCCCCAGCCACGCACCAGTGATGGACATGAGCTGGTCTGGGTGCCACCCTGCTGTGAACATGGTTCCTCCTCCTCCATCTCCTCCTCATCCTCCACCTCGTCATCCTCCAGAACTGTGCCCTTGCTGTCGGACAATTGTGTACCTGGCGCTTGTTGGTGCAGGAACCCACCCTCGTAGCCACTTGTAAATGACTGCCCTGAAAGCCTTGGAAATGAACCCTCTTCCTCCTCCTCCTCCTCATCCTCCTCCTGTGCCACATCCTCTTCCATCATCGCCTGAAGAGTTTTTTCAAGGAGGCATAGAACTGGGATAGTAACGCTGAGAACGGCATCATCGGCACTGGCCATGTTGGTGGAGTACTCGAAACAGCGCAACAAGGCACACAGGTCTCGCATGGAGGCCCAGTTATTGGCGGTGAAGTGGTGCTGTTCCGCAGAGCGACTCACGCGTGCGTGCTGCAGCTGAAACTCCACTATCGCCTGCTGCTGCTCGCACAGTCTGGCAAGCATGTGCAAGATGGAGTTCCACCTTGTGGGCACGTCACATATGAGACGGTGAGCGGGAAGGCCGAAGTTACGCTGCAGCGCTGACAGGCGAGCAGCAGCAGGGTGAGAACGCCGAAAGTGCGCACAGACGGCCCGCACTTTCTGCAGCAGCTCTGGCATATCGGGGTAATTCTTAAGGAACCTCTGGACCACCAAGTTCAGCACATGCGCCAGGCAAGGGATGTGCGTCAAACCGGCAAGGCCCAGAGCTGCTACGAGATTTCGCCCATTATCGCACACCACCAGGCCGGGCTTGAGGCTCACTGCCACCAACCACTCATCGGTCTGTTGTTCCATGTCCCTCCACAACTCCTGCGCGGTGTGGGGTTTTTCCCCCAAACAGGAAAGTTTTAAAACTGCCTGCTGTCGTTTAGCCCTGGCTGTGCTGAAGTTGGTGGTGAAGGTGTTATGCTGACCGGATGAGGAGGCGGTAGAGGATGAGGAAGCGGAGTAGGAGGAGTTAGCAACAGGAGGCAAACTGAAGTGCCCTGCAATCCTCGGTGGTGGAAGGACATGTGCCAAACTGCTATCCGCCTGAGGCCCAGCCGCCACTATATTTACCCAGTGTGCTGTTAGGGAGATATAACGTCCCTGACCATGCTTACTGGTCCACGCATCCATAATTAGGTGGACCTTGCCACAGATGGCGTTGCGCAGTGCACACCTGATTTTGTCCCCCACTTGGTTGTGCAAGGAAGGGATAGCTCGTCTGGAAAAGTAGTGGCGGCTGGGCACGACGTACTGTGGGACAGCCAATGACATCAGCCTTTTAAAACTCTGCATTTTAACGGAATGACAGCATTTCAAAGGCGAGGAATTTTGAAATGCTGGCATTCAGGGCCAGGGATCGCGGGTGGCTAGGGGGTACTTCCTCTTCCGCTCCAGTGTTTGGGAAATAGATAGCTGAACGCTTCCATGGGACATTGTGGAGATGGTTGGTGACCCAGGTGGTAGTATTGCTGCCAGATCCTCTGTTTGCGGGTTGTCAGGTGTCACTGTCACTACAGAGGTGGATGAAGAGGCCGAGACTGCAGCAGAAGAGGAAGCAGGAGGAGCCAGAGACCTTTCTTGGTTTTTGAGGTGTCTACTCCACTGCATCTCATGCTTTGCACTTAGATGCCTGGTCATGCAGGTTGTGCTCAGGTTGAGAACGTTTATGCCTCATTTCAGGCTCTGATTGCACAGCGTGCAAATCACTCGTGTCTTGTCATCTGCACATTGTCTGAAGAACTGCCACGCTAGGGAACTCCTTGGACCTGGCTTGGTCCCTTGCTGCGTTAGGCAGTAGCAGACGTACTGTCTAGGGGATGGACGCTCCGCTTTTGCACCCTGCTCCCTCTTCTGCTTTGCTGGTGGCTCTGTGCGACCACTGCCTCTTCCTCCGAACTACACTGGTCACCTGCATGGCGTTGATTCCATGTGGGGTCAAGGACCTCATCGTCCTCCACATCATCTTCCACCCAGTCTTCACCCCTGCCCTCCTTGTCGGTCTGCACAATGGCGAAAGCAGCAGCAGTTGGCACCTGTGTTTCGTTATCATCCGAGACGTGCTGCGATGGTCCTCCCATGTACTCATCATGAAACATAAGTGGTTGGGCATCGGTGCACACAATCTCTTCCACTTCTGGGGCAAGGCTAGGTGGATGGCCCTGGGAAACCCTGCTAACAGAGTCATCAAAAAGCAGAAGAGACTGCTGCATGATTTGGGGCTCAGACTGATTGGCTGATTTGCAAGGGGGTGAGGTGAAAGACTGATGGACATCGGCTGCAGGTGCCAACTCTGAACTTTCATCAGGAGACTGGGTGGGAGACAATGTGAAGGAACCGGAGGCACTGTCAGCAACCCAATCTACTATCGCCTGTACTTGTCTTGGCCTCAACATTCGTACAGCCTCATTAGGCGCGCCAAAATACCGCTGCAGGCTCTGTCGCCTACTCGCACCTGAGGAAGGTGTTTCACTAGTGCGTGTAGCTGGCACAGATCGATCACGTCCTATCTCTGCAACAGGAGCGCCACCAGCAGCACCACGACCCAGGCCACGTCCCCTTTTTGATGATCTCCTCATATTTTCAAAATGTATGATCTCTCCCTAAATGGGTGTTTTTGCAATAGCAGAATACACCCACAGTATCTAAAGCGTGTGCTTCTCAAAAACTGCTAAACTGCAGAAAATGCTATTGGGAAAAAAAAATGTCACTACAATTTTTTTTTTGGGACAGCACAATAGGAGAAATATCGATCGATTGTATGTCACACTCCTGCACAAAGCACTGAAATATTTTAGTTTTTGTCAATAGCAGAATACACGTACAGTGTCTAAAGCGTGTATGAACATGCAGAAAATGCTATTGGGGAAAAAAATGTCACTACAATTTTTTTTTGGGACAATACAATAGAAGAAATATCGATCGATTGTATGTCACACTCCTGCACAAAGCACTGAAATATTTTATTTTTTGTCAATAGCAGAATACACGTACAGTGTCTAAAGCGTGTATGAACATGCAGAAAATGCTATTGGGAAAAAAAACATGTCACTCCAATTTTTTTTGGGACAATACAATAGAAGAAATATCGATCGATTGTATGTCACACTCCTGCACAAAGCACTGAAATATCACAGCAAAATTAATTTTTTTTTTGCAATGTTTTTCCAATAGCAGAATACACGGAGACTATGGTGTATCTCTTACTATATGCAGTGTTGGTCCTAATGGTGCACTGAGCTTGCAGGTAAAACTTATATTTTGTCTGGCACTGGCCTCATGGCACTGTTAAAAGACTGTGCACTGCACCCCAGCCAGGGTACAATTGATTTAGGAATCTCTTGAATAATTCTCTCTGCCTCTTTCTTTTCCTTAATAAAGACACTCTCTACTCTACTCTAGCTATGTAGATCGCTCACTGATAAAACTAATTTGAAGAAAATTTAAGGAATGTGGACTGACTGACTGTATCAGACTAACTCCTAATGAAATCCTCTCTTAGCAGCACAGGAACCTGTCTATAGCAGAGTGACGCTGTGTGCTGTGTGTCTGTACTATATATAGAGGCTGGGTCACATGCTGCACTGCCCAATCACAGCCATGCCATTAGTAGGCATGGCTGTGATGGCTTCTAAGGGCACACTAGTGAAACTAGCATCGATTGGCTTCCCTGCAGCTTGTAAAAGGCGCCAATACATCGCCGAACACCGGACATGAACCCGAACATACAGCCAATAGTTCGGGTTCGGGTCCGGGACCCGGACACCCAAAAGTCCGGTACGGACCCGAACTTTACAGTTCGGGTTCGCTCAACCCTAGGCACAGCAAGGGTTTACAGTCCACAGAGTGACAATAGGTGCTTGAACCTTTCTGCTTGAACCTTCCTGTATCACCCTACGTCGTGCCTAACTTTGAGAAGGTATACTGACCCCTTAAAAGTTCCCTTCACAAAGCCCAACCCCTGAAAAACAACTCTGCACCATAATCCCCCCTCCACCAAATGATTTGGACCAGTGCACAAAGCAAGGTCCATAAAGACACGGGTGAGTGAGTTTGGGGTGGAGGAATTTGACTGGCGTGCACAGAGTCCTGACCTCAACCCGATAGAGTACCTTTGGGATGAAATAGAGCAGAGACCGCAAGCCAGGCCTTCTTGTCCAACATCAGTGCCTAAGGATCTCACAAATGTGCTTCTGCAAGAATGGTCAAACATTCCCATAGACACACTCCTAAACCTTGTGGATAGACTTCGCAGAAGAGTTGAAGCTGTTATAGCTGCAAAGGGTGGGCCAACTCAATATTGAACCCTACGGACTAAGACTGGGATGCCATTAAAGTTCATGTGAGTGTAAAGACAGGTGTCCCAAAACTTTTGACAATATAGTGTATATATACACAGCATCTCACAAAAGTCAGTACACCCCTTACATTTTTGTAAATCTTTTCTTCTATGTTATCATGTGACAACACTGAAGAAATGACACTTTGCTACAATGTAAAGTATTGAATGTACAGCCAGTACACCCCAAGTACAAGTGAAAATGTCCGAATTGGGCCCAATTAGCCATTTTCCCTCCCCGGTGTCATGTGACTTGTTAGTGTTACAAGGTCTCAGGTGTGAATGGGGAGCAGGTGTGTTAAATTTGATGTTATTGCTCTCACTCTCTCATACTGGTCACTGGAAGTTCAACATGGCACCTCATGTCAAAGGACTCTCTGAGGATCTGAAAAAAATAATTGTTGCTCTACATAAAGATGGCCTAGGCTATAAGAAGATTGCTAAGACCCTGAAACTGAGCTGCAGCACGGTGCCCAAGACCATACAGGGGTATAACAGGACAGGTTCCAATCATAAAAGGCCTTGCCATGGTCAACCAAAGAAGTTGCTCAGCATCATATCCAGAGGTTGTCTTTGGGAAATAGATGTATGAGTGCTGCCAGCATTGCTGCAGAGGTTGAAGGGGTGGGGGTCAGCCTGTCAGTGCTCAGACCATACGCCGCACACTGCATCAAATTGGTCTCCATGGCTGTTGTCCCAGAAGGAAGCCTCTTCTAAAGATAATGCACAAGAAAGCCCACAAACAGTTTGCTGAAGACAAGCAGACAAAGGACATGGATTACTGGAACCATGTCCTGTGATCTGATGAGACCAAGATGAACTTATTTGGTTCAGATGGTAACAAGCGTGTGTGGGGGCAACCAGGTGAGGAGGACAGAGACAAGGGTGTCTTGCCTACAGTCAAGCATGGTGGTGGGAGTGTCATGGTCTGGGGCTGTATGAGTGCTGCCGGCACTGGGGAGCTACAGTTCATTGAGGGAACCATGAATGCCAACATGTACTGTGACATACTGAAGCAGAGCATGATCCCCTCCCTTCAGAGACTGGGCCGCAGGGCAGTATTCCAACATGATAACGACCCCAAACACACCTCCAAGACGACCACTGCCTTGCTAAAGAAGCTGAGGGTAAATGTGATGGACTGGCCAAGCATGTCTCCAGACCTAAACCCTATTGAGCATCTGTGGGGCATCCTCAAACAGAAGGTGGAGGAGCGTAAGGTCTCCAACATCCACCAGCTCCATGAAGTCGTCATGGAGGAGTAGAAGAGGACTCCAGTGGCAACCTGTGAAGCTCTGGTGAACTCCATTCCCAAGAGGGGTAAGGCAGTGCTGGAAAAAAAATGGTGGCCACACAAGAAATTGACACTTTGGGCCCAATTTGTACATTTTCACTTAGGGGTGTACTCACTTTTGTTGCCAGCGGTTAAGACATTATTGGCTGTGTGTTGAGTTATTTTTGAGAGGACAGCAAATTTACACATACACGTATTTACACATTATACAAGCTGTACACTCACTACTTGTAGCAAAGTGTAATTTCTTCAGTGTTGTCACATGAAAAGATAAAAAAATATTTACAAAAATGTGAGGGGTGTACTCACTTTTGTGAGATACTGTGTACAGAGCCGCCATCAGGGGGTGCAGCCGTAGCAACTGTAAGGGGCCCGAGGGGCCCGCCCGGAGCAGAAGAAGGCAGGACGGGTGAAGGGGAGCCATGCTGTGCTTTACAGAAATTATCTCACAGTGCGTGCTCTCTGTGGCATTGGGCTCAGACATCGATTTCTTTACTGCCATCTCTGGCTACTATGTGCATGTGCACCCCTCGTGTACTGTGCTTCTCTGTAACAGCAACATGTCAGCTTTGTGAAATCGAGCTGGGACCAGGTAGGAACAAGTAGGGGGAGGGACCAGAGCCTTGTGTGTTTACAGATTTGTGTATGTGTGGGGGGCTGGCATATATACAGGCAGTGGCTGTTAAGGGCGCACAGGCACCACTCCCTCTCTTCAGCCACCCCCCTCTATTAGGGATGAGCTTCGTGTTCGAGTTGAACCCATGCTCAACTCGAACACTGGCTGTTCGTCCGTTGGGCGAAATCCGAACATTATGGGCCGTTCGCGCCAAATTCGAGTGGCTCGTCACGGCCCATAATTCACTGCGGAATCGCAGTGCATTGCTGGCTGATGATTGGCCAAGCATGCACTATGACCCGCATGCTTGACCAATCACAGCGCCGTCAATTACGGCTCAGGGGGTTTAGTACACGCCCCACACTATATAAGGCCGCGTAGTGTGTTGCGGCTCATAGAGAGAGATAGATGGAGAGACAGTGTCTTAATTTCCTTTGAAGCTATTTCAGTTACAGTCGGTGTATTGTGCCACCTGCACAGTGTACACCTGAAGCTACCCCAATTGCTGGTGTTGTTCTGGTCCTATACCACAGGTCGCTGCAGCAGTTACAGTCAGTGTATTGTGCCACCTGCACAGTGTACACCTGAAACGACCCCAATTGCTGGTGTTGTTCTGTTCCTATACCACAGGCCGCTGCAGCAGTTACAGTCGGTGTATTGTGCCACCTGCACAGTGTACACCTCAAGCTACCCCAATTGCTCATGTTTTTCTGGTCCTATACCACAGGCAGCTGCAGAAGTTACAGTCGGTGTATTGTGCCACCTGCACAGTGTACACCTGAAGCTACCCCAATTGCTGGTGTTGTTCTGGTCCTATACCACAGGCAGCTGCAGCAGTTACAGTCGGCGTATTGTGCCACCTGCACAGTGTACACCTGAAGCTACCACAATTGCTCGTGTTTTTCTGGTCCTATACCACAGGCAGCTGCAGCAGTTACAGTCGGTGTATTGTGCCACCTGCAGTGTACACCTGAAGCTACCCCCTTTGCTCGTGTTTTTCTGGTCATATACCACAGGCAGCTGCAGCAGTTACAGTCGGTGTATTGTGCCACCTGCAGTGTACACCTGAAGCTACCCCCTTTGCTCGTGTTTTTCTGGTCCTATACCACAGGCAGCTGCAGCAGTTACAGTCGGTGTATTGTGCCACCTGCACAGTGTACACCTTAAGCTACCTCAATTGCTGGTATTGCTCTGTTTCTATACCACAGGCAGCTGTAGCAGTTACAGTCAGTGTATTGTGCCACCTGCACAGTGTACACCTGAAGCTACCCCAATTGCTTGTGTTGTCCTGTTCCTATATCACAGGCAACTGCAGCAGTTACAGTCAGTGTATTGTGCCACCTGCACAGTGTACACCTGAAGCTACCCCAATTGCTCATGTTCTTCTGGTCCTATACCACAGGCAGCTGCAGCAGTTACAGTCGGTGTATTGTGCCACCTGCACAGTGTACACATGAAGCTACCCCCTTTTCTTGTGTTTTTCCGGACCTATACCACAGGCAGCTGCAGCAGTTACAGTCTGTGTATTTTGCCACCTGCACAGTGTACACCTGAAGCTACCCTAATTGCTGGTGTTGTTCTGTTCCTATACCACAGGAAGCTGTAGCAGTTACATTCAGTGTATTGTGCCACCTAGACAGTGTACACCTGAAGCTACCCCAATTGCTGGTGTTGTTCTGTTCCTATACCACAGGCAGCTGTAGCAGTTACAGTCAGTGTATTGTGCCACCTGCACAGTGTACACCTGAAGCTACCCCAATTACTGGTGTTGTTCTGGTCCTATACCACAGGCAGCTGTAGCAGTTACAGTCAGTGTATTGTGCCACCTGCACAATGTACACACCTGAAGCTACCCCGATTGCTGTTGTTGGTCTGTTCCTATACCACAGGCAGCTGTAGCAGTTACAGTCGGTGTATTGATCCACCTGGACAATGTACACCTGAAGCTACCCCAATTGCTGTTGTTCTGCTCATCCTATCCGCATGCAGCTGTTGCAAATACAGTGGGTGTATTGTGCCATCTGCAAAGTGCACACACCTGAAGCTACCCCAATTGCTGGTGTTCTCATAATAATAATACTACAGGCAGGCAGTTGATTCTGCTAGTTGCAGTATATCAGTATATACGTCCAAGCTTTGTGCAGCTACATCTCCCTGCAGGCCATTAGTATGTCTGGAAGGCCAACAAGGAGAGGCAGACAGTCACAAGGCAATAAAAGAGGGCAAGTAGGCTCTGTGTCTAGAGGCAAAAGTGCTGGTCGTGGACAGGGTGCATCTCCGGACTGTGACATCACAAGGGGGCGGGTCACCATGTGACATGAGCATGTGACCCTGTCCCCTTGTACCTATATAAGTCCCAGCACAGCGCGGCTCTGGCATTCCGGCCAGAGAGAGCGACGTGTCAACATCGGAAGAAGAAGAAGAAGAAGAGGAGGAAGAAGAAGAAGAAGGTGGTGCAGAAAGCGACGACAGCGGCAAGAACAGAAGAGACCCCGGAAGACCCCGAAAGACCCCCGAAGGTGGATCGAGACCCCCAGATGGCGGCGACGATGAAGAAGGTAGCCGGACTTCTCCGCTCGGTAAAAGAGCTAGGTAAATGGCGGAGGAGTCCGGCAAGAAGACCCCCAAGACGGAAGAAGAAGACCCCCGGAGCAGTGCAATAAAATATTTTTTCAAAATTGTGTGGTTTTTTACTTTACATTTTACACCTTAGGTGAATGGGTAGGGGTACATCGTACCCCATACTCATTCACATAGGGTGGGGGGCCGGGATCTGGGGGCCCCCTTATAAAAGGGGGCTCCCAGATTCCGATAAGCCCCCCGCCCGCAGACCCCGACAACCAATGGCCAGGGTTGTCGGGAAGAGGCCCTTGTCCTCATCAACATGAGGACAAGGTGCTTTGGGGTGGGGGGGCCGCACGGCCCCCTTTCTCCAGGGCACTCCCCATGTTGAGGGCACGCGGCCTGGTACAGCTCAGGAGGGGGGGGGTGCTCGCTCATCCCCACCCCTTTCCTGGCCTGCCGGGCTGCGTGCTCGGATAAGGGTCTGAGATGGATTTGGGGGGGACCCCCACGCCGTTTTTCGGCGTGGGGAGTCCCTTTAAATCCATGCCAGGTGACGGGGGCTAGCGCGGCGGCATTCACTGCCTATGCTAGCTACGTATAACTGAAGTCACGTGCTAAATGAACGGACTTTCCGATGAGCGGCAAGTCCGTTCATTTCAAAAGTCCGGCGGACTAGCCTACTAACGGCGGGATTGTCCGCCGGACTGCCAAGTCCAGCGTATAATTTTAAAACAAAACTTAAAACCTAGTCCTCCGGACTTTTGGCGCCAAAAAGTCTGCCGACGCCCACACACGAGGGGATTGTCCGCTGGACTTGAGTCCAGCGGACAATCCCGCCGGATAGTCCCTTCGTGTGTACGCGGCATTAGCCACCGGTGGTGGTGCCTAGAACCAAAACTGTTCTTATAAGCTATCAACATGATCATTGAGGGGGAAGAGGATAGTCACTCAGCATAACAGGATAGTCACTCAGCATCAGCATAGGCAGTCTTGAAGGGATCTGACATTTAAAAAAAAAATATTTGGTTACATCAGCATCAGGTGCTTGGTAGCTGGTGGTGATCCAAGACTAATTCATTTTTAGGAAGGTCAGTCGATCAACCGAGTCGGTGGACAGGCGCTGTGATCAGTTACAAAGCCTCCAGCAGCACTGAATGTGTGTTCTGAAAGAACGCTGGATGCAGGACAGGCCAGTAGTTCAATTGCATACTGTGCAAGCTCTGGCCAGTGATCCATTCTCAAGACCCAGTAACCCAGAGGATTTTCGGTGGGAAAGGTGTCCAAGTCTGACCTTGCCCCTAGGTATTCATGGACCATGTAAATCAGACGCTGGCGATGGTTGCTGGAACCGATCATACCTTGGGGCTGCGGACTAAAAAATTGTCTGAACGCATCGTCAGACGGCCACCTTCTCCACTGCTCCTTCTGTGACTGAGCGAAGCCTCAGCAACACGTTGTCCAGGACCAGGAATTTGGAATCTCCCAGTCTGGGAACGCGTTGCACAGACCTTTCTGCAAGGCCTCCCAAAGATGTTTCATCCTCTGCTCCCTCTGCGATGGCAAGATAAGGTCCGCAACCGTACCCTTGTAACGTGGATAAAGGAGGGTTTCCAGCCAGTAATGACCCCCTCATTGATCCGACAAATACGAGGATCCTTCCGCAATCTTTGCAGGATCAGGGAGGCCATGCAGCGTAGGTTAGCTGAGGCATTTGGTCCAGAGTCCTCTGGGTCACTAACGATGACATGATCCGCAGCCACCTCCTGCCAGCCACGTACAAGTCCATGGTATTCTTGGGACTGTGAATGATCCCTAAAAGACTGCTGCTGATGCTGAGTGCCAGGCTCCACCTCCATGCTGACACAATCCTCCTCCTCCTCTTCCTGTGTGATCGGCAGGCCAGCAGGAACACTGTCTGGATAAATGGGGGCCTTGAGAGGTAAGGAAGTCCTCCTCTTCCTGCCTCTGTTCTGCCTCAAGTGCCCTGTTTATTATACCACGCAGCGTGTGCTCCAGCAGGTGGACAAGAGGGACAGTGTCACTGATGCATGCACTGTAACTGCTCACCATCCTCGTGGCCTCCTCAAATGGTGACAGGGCAGTGCATGCATCCCTGATCATGGCCCACTGGCGTGGGGAAAAAAACAAGCTCCCTTGACCCTGTCCTGGTGCCGTAGTCGCACAGGTACTCATTGATGACCCTCTGCTGCGTGTGCAGCCGCTGCAGCATGGCCAACGTTGCGTTCCACCTGGTGGGCATGTCACAGATTAGGTGGTTCTTGGGCAGTTTAAATTCCTTTTGGAGGTCAGCCAGCCGAGCACTGGCATTATATGACTGGCGAAAATGCACACAGACTTTCCTGGCCTGCCTCAGGACATCCTGTAAGCCCGGGTACCTGCCTAAGAACCTCTGCACTACCAAGTTAAGTACGTGAGCCACACAGGGCAAATGGAGGTTGGTGCCATTGTCACAAACCACCATTCCTGGCTTAAGCTGGCATGGCGTCAACCACCTCTCAGCCTGCCCCTGCAGAGCTGACAGAACCTCTGCCCCAGTGTGGCTCCTGTCCCCCAAGCACACCAGCGCAAGCACCGCATGGCATCTTTTTGCCTGCATACTTGCGTAGTCCCTTGAATGCCTACGGAGCACTGCTGGTTCCAAGGACAAAGCACAGGAAGAGGCCATGGAGGAAGAAGAAGAGGAGGGGGTGGAGGAGAGAGGTGTGTCAGAATCACCAGTAGTAGCATTTTGGAGGCGTAGTGGCGGAACAACCTCCAACACTACTGCACCTTGTCCTGCATCCTTCCCAGCTGCCAAAAGAGTCACCCAATGCGCCGTGAAAGATAGGTAACGTCCCTGTCCATGCCTGCTGGACCATGAGTCAGCGGTAATATGCACCTTACCACTGACCGCCCTGTCCATCGAGGCCAAGACATTGCCTTCCACATGCCGGTAGAGAGCCGGAATCGCCTTCCATGAGAAAAAGTGGCGTTTGGGAACCTGCCACTGAGGAACCGCACTTTCCACAAACTCAGGGAAGGGGGCAGAGTCTACCAACTGAAAAGGCAGCAGTTAAAGTGCTAGCAATTTAGCCAAGCTAACATTCAACCGCCGGGCATGTGGATGGCTGGGGCAGGGAAATTTGCCTGGTACAATCGGACGTCGGTGTACCGATAGCAGATTGCCTGCAAGTACTTGGCTGTGACACACCTAATTCTACACCTTCATTTCTCTCAGTGCAGGTTTCAGAGAGGACTGAAGGTATAGTGGGGTTGGAGATCCCAGATAATGAGGAGCAAGGAGAGGTCTGCTTTGTTCTTTGGTGTGGGTCTTTTAGGTACGCTTGCCAACGAACTGCATGGTAGGTCGACATATGTCTGGTAAAGCATGTGGTACCCAAGCGGCTGATGTTTTGGCCATGCGAGATACGCTTGAGACATATGTTGCAAATAGCAGCGGTGTGATCTGATGCACTTGTCTCAAAAAAGGCCCACACCAAAGAACTTTTGGAATAACGCGCAGAGGCAGCGCTCTGCACATGCGGAGCTGTGCGGTGTAATGCAGTCGGTGTGTTGCCCTTATTCTGGCCCCTGGAGGGCATCCTGCCTCCTCCTCCTCTTCTCTCCTATCAGGCACCCACGTGAAGTCAGTGACCTAATCACCCCCCCTCCTCATCACTGGAGTAAACCTGGCAGTATGCTGCAGCTGAGGGGACATGACTGCCAGATTGCTGTCCTTCTTGGGAATCCCCTCTCTCTGGGCTCACGTTACTGCCTTCCTCTAGCTGGGTATCATCATCAGAGCCTTCAAAACGCTGGGCATCCTCATGGAGCATGTACTAAGGCCCAATTTTTCTGCCCCTGTTCAACAGGTGCATGTACAGGGGGTCCCCGGGTTACAAACAAGATAGGGACTGTAGGTTTGTTCTTAAGTAGAATCTGTTTGTAAGTCGGAACAGGTAAATTTTTTTTAAGTGTAGCTCCAGCCAAAAAATCTATTTTTAAGTTTTTTAGATAACATAGAGAAGGGTTATCACCCCTGTAACATTTGTTTTGCTGTCTGTGCCCCTGTTCAAAAGATTTCACCTCACTTTCTGTCCCAATGACAATTGGATTTTGAAAATGTTGGGTTGTTAGGGAAACATGGACTGGTGATAAAGCATCAGTGGAGACACCTTTTGCCATATTAACTCTTACAGGAGTGAATTTCCCTTCCTAGGGGTGGATTTCCTCTCACTTCCTGTTGTCTCCCTCCGTTTGTAAGTAGGAGTCGTTTGTAAGTCGGATGTTTGTAAGTCGGGGACCCCCTGTAATTACAATTCGTGATATAATATTTCACAGCAGGGCCCGTTCCAGTGCCCACCAAGAGTAACTATGAGGACTTACAGTGTTGTGGCACCAGCACCACCACCAAAGGCCCAATTTTTCTACTACTGTTCAACAATGGCATGTAATTACAATTCTTGATATAATAGTTCACAGCAGGGCGTTCCAGCGCCCACCAAGAGTCACTTTGAAGGCTTACAGTGTTGTGGCAACACCAACACCTTAGGCCCAAATTTCTGCAGAGCATATAGGGCAGGCCCCTACTTTCAAACATCCAACTTACAAACGTCTTCTACTTGCAAACGGAAGGAGACAACAGGAAGTGAGATGAAATCTACCCCTGGGAAGGGAAATTCTCTTCTGTAAGAGTTGATATGGGAAAAACGTGTCTCCTCTTCACTGATGCTTTATCCCAATGCTTGTTTTACTAAAAAATCCAAATTTATATAGCCATGGGGCCTATGTTTTCTAAAAAGCTTAAAAATAGATTTTTGGACTGGAGCTACACTTTAAAAATTTACTAGTTCAAAATTACAAACAGATTCTACTTAACAACAAACCTACACACTGTCTTGTTTGCACCGCCTGTATACTGCTGTTCAGAGTATATAGGGCCTGGGGGCCCCACGCCTTTCCTTTTTTTTCATTTGGGTACAGGGTTCCCCATAATATCCATACAAGATCCAAAGGGGCTGGTAATGGGCGGGGGGGGGGGGGGGGTACCCATGCCATTTTTCTCAATCATTTTCATCCATATTGCCGGGACCAGACATTAAAACCGCAAGCAGTTTAAGAAGACAATTTTTCCGTTACAAATGTAATTTTATGCAGGGACTGTTCTAAACACGGAAAACACGTGCCACTTTACAGGCATACTATAGACACCCCCTAGGCACGATATTTAAAGGAATATTTCACTTTTTTTTTCTTTAAGCGTCATTAAAATCAGTGCTCCCGAAAAAACGTCTGTTTTTAAAACTTTTTTTGCATTGATAAATGTCCCCAAACCCTTCTTAGGACAATAACTTGCATATTAACCTTTAAAATTAGCACTTTTGATTTCGAACATTCGAGCCCCATAGACTTTAATGGGGTTCTAAAGTTTGCACAAATTTTCGGTCCGTTCGCAGGTTCTGGTGCGAACCGAACCGGGGGGGTGTTCGGCTCATCCCTACCCTCTATGTATCTTGGATAGTTTCTTGCATTGCATTGCATTGCATGAATCTATCCATGGCTGCTGTAGCCACCCCATGTTCAGGTGTCCAGCCCCTTTTTGGATGCCGGGCACCTGAATTACAGTGGTGGGCGTGTATTTTTGAAGTACCTGATTAGAGCTCTAGGCTCTAATAGGCTTCAAAAAAGGTGAACTGTGAGCACAGAGCATTGCGCTTGCCGTTCACCCAGGTGTGTTAGAACAGCAAATGAATATTCACTGTTCTAACACTGAACCGCCTCTCCACCAATTAGGAAGTGTGGGTGTGTTACCTGTCACCTGATTGGCTAAAATGACAGGCGCTGTGACTGGACACCTGTCAGGAGGAGGAGAGGAGATGCATGGAGGATACAGCTCGCCGCCGAGATATGGTAAGTGCCGGGACGGAAGGTGGAGGAGCCCAAGGTCTCTAACATCCACCAGCTCCGTGATGTCATCATGGAGGAGTGGAAGAGGACTCCAGTGGTGACCTGTGAAGCTCTGGTGAACTCCAAGAGGGTTAAGGCAGTGCTGGAAAATAATGGTGGCCACACAAAATATTGACACTTTAAGCCCAATTTGGAAATGTTCAGTTAGGGGTGTACTCACTTTTGTTGCCAGATGGTTTAGACATTAATGGCTGTGTGTTAAGTTGAAGGGACAGAAAATTTACACTGTTATATAAGCTGTACACTCACTACTTTACATTGTAGAAAAGTGTAATTTCTTCAGTGTTGTCACATGAAAAGTTAGAATAAAAGATTTACAAAAATGTGAGGGGTGTACTCACTTTTGATACTGTGATGGGTTTGTATGTGTATATATATATATATATATATATATATATATATATATATATATATATATATATATATATATATATATATATATATATATATATATATATTGGAAAGTATATCCTGACAATGAATAAACTTTATTAGATCAGTTACACTGCCTGATATAGATATTATATTTACAGACTGATGTTACTATTTTTCCATTCTTTGTTCTGTGGTGTAAGTCGGTCTCAGCCGATGTGTATAAAGCTCCGGTGATTGCATCTACTTCTGAGCAGAGCTGCCGGTGACTGAGAGGATCTCCTGTGTGACATGAAATGTTCTCCGGTCTTCTGTGTCTGTTTCCTGCCGGTACTCATCATTCCCATCACATCCTATGGAGAAACATTGACCCGGAGATCAGCGCCTGCTTGTAGAGTTGATAGGACAAAGCCAAGGTTTGAGTATGAATATTACCAGAAGGGAGATTTCATCATTGGAGGATTGATCTCTGCTCACTTGTTCAGCGAATTCACTACAAAAATTAAAGACGTAAGAATTGGTTTGGATGGTTCTAAATCCTTTTCCTTTTGTAATGTGTAAGTTTCCATTTATCATCTAATTCTCTCTGTAGATAAATATAATGTTTTGTCTTCATTATCATTGTATTGTTTTATGGAAATTTACAAATGTATCTGCTGATGTTTTATATATTGTCTCCTTATTGGAATCCAGTCTGTGTTTCTCCAATATACATTTAATACATGGGGCTTCCATAATATTGTGTCTTCAGGCCATGCTGGGATTTCTGATAAAAAGTCATGTCATGTCCTTATAGACGGATCCTGCAGATGGTTCCATCTCTTCCAGGAGAGAGGGAGGGAGGGAGGGAGGTGTGCTGACTTTCTAGAACTTGTGTGTATGATCTCCTACTATTCAGTTCACAATAAAGCATAGCAGTAAGTCAGCCTGGTGAAAACAATTACTGAATAACAATTACTCATGTATGCAACACTGTACCCAAATTCTAATTTATATCATTTTTTGAGACAGATAGAGCTTTCTTTTGGTCATATTTAATCTCCATTGGGTTTTTTTATTTTTTGCTATATAAACTATAAAAAAAATACTAAAATATAAAAATAAAAAAAAACGTGTTTTTGTTCTAAAATTTTGCAAATAAATAATTGTTCTTCATAAATGTAGACCAACATGTATTCTGCTAACTTTTTTTGGTAGAAAATAACCCAAATCAGTGTATATTATTTAGTATTTGTGGAAGTTATAGAGTCTGCAAACTATGGTATATATATTTGAAAATTGATCAGTCCCAATGAAATGACTACCTATATCATTTATTGAAGCCCTAAAATGGCAGGATAGAACAAATACCCCCCAAATTACACTTTTTTTTGGAAAGTAGACAGGTAATTAGTAAGAGATGCGGTGGGTTTTTTGAAGTTGTAATTTTTGCCAACAATTTCGGGGAAAATATGAAAGTTAACCACTTAAGCCCCAGACCATTTGGCTGGCCAAAGACCAGATCACTTTTTGCGAATTCGGCACTGCGTCGCTTTAACTGTCAATTGCGCAGTCGTGCGACGCGGCTCCCAAACAAAATTAACGTCTTTTTTTTCCCCACTGATCGTTTGGGACACAGACAGACGGTCTTGTAAACAAGGCAGATCGCCGCTCTGTGAGAAGGGAAAGTAGTGATCTAAGTGCTAAGCAGGAACACAGATCTCTGCCTTACCATAGTACAAGCAGTACAGTTTTTTTTGCTAGAAAATGACTTAAAATGTATAATGTTTGGGGGTTCTAACAGCCTAGAGAATAAAATGGCGGGTGTTGCAATACTTTCTGTCACACCGTATTTGCACATCGGTCTTTCAAGCGCATTTTTTGGAAAAAAATGTGGAAATTTTTTTTGGAATATTTTTGAAAAAAATACACTTTTTTAAATAAAAAAATAAGACAAAAGTAAAGTTAGCCCTATTTTTTTTATACTGTGAAAGATAATGTTACGCCAAGTAAATTGATACCCAACATGTCACGCTTCAAAATTGCGCCCACTCGTAGAATTGCAAAACAAACTTTTGCCCTTAAAAATCTCCATAGGCAATGTTTAAAAATTTCTACAGGTTGCATGTTTTAAGTTACAGTGGTCTAGGGCTAGAATTATTGCTCTCGCTCTATCGATCTCGGCGATACCTCACATGTGTGGTTTGAACACCGTTTTCATATGCAGGCGCTACTCATGTATGCACTTGCTTCTGCACGCAAGCTCAACGGGACGGGGCGCGTTTAAAAAATGTTTTTCTTACTTATTTATCTTACCTTTTTTTTACATTATTACACTGTTTTTTTTTAAAAAAAAATGGTGTCACTTTTATTCCTATTACAAGGAATGTAAACATCCCTTGTAATAGAAAAAAAAGCATGACAGGCCCTCAGATCTCATATTTACATTAAAATGCAATAAAAAAATAAAAAGCTGGGAGCTGCCTTCACCAATCCAAACCACAACCCTTTCCAGAGCATATAACAGGGCCAGCTAGGAAAGGGGCGAGAAAAGCGAGCGTCCAACCCCCTCCTGAACCATACATGGTCACATGCACTCAACATAGCTGGCTGCTTGGGGCATGTTTGGCTATGCCCAATACAAACCACAAAGCACTTTGTACCCACTAGTTTAAAGGGGATTTCCACATTCCGTAAAGCCCCCTCTCTGCAACCCCAGCCTAGGGCTGTGCGGAAGAGGCCCTTGTCCCCCTGAATAGGGGAACAAGGTGGTTGACTTTTGTGGTGCCCAAGCCCCTCCCGCCCCCAAGCATCCACCCCCTTCCATGGGCTGGCTTGCTGTGTGTTTGGCTAGGGGTTTGCTAGTGAGTGGGAGGGGCACAATAAGTTTTAAGTTTGGGGTGGTATTTTTCACATTAGGACTCTCATTTAAAGCTTTAACAGACCCAAATGCCCCCCCCCCCCCCCCCCCCCCCCCCCCCGAGTTACTAGCTTTTAAGCAATTTGGCCTTTTTAAAGGCACTTCTCCTTGTTTCGTTTTTGGGCTTGTCAAAATTGGTGACATTGATATATGTCCCTCAGGGTGGGACCTGGGCCCCCATGCCCATTTTAAGGCCAATAACTAGAATCTAAGCCAGCCAAGTGGAGACTAGCAAAATTAGCAAAAAAAAGTTAGTTCCTATAGACTGCAATGGTATTTGTTGTATAACTTTTGCCCATGTTAGGCTCTTTGTTTGCCCCCCTGGAGCGGGGGGTGTTTGTCCCATCTGTAATGTTGTAGCATGCTGGATGATGTGCTTAATTTTGGACAGGGGGGTGGCTTATTTTGTGCTAAATGCATTTGGGTTTGGCATGCTCAGGGACTTTGGGACTTTGGGGGAGGGGGGGTTGTGCTTTTGTGTGTGAACAGCACTTGGATTTTTTGGTTGGTAATATAAGGACATCCTTAACCACTTTCAGACCGGACCAATTTGCAGCCAAAGGACCAGGCCCCTTTTTGCGATTCGGCACTGCGTCGCTTTAACTGACAATTGCGCGGTCGTGCGACGTGGCTCCCAAACAAAATTTACGTCCTTTTTTTCCCACAAATAGAGCTTTCTTTTGGTGGTATTTGATCGCCCCTGCGGTTTTTATTTTTTGCGCTATAAACAAAAATAGAGCGACAATTTTGAAAAAAATGCATTATTTTTTATTTTTTGCTATAATAAATATCCCCCAAAAATATATAAAAAAACATTTTTTTTCCTCAGTTTAGGCCGATACGTATTCTTCTACATATTTTTGGTAAAAAAAATCGCAATAAGCGATTATTGATCGGTTTGCGCAGAAGTTATAGCGTTTACAAGATAGGGGATAGTTTTATAGCATTTTTATTAATAATTTTTTTTTTATTATTAATGGCGGAGATCTGCGATTTTTTTTGTGACTGCGACATTATGGCGGACACATCGGACATTTTTGACACATTTTTGGGACCATTGTCATTTTTACAGCAATTAATGCATTTAAATGCATTGATTTCTGTATAAATGACACTGGCAGTTTAGGAGTTAACCACAAGGTGGCAGTGTAGGGGTTAAGTAGGCCTAGGGGTTTTTTTTTACTGTGGGGGGGGCGTGGCTGTCAGCTAGTGAATGCTGATCTCTGCTCCAATCACAGGGAGCAGAGATCGGCGTCACTAGTTGCTAGGCAGAACGGGGAGATGCTGTTTATCTCGGCATCTCCCCGTTCAGCCGCTCCGTGAGACGATCGCGGGAGTCCCCGCGGCGATCGAGTCCGCGGGGACCGCGGCCGGACTCACGGGGGTCCCGAACGGCGCGGGAATGCGCCGCTCCCGGCGCGCTCCCGATGGCACGGACAGGCTAAAGGAGGGACGTATATATACGCCCTCCTGCCTGTACGTGCCATTCTGTCGACGTATATCGTCGTGCGCCGGTCGGCAAGTGGTTAAGACACACACACACACACACACTTTGAAGTAATGTCTTGACACTGGGTGAACTTGCATTTTGTGTGTTTCATGGATTGTGCATGTGTTTTGTAGTGCCTCATTAGCACACAAAGTGTGTGTCTGTGTGTGTCTGTCTGTCTGTGTGTGTCTGTGTGTGTGTGTCTGTGTGTGTCTGTCTTTCTGTCTGTGTGTGTCTGTGTGTGTCTGTGTCTTTCTGTGTCTGTCTGTCTGTATCTGTCTGTCTGTACCTGTCTGTGCCTGTGTGTGTCTCTGTGTGTCTGTGTGTCTGTGTCTGTGTGTGTGCGCATGTGCGTCTTGTGCTTTTTGTGTGTGAACAGCACTTGGATTTTTTGGTTAGTAATTTAACCACTTGCTTACTGGGCTTAACCCCCCTCCTGCCCAGACCAATTTTCAGCTTTTGGTGCTCTCACACTTTGAATGACAATTACTCAGTCATGCAACACTGTACCCCAAAAACATTTTTGTCCTTTTTTTCCCACAAATAGAGCTTTTTTTTGGTGGTATTTGATCACCTCTGGGTTTTTTATTTTTTGCGCTATAAATGAAAATAGACCAAAAATTTTGAAAAAAATAATTTTTTTCTTTGTTTTTGTGATAAAATTTAGCAAATTATTAATTTTTCTTCATAAATTTTGGCCACAATTTATACTGCTACATATCTTTGGTAAAAATAACCCTAATTAGTGGATATTATTTGGTATTTGTGAAAGTTAGAGAGTCTACAAGCTGTGGTGCAAATCATACATAATTGATCACACCCGATGTACTGGTGGCCTATCTCATTTCTTGCGACCTGAACAAGCCAGGAAAGTACAAATACCCCCCAAATGACCCCTTTTTTGAAAGTAGACATTCCAAGGTATTTAGTAAGAGGCATGGTGAGGTTTTTGATGGTGTCGTTTTTTTCCCACAATTCTTTGCAAAATTAAGATTTTTAAAAAAAAATTTCCACAAAATTGTCATTGTAATAGGTTATTTCTCTCACATGGCATGTGTATACCACAAATGACACCCCAAAATACATTCTGCTACTCCTCCTGAGTATTACGATACCACATGTGTGGGACTTTTACACAGCCTGGCCACTTAGAGAGGCCCAACATGCAGGGAGCGCCATCACGTGTTCTAGGAGCATAAATTACACATCTAGCTTGTTGACTACCTATTACACTTTTGAAGGCCCTGGAGCACCAGGACAATGACATGTGACACTGACGTGGCACTGATGACAGATGGCACTGATACGCGGTACTGATGACATGTGACACTGATGTGGCACTGATGAAAGATGCCACTAATACGGGGCACTGATGACATGTGACACTGATGACAGATGGCACTAATATGTGGCACTGATGACAGAGGGCACTAATACTTGGCACTGATGACAGATGGCACTGATACGTGGCATTGATGACACGGGACACTGACAGGTGGCACTGATGACAGATGACACTGATACGTGGCACTGATGACAGATGGCATTAATATGTGGCACTGATGACACGTGACACTGATATGGCACTGATGACAGATGGCACTATGTGGCACTGATGTGGCACTGATGACAGATGGCACCTATACGTGGCACTAATGATAGATGGCATTTATACGTGGCGCTGGGGACAGATGGCACTGACAGGTGGCACTCGGGACAAATGGCACTGACAGTTGGCACTGGGGACAGGTGGCACTGGGGACAAATGGCACTGGGGACAGATGGCACTGACAGGTGGCACTGGGGACAGGTGGCACTGACAGGTGGCACTGGGGACAGATGGCACTGACAACAGATGGCAGTGGGGACAGATGGCAGTGGGGACAGATTGGCACTTTATTTATTTTTTTAAATTTTTTTTACTAACCGCTGCAGCGGTTCATCTCTCCCTCCTCACACGCTGTCTCTGTGTGAGGAGGGAGAGCGGCGATGAGAGATGATCTCACATGTTTACATATGAGATCATCTCTCATTGGACACGCCGATCGCTCTGTAAACGGCCGCTGTGATTGGCCGTGTACAGCGCTCCTCCCGGCAGGGAGCGCCCACGCTGTAGCTGTCTTTCGACTATAGCGCAAAGTGGTTAGGGACATCCTTAACACACACACACACTTTGAAGTAATGTCTTGACACTGGGTAAACTTGCATTTTGTGTGTTTCATTGACTGTGCATGTGTTTTGTATTGCCTCATTAGCACACAAATTGTGTGTCTGTGTGTGTCTGTCTGTGTGTATCCGTCTGTGTGTGTCTGTGTGTGTGTCTGTGTGTCTGTGTCTGTCTGTGTGTGTCTGTGTCTGTGTGTGTCTGTGTGTGTGTGTGTCTGTGTGTGTCTGTGTCTGTGTGTCTGTGTCTGTCTGTCTGTCTGTGTCTGTCTGTGTCTGTCTTTGTGTGTCTGTCTTTCTGTGTCTGTCTGTGTGTGTCTGTCTGTGTGTGTTTGTCTGTATCTGTCTGTGTCTGTCTGTGTCTGTCTGTCTGTGTGTGTCTGTGTGTCTATGTGTCTATGTGCATCTTGGGCTTTGTGTGTTTGTCTGTATCTGTCTGTGTCTGTCTGTGTCTGTCTGTCTGTGTGTGTCTGTGTGTCTATGTGTCTATGTGCATCTTGGGCTTTGTGTGTGTGAACAGCATTTGGATTTTTCGGTTAGTAATTTAAGGACATCCTTAACACACACACACACTTTGAAGTAATGTCTTAACACTGGGTGAACTTGCATTTTGTGTGTTTCATGGACTGTGCATGTGTTTTGTATTGCCTCATTAGCACACAAAGTGTGTGTCTGTGTGTATTTGTCTGTGTGTGTGTGTCTGTGTGTATGTGTGTGTGTGTGTGTGTGTGTCTGTGTATCTGTGTGTGTCTGTATGTGTATGTCTGTGTGTGTGTGTCTGTCTGTGTGTGTCTGTGTCTGTGTGTGTCTTTCTGTGTCTGTCTGTATGTCGGTGTCTTTCTGTGTGTGTCTGTGTGTGTGTGTGTGTGTGTGTGTGTCTGCATGTGCATCTTGTGCTTTTTGTGTGTGAACAGCACTTGGATTTTTCGGTTAGTAATTTAAGGACATCCTTAACACACACACACACACACACACACACTTTGAAGTAATGTCTTGACACTGGGTGAACTTGCATTTTGTGTGTTTCATGGACTGTGCATGTGTTTTGTATTGCCTCATTAGCACACAAAGTGTGTGTCTGTGTGTGTCTGTCTGTGTGTGTGTGTGTGTCTGTCTGTGTGTCTGTATGTGTGTGTCTGTGTGTGTGTGTCTGTCTGTCTGTGTCTGTGTGTGTCTGTCTGTGTGTGTCTGTGCCTGTGTCTGTCTGTGTGTGTCTGTGTCTGTCTGTCTGTCTGTCTGTGTCTGTCTGTGTCTGTCTTTCTGTGTCTGTCTGTGTGTGTTTGTCTGTATCTGTCTGTATCTGTCTGTGTGTATCTGTGTGTCTATGTGTGTGTCTGAGTGTGCGTGTGCGTCTTGGGCTTTGTGTGTGTGAATAGCACTTGGCTTTTTTGGTTAGCAATTTAAGGACATCCTTAACACACACACACACACTTTGAAGTAATGTCTTGACACTGGGTGAACTTGCATTTTGTGTGTTTCATGGACTGTGCATGTGTTTTGTATTGCCTCATTAGCACACAAAGTGTGTGTCTGTGTGTATTTGTCTGTGTGTGTGTGTCTGTGTGTGTCTGTATGTGTGTGTCTGTGTGCCTGTGTGTGTCTGTATGTGTGTGTCTGTGTGTGTCTGTGTCTATCTGTGTCTGTGTCTGTGTGTGTCTTTCTGTGTCTGTCTGTGTGTGTTTGTCTGTATCTGTCGGTGTCTTTCTGCGTTTGTCTGTGTGTGTCTGTGTGTCTATGTCTGTCTGTGTGTGTCTGTGTGTGTGCATGTGCGTCTTGTGCTTTTTGTGTGTGAACAGCACTTGGATTTTTCGGTTAGTGATTTAAGGACATCCTTACACACACACACACACTTTGAAGTAATGCCTTGACACTGGGTGAACTTGCATTTTGTGTGTTTCATGGACTGTGCATGTGTTTTGAATTGCCTCATTAGCACACAAAGTGTGTGTGTGTGTGTCAAGAGTACATTTGGACATCCTTATATAGTGTGTAACACATGTTCTATTTTTTGTTTGATATGTCTTGCCAAAACAGATGTGTTTTAGAGCAAGTATTTTTACTTTTGTTTGTATGTTTTTTTTGGTGTGCTCGTTTCCGGCTGGAGAAAGACAGTGTTCAGGTAACTCTAATGCCGCGTACACACGTGCGGACTTTTCCCGGCGGACCTAGTCCAGCCGACAATCCGCCGGACTTTCCAGCTGGCTTCGCCGGACTTTCCGAGCGTGTGGACTTGCCCACACACGCCCGGACTTCTCCGGCGGACAGTCCGCTGGACAAAGTCCGCGGGACTTTTGAAAATGAACGGACTTGCCCACACACGGAGCAGTCCGTTCATTTCGAACGTAACTTCAGGTACGTAGCTAGCGTAGGCAGTAAATGCCGGCGCGCTAGCTCCGTCACCTGGCATGGATTTAAAGGGAATCCCCACGCCGAAAAACGGCGTGGGGGTCCCCCCCCAAATCCATCTCAGGCCCTTATCCGAGCACGCAGCCCGGCAGGCCAGGAAAGGGGTGAGAACGAGCGAGCGCCCCCCCCTCCTGAGCCGTACCAAGCCGCGTGCCCTCAACATGGGGGTGCCCTGGGGAAAGGGGGGCCGTGCGGCCCCCCCACCCCAAAGCACCTTGTCCCCATGTTGATGAGGACAAGGGCCTCTTCCCGACAACCCTGGCCGTTGGTTGTCGGGGTCTGCGGGCGGGGGCTTATCGGAATCTGGGAGCCCCCTTTTATAAGGGGGCCCCCAGATCCCGGCCCCCCACCCTATGTGAATGAGTATGGGGTACGATGTACCCCTACCCATTCACCTAAGGTGTAAAATGTAAAGTAAAAAAAAACACACACACTTTTGAAAAAATATTTTATTGCACTGCTCCGGGGGTCTTCTTCCGTCTTGGGGGTCTTCTTGCCGGACTCCTCCGCCATTTACCAAGCTCTTTTACCAAGCGGAGAAGTCCGGCTACCTTCTTTGTCGTCGCCGCCGTCGTCTGGGGGTCTCGATCCGCCTTCGGGGGGTCTTCCAGGGTCTCTTCTGTTCTTGCGGCGGTCGTCGTTTTCCACGCCGCCGCCTTCTTCTTCTTCTTCTTCTTCTTCTTCTTCTTCCGATGTTGACACGTCGCTCTCTCTGGCCGGAATGGCAGAGCCGCGCTGTGCACGGACTTATATAGGGACATGGGGACAGGGTCACATGCTCATGTCACATGGTGACCCCACCCCCTGTGATGTCACAGTCCCAGCATCCTCCGGGACTGTGACATCACAAGGGGGCGGGGTCACCATGTGACATGAGCATGTGACCCTGTCCCCATGTCCCTATATAAGTCCCAGCACATCGCGGCTCTGCCATTCTGGCCAGAGAGAGCGGCGTGTCAACATCGGAAGAAGAAGAAGAAGAAGGAAAACGACGACCGCCGCAAGAACAGAAGAGATCCCGGAAGACCCCCCGAAGGCGGATCGAGACCCCTAGACGACGGCGGCGACGACGAAGAAGGTAGCCGGACTTCTCCGCTCGGTAAAAGAGCTTGGTAAATGGCGGAGGAGTCCGGCGAGAAGACCCCCAAGACGGAAGAAGACCCCCGGAGCAGTGCAATAAAATATTTTTTCAAAAGTGTGTGTGTTTTTTTACTTTACATTTTACACCTTAGGTGAATGGGTAGGGGTACATCGTACCCCATACTCATTCACATAGGGTGGGGGGCCGGGATCTGAGGGCCCCCTTATAAAAGGGGGCTCCCAGATTCCGATAAGCCCCCGCCCCTTGGGGACAAGGTGCTTGGGGTGGGGGGGGGGGCCGCACGGCCCCCCTTTCCCCAGGGCACCCCCCATGTTGAGGGCACGCGGCCTGGTACGGCTCAGGAGGGGGGGGGCGCTCGTTCGTCCCCACCCCTTTCCTGGCCGGCCGGGCTGCGTGCTCGGATAAGGGTCTGAGATGGATTTGGGGAGTCCCTTTAAATCCATGCCAGGTGATGGAGCTAGCGCGGCGGCATTTACTGCCTACGCTAGCTACGTACCTGAAGTCACGTGCTAAATGAACGGACTTGCCGATGAGCGGCAAGTCCGTTCATTTTAAAAGTCCGACGGACTAGCCTACTAACGTCGGGATTGTCCGCCGGACTGCCAAGTCCAGCGGATAATTTTAAAACCAAACTTAAAACTTTGGTCCGCCGGACTTTGGCGCCAAAAAGTCCGCCAACGCCCAGACACGAGGGGATTGTCCGCTGGACTTGAGTCCAGAGGATAATCCCGCGGGATTGTCCCTACGTGTGTATGCGGCATAAGAGACTATCTGTCACTGCATTAATTACTTATTTTAACTGCTGGGCAAGAGACAGTATGTCAGCATGTATAGTGGATCTTAGGGACGCCAGCATGTCCTTGACTGCTGAGGCGCAATGGGCCTAGGTTCCAATTAACATAACACAATGGGATCAAATTCCCCACCACCCTTGCCCTTTACTCCATTAAATAAGACACTAATGCCGTGTACACACGGTCGGAATTCTCGTCGGAAAAAGCTCTGATGGTTTTCCCGTCGGAATTCCGACGGAATTTCGCTCAAACTGTCTTGCCTACACACGGTCACACCAAATTCCGACGGTCAATAACATTACGCTTTAAAAAACATTCGACTGCACTATAAAAGGAAAGTTTAATACTTCTGAGCGTCAACTTCTGCGTCAAATTGTTTCCGAGCATGCGCCTGAATTTTGCGTGTCGGAATTGCATACACACAATCGGAAAATCCGATAGAAAGGTTTTCCATCAGAAAAATTAAGAACAGGTTCTCAATCCAAAGTCCGTCAGAAATTCCGACAGAAAAAGACCAATGGGCATATACGCGGTCGGAAAATCCGATGAAAAGCTCCCATCGGACTGTTTCCATCCGAAATTCCGATCGTGTGTACGCGGCATTACAACCATTAGGCTGGAAATAGCAAGGCCACAGCTTTATTAAATTCCAACACATAACATGTGAACATATTTAACTAGTGCCAGGCACAGTCGTACTGTGAGCACTCAACCAAAAGAGGGAAGTGGGGCCTGTCCTTACCATAAGTGCTGGACAGACAGCCTACTTCCAATTTTCCATCAAGGGCATAGGCCATTACAGCAGCTTTAACTGCTGGCAAGGTCAAGAGCCCGACATCCGCCCACCAGTTAATAGCTGATTAGCGGCCCACCACAGCCAGCGCCTGTTCCACACCTCGCTGCAGGCCAAGGTTGAAGATGTCCAACCCAATGTCATTAAGGTAAACGCCATCCGGTCTCAACAGATCATCATTAGTACCCTCCAGATTCTTGTGACGGATGACAAACCCACCGATTTGCCCAACAAACTTGGTGACCTGGGCGTTTTTCATCAGAAGCGTTCTAGTCGGGGGCCAGGTATTTCCCTGGCCCATAGCATGCGAGGCACGATTTACGACCAGATGAGCACCAAATTGGTATAAACTGCATAGTATTGAGCGATATCCTGCTTGATAGCAGAGATTAACCACTTGACCACTGGGCACTTAAACACCCTTAATAACCAGACCATTTTTCAGCTTTCGGTGCTCTCACATTTTGAATGACAATTACTCAGTCATACAACACTGTACCCATATGAAATTTTTGTCCTTTTTTTCACACAAATAGAGCTTTCTTTTGGTGGTATTTAATCACCGTTGGGTTTTTTTTATTTTTTGCGCTATAAAAGAAAAAAGACTGAAAATTCGTTAAAAAAATGAATTTTTCTTCGTTTCTGTTATAAAATTTAGCAAATTTGTAATTTTTCTTGATAAATTTTGGCCAAAATTTATACTGCTACATATCCTTGGTAAAAATAAGTACAAATTGGGGTATATTATTTGGTCTTTGTGAAAGTTATAGAGTCCACAAGCTATGGTGCCAATATCTGAAAATTGATCACACCTGAAGTACTGACGGCCTATCTCATTTCTTGAGACCCTAACAAGCCAGAAAAGTACAAATACCCCCCAAATGACCCCTTTTTGGAAAGAAGACATTCCAAGGTATTTGGAAAGAGGTATGGTGAGTTTTTTGAAGTTGTAATTTTTTCCCACAATTCTTTGCAAAATCAAGATTTTTTTTTTCTTTTTATTTTTTTTTTCACAAAATTGTCATATTAGCAGGTTATTTCTCACACACAGCATATGCATACCACAAATTACACCCCAAAACACATTCTGCTATTACTCCTGAGTATGGCGATACCACATGTGTGAGACTTTTACACAGCGTGGCCACATACAGAGGCCCAACATGCAGGGAGCACCTTCAGGTGTTCTGGAGCACCCAGGCCAATTCTGACATTTCTCTCCTACATGTAAAAATCATCATTTATTCGCTAGAAAATTACATAGAACCCCAAAACATTATATATGTTTTTTTAGCAAAGACCCTAGAGAATACAATGGCGGTCGTTACAACTTTTTATCTAGCCCGGTACTTGCACAGCAATTTTTCGAACACGTTTTTTTTTGGAAAAAAAATGTTTTGTGCTTTACAAAAAACAAATCTGTAAATTTAGCCCAATGTTTTTGCATAATGTGAAAGATAAAGTTACGACGAGTAAATAGATACCTAATATGTCACCCTTCAAAATTGCACACACTCGTGGAATGGCGCCAAACTTCGCTACTTAAAAATCCCCATAGGCGGCGCTTTCATTTTTTTTACTGGTTACATGTTTTGAGTTACAGAGGAGGTCTAGGGCCAAAATTATTGTTCTCGCTATAACGTTCGCAGCGATACCTCACATGTGTGGTTTGAACACCGTTTTCACTTGCGTATGCGTTCGCTTCTGCATGCGAGCACACGGGGACAGGGGCGCTTTAAAAAAATAAAACATTTTATTGTACATTTTACTTTATTTATTTTAGTTTGACACTTTTTTTTTTTTTTCCCCAAAAAAAATTTTTTTGATCACTTTTATTCCTATTACAAAGAATGTAAACATCCCTTGTAATAGTAATATGGCATGACAGGTCCTCTTTACAGTGACATATGGGGTCAATAAGACCCCACATCTCACCTCTAGGCTGGAAAGCCTGAAATAAAAAAAAAAACCATCCTGGCTTCGATCGTAGCGAGTATTGCATGGTATCGCAGAATATTGCAGGGTATCGCTGGGTATGGCAGAGTATGGCTGGGTATGGGTATTGCAGGGTATCGCTGGGTATGGCAGGGTATCGCTGGGTATGGCAGAGTATCGCTGGGTATGGCAGAGTATCGCTGGGTATGGGTATTGCAGGGTATCGCTGGGTATGGCAGGGTATCGCTGGGTATGGCAGGGTATCGCTGGGTATGGCAGAGTATCGCTGGGTATGGCAGAGTATCGCTGGGTATGGCAGAGTATCGCTGGGAATGGCAGAGTATCGCTGGGAATGGCAGAGTATCGCTGGGTATGGCAGGGTATCGCTGGGTATGGCAGAGTATCGCTGGGTATGCAGAGTATCGCAGGGTATTGCAGGGTATTGCATGGCAGAGTATCGCTGGGTATGGGTATGGCAGAGTATCGCTGGGTATCGCTGGGGGTATGGCAGGGTATCGCTGGGTATGGCAGAGTATCGCTGGGTATGGCAGAGTATCGCTGGGTATGGCAGAGTATCGCTGGGTATGGCAGAGTATCGCTGGGTATGGCAGAGTATGGCTGGGTATGGGTATTGCAGGGTATGG
The DNA here is from genome assembly GCA_028564925.1 of Lithobates sylvaticus. Lineage (NCBI taxonomy): Eukaryota > Metazoa > Chordata > Amphibia > Anura > Ranidae > Lithobates > Lithobates sylvaticus. The sequence goes on along the minus strand of CM053026.1, from coordinate 772,900,205 downwards.
CAGGGTATCGCTGGGTATGGCAGAGTATCGCTGGGTATGGCAGAGTATCGCTGGGTATGGCAGAGTATCGCTGGGTATGGCAGAGTATCGCTGGGTATTGCAGAGTATCGCTGGGTATGGGTATTGCAGGGTATCGCTGGGTATTGCAGGGTATCGCTGGGTATGGCAGAGTATCGCTGGGTATGGCAGAGTATCGCTGGGTATTGCAGAGTATCGCTGTGTTCGGCAGAGTATCGCTGTGTATCGCTGGGTATTGCAGAGTATCGCTGGGTATTGCATAGTATCGCTGGGTATTGCATAGTATCGCTGGGTTCGGCAGGGTATCGCTGGGTATTATTGCAGGGTATCGCTGGGTATTATTGCAGGGTATCGCTGGGTATTATTGCAGGGTATCGCTGGGTATTATTGCAGGGTATCGCTGGGTATTATTGCAGGGTATCGCTGGGTATTATTGCAGGGTATCACTGGGTATTATTGCAGGGTATCACTGGGTATTATTGCAGGGTATCACTGGGTATTATTGCAGGGTATCACTGGGTATTATTGCAGGGTATCACTGGGTATTATTGCAGGGTATCCATCCATCCATGCTCAGCCATCCCTCCATACCCTGCAATACCCAGCAATACTGCAGGCTATTGCTGTGTATTGCAGGCTATGGAGGGATGGCTGAGCATGGATGGATGGATCGGTGGTGACTGCAGGGCAGGCTGTGGGCACTACAGATCCCGCCCACAGCACTGCTGCCACCGATCCCTCCCCCCCCCCCCTCCTCTCACGCCGTACCGATCGGTACAGAGAGAGGAGAGAGGAACCGGCGTCATCAAAGGACGCCGGTTTCCTTACATGTGATCGCTCCGTCATTTGACGGAGCGATCACGTGGTAAACGGCCGCGATGAGCGGCCGTTTACCGTGATCCGTGATCACGGGGGGGGCGCGCAAGAGGGGAATTCTGAAAGGCCGTTAATTAGTGTTAAGCAACCGCCCTGTAGCCGTTTTTCGGCTATGGGCCGGTTGTTAAGTGGTTAAAGTACACAGAACGTGTATAACCCACATCATTCCCTCCAGCGTGAAGAATCAAGATGATGGGGCCAGACACGTGGGACTGAAGGTGCAAACACTCTGGAAGGACCTGAGGCCAGCATACAGTGGTGTGAAAAAGTGTTTGCCCCCTTCCTCATTTGCTGTTCCTTTGCATGTTTGTCACACTTAAGTGTTTCGGAACATCAAACCAATTTAAACAATAGTCAAGGACAACACAAGTAAACACAAAATGCAATTTGTAAATGAAGGTGTTTATTTAAAGGTGAAAAAAAATCCAAACCATCATGGCCCTGTGTGAAAAAGTGATTGCCCCCCTTGTTAAAACATACTATAACTGTGGTTGTCCACACCTGAGTTCAATTTCTCTAGCCTCACCCAGGCCTGATTATTGCCACACCTGTTCACAATCAAGGCATCACTTAAATAGGAGCTGCTTGACACAGTAAGGTCCACCAGAAGATCCTTAAAAGCTACACATCATGCCGAGACCCAAAGAAATTCAGGAACAATTGAGAAAGAAAGTAATTGAGATCTATCAGTCTGGAAAGGGTTATAAAGCCATTTCCAAAGCTTTGGGAATCCAGCGAACCACAGTGAGAGCCATTATCCACAAATGGCGAAGACATGGAACAGTGGTGAACCTTCCCAGGAGTGGCCGGCCGCCCAAAATTACCCCAAGAGCGCAGCGACGACTCATCCAAGAGGTCACAAAAGACCCCACAACAACGTCCAAGGAACTGCAGGCCTCACTTGCCTCAGTTAAGGTCAGCGTTCATGCCTCCACCATCAGGAAAAGACTGGGCAAAAATGGCCTGCATGGCAGAGTTCCAAGGAGAAAACCACTGCTGAGCAAAAAGAACATCAAAGCTCGTCTCAATTTCTCCACAACACATCTTGATGATCCCCAAGACTTTTGGGACAACATTCTGTGGACCGATGAGACAAAAGTGGAACTCTTTGGAAGGTGTGTGTCCAAGTATATCTGGCGTAGAAGGAACACTGCATTTCAGAAAAAGAACATTATACCAACAGTAAAATATGGTGGTGGTAGTGTGATGGTCTGGGGCTGTTTTGCTGCTTCAGGACCTGGAAGACTTGCCGTGATAAAAGGAACTATGAATTCTGCTGTCTACCAAGAGATCCTGAAGGAGAATGTCCGACCATCTGTTCGTGTACTCAAGCTGAAACGAACTTGGGTTCTGCAGCAGGACGATGATCCTAAACACACCAGCAAGTCCACCACCGAATGGCTGAAGAAAAACAAAATGAAGACTTTGGAGTGGCCTAGCCAAAGTCCAGACCTGAATCCTATTGAGATGTTTTAGTATGACCTTAAAAAGGCCGTTCATGCTCGAAAACCCTCTAATGTAACTGAATTAGGACAATTCTGCAAAGATGAGTGGGCCAAAATTCCTCCAGGACGCTGTAAAAGCCTCATTGCACGTTATCGCAAACGCTTGGTTTCAGTTGTTGCTGCTAAGGGTGGCCCAACCAGTTATTAGGTTTAGGGGGCAATCACTTTTTCACACAGGGCCATGATGGTTTGGATTTTTTTTCACCTTTAATAATAAACACCTTCATTTACAAATTGCATTTTGTGTTTACTTGTGTTGTCCTTGACTATTGTTTAAATTGGTTTGATGTTCCGAAACACTTAAGTGTGACAAACATGCAAAGAAACAGGAAATGAGGAAGGGGGCAAACACTTTTTCATACCACTGTAAACCGTGAAGCCCAAGCCAGCGCATCCTGGCGAGATTATAGGTAAAACCGAAATTCTTCCCATGGCTCCGAACTTCCGCCTGACGAGCGGCTCAGTAAATGAAGGAATCTCCCATGATCCAGACCATAGCCGGGTAACGATCTGAAATTTAAAATAACAGGTGTGGGTGGACGTACAAAGAAAAATGGGACAATTCCCACCTACCCAAGCGCTGGAGTTCCGTATCAGAGAAAACAATGCCCGAATCCGCGGTGGCAGCGATGATTCGAAAGGAGTGGGTGGCAATGTCACGCAAAGGGAGGCCCAGTTTTTCGAGGAAGCAACGAAAACCCCCCCAAAAAATGGAAACTGCAAATAGAGGAGGAATCGGCGTGGACAAAAAATAGGGGACGGGGGCGTGAGGACAGGAAGGGGGAGGCCAAAGAAACAGGGCAGAAGGGGCCCCGCAAGGGTACAAAACAACCCTTCTGCCCTTGCCAAAGCTGTCGTTTTTTGATGTGCGCAACAAAACCGACACGCAGCACTCAGAGAAGGTGACGTCCTCTGCCAGGACACTGCCCGCCGAGAACGTGGATTTTGAAACCAGTTTGCCAATGCGAAAGGCCCCGAAAAACGCCCACGAGAAAGCCACTTGGAAGAGAAGGGTCTCAAATGGGGATAAGCAAACGGACGGCAACAGGGAAAGGATACTGAAGAGAATAGTGAGGGAAACCAGGTGCCGGGAATTGTGGGAATGAGTCGCACGTCTCCAACCCTGTAGGACCCGATGAACAGGAAACGCTTTTGTGATGTCCTCCCACTAGGGATGGGCCCGGTGTCCGATTCGAACCCATGTTCGAATTGAACATCAGCCGTTGGTCCGCTCATCGAGGGCAGACCTCTGAGGGCCGCTCGCATCAAATTCGTGTGATGCGAACGGTCCACAATGCACTGCGCCAGTCGCAGTGCATTGCTGGCTGATGATTGGCCAAGCATGCACTGTGACCCCGCATGCTTGGCCAATCATAGAGCCAGCGGTGAGGAGAGCAATAATTGGCCACAGGCAGGATGCCTGTGGCCAATTATAGCTCAGGGGGTTTAGTACACGCCCCACACTATATAAGGCCGCCGCGCCGGCGGCCTCGTGTAGTGTGTTCCGGCTTGAGGAACAGTGATAGTGTACTGTACATGTACACAGTGTATTTGAATCATTTCTTTGTGGGGGAATTCTAGGGAAAGAGGAAAAATAGGCAGGGATAGTGTATTCTTCTCAGCCTTTGCTTGTGGGGAAAGTGTAGGGATAGAGGAAAAATAGGCAGGGATAGTGTGTTCTTCTCAGTGCTGTTCTCTACCAATCCAGCCATCTGCAGGAGTTAGTGTGTGTGTGTGCTGTGTGAGTATAGCACAGCAGTAGCACACTAAACCACCTTGACCTGTATCTGCCCTGTTCTCTACCAATCCAGCCATCTGCAGGAGTTAGTGTGTGTGTGCTGTGTGAGTATAGCACAGCACACTAAACCACCTTACCCTGTATCTGCCCTGTTCTCTACCAATCCAGCCATCTTCAGGATTTAGTGTGTGTGTGTGCTGTGTGAGTATAGCGCAGCACACTAAACCACCCTACCCTGTATCTGCCATGTTCTCTACCAATCCAGCCATCTGCAGGAGTTAGTGTGTATGTGCTGTGTGAGTATAGCAAAGCACACTAAACCACCTTACCCTGTATCTGCCCTGTTCTCTACCAATCCAGCCATCTGCAGGAGTTAGTGTGTGTGTGTGCTGTGTGAGTATAGCACAGCACACTAAACCACCTCACCCTGTATCTGCCCTTCTGCCCTGTTGTCATCTAAGGCAGCCATCTGCAGGAGTTAGTGTGTGTGCTGTGTGACAACAGCACAATATACACTACCCATTACAATGTCTGGAAGACCAACAAGGAGGGGCAGACAGTCACGAGCCAAGAAAACAGGGCAAGCAGGCTCTGTGTCTAGAGACAACAGTGCTGGTCGTGGACGTGGTGCATCGTCATCAGCACGTGGCCATGGGACATGCTTGTCCTTATTTTCGGCAGCTGGACATGTTGACCCGCATCTAAAGGCTTGGTAGAGTGGATGACCAAGCCCTCCTCATCCTCCTCATCCTCTCTCACCCAGGCTCAGGGTACTGGCAAAGCAGCTGCCAACGCGTACTCAATGTCATCAGGCACCCCTTCCCTAGACCCACCATGTCCTCCTGAGGAGTCCCCCGAACTGTTTGAGCACAGTGTTGGGTACATGCTCCAGGAGGATGCCCAGAGTTTTGAAGGCTCCGATGATGATACCCAGCTAGAGGAAGGCAGTAGCGTGAGCGCAGAGAGAGGGGATGCGCCAACAGCTGCAGCTTACTGCCAGGTTTGTTCCAGTGGTGAAGAGGGAGGGGATGAAGAGGTCACTGACGCCACATGGGTGCCTGAACGGAGAGAGGAGGAGGAGGAGGAGGAAGAGGCGGCACATCTCCAACGAGGCAGGATGCCCTCCGGGGGCCAGCTTGAGGCCAGCACACCAATTGAATCACACCGCATAGCTCCGCCTGTGCAGGGCGCTGCCTCTGCACGTTATTACAAAAGTTATTTGGTGTGGGCCTTTTTTGAGACGAGTGCATCAGATCGCACCGCTGCTATTTGCAACATATGTCTCAAGCGTATCTCGCGTGGCCAAAACATCAGCCGCTTGGGCACCACAAGCATGACCAGACATATGTTGACCTGCCATGCAGCTCGTTGGCAAGCGCACCTTAAAGACCCACACCAAAGAACAAAGCGGACCTCTCCTTGCTCCTCATCAGCTGGGATCTCCAACCCCACTATACCTTCAGTCCTCTGTGAAAGCTGCACTGAGAGGAATGAAGGTGTAGAATTAGGTGTGTCACAGCCAAGTACTTGCAGGCACTCTGCTAGCAGTACACCAATGTCCGATTGTACCAGGCAAATTTCCCTGCCCCAGCTGCTGGACCGTCGAAAGAAGTTTACTCCCAGCCATCCACATGCCCAGCGGTTGAATGCTAGCTTGGCTAAATTGTTAGCACTTCAACTGCTGCCTTTTCAGTTGGTAGACTCGGCCCCCTTCCGTGAGTTTGTTCAATGTGTGGTTCCTCAGTGGCAGGTTCCCAAACGCCACTTTTTCTCACGGAAGGCGATTCCGGCTCTCTACCGGCATGTGGAAGGCAATGTCTTGGCCTCGCTGAACAGGGCGGTCAGCGGTAAGGTGCATATTACCGCTGACTCATGGTCAAGCAGGCATGGACAGGGACATTACCTGTCTTTCACTGCCCATTGGGTCACTCTTTTGGCAGCTGGGAAGGATGCAGGACAAGGTGCAGTAGTGTTGGAGGTTTCCACCACGCCTCCAAAATGCTACTACTGGTTGTGACACACCTTTCTCCTCCACCCCCTCCTTTTCTTCTTCCTCCATGGCCTCTTCAAGTGCTCTGTCCTCGGAACCAGCGGTGCTCCGTAGGCGACCAAGGGGCTACGCAAGTACGCAGGCAAAAAGATGCCATGCCGTGCTTGCGCTGGTGTGTTTGGGGGACAGGAGCCACACTGGGGCAGAGGTTCTGTCAGCTCTGCAGGGGCAGGCCGAGAGGTGGTTGACGCCACGCCAGCTTAAGCCAGGAATGGTGGTTTGTGACAATGGCACCAACCTCCTCTCCACCCTGCGACAGGGACAGCTGACCCATGTGCCCTGTATGGCTCACGTCCTTAACCTGGTGGTGCAGCGGTTCTTGGGAAGGTACCCAGGCTTACAGGATGTCCTGAGGCAGGCCAGGAAATTCTGTGTGCATTTCCGCCGATCATATAATGCCAGTGCTCGGCTGGCTGAGCTGCAAAAGGAGTTGAACCTGCCCAAGAACCGCCTTATATGTGACATGCCCAACAGGTGGAACTCAACGTTGGCCATGCTGCAGCGACTGCACACACAGCAGAGGGCCATCAATGAGTACCTGTGCGACTACGGCACCAGGACAGGGTCAGGGGAGCTTGGATTTTTTTCCCCACGCCACTGGAGCATGATCAGGGATGCTTGCACTGTCCTGTCACCATTTGAGGAGGCCACGAGGATGGTGAGCAGTGACAGTGCATGCATCAGTGACACTGTACCTCTTGTCCACCTGTTGGAGCATACGCTGCGTGGAATAATGGCTAGGGCACTTGAGGCAGAACAGAGGCAGGAAGAGGAGGACTTCCTTGCCTCTCAAGGCCCCCTTTATCCAGACAGTGTTCCTTCTGTCCCACCCATCACACAGGAAGAGGATTAGGAGGAGGAGGAGGATTGTGTCAGCATGGAGGTGGAGCCTGGCCCTCAGCATCAGCAGCAGTCTTTTAGGGATGATTTACAGTCCCAAGAAACCAGTGGACTTGTGCGTGGCTGGGAGGAGGTGGCTGCGGATCATGTCGTCCTCAGTGACCCAGAAGACTTCAGACCGAATTCCTCAGCTAACCTACGTTGCATGGCCTCCCTGATCCTGAAAAGCCTGCGGAAGGATCCTCGTATTCTTCGGATCAAGGAGAGGGACCATTACTGGCTGGCCACTCTTCTTGATCCACGGTACAAGGGTAAGGTTGCGGACCTTATCTTGCTGTCGCAGAGGGAGCAGAGGATGAGACATCTCCGCGAGGCCTTGCAGAAAGGTCTGTGCAACGCATTCCCAGAGACTGGGAGGTTACAAACTCCTGGTCCTGGACGACGAGTTGCTGAGGCTTCGGTCAGTAGCAGAAGGAGCGGTGGGGAAGGTGGACGTCTGACCGATGCGTTCAGACAATTCTTTAGTCCGCAGCCACAAGGTATGATCAGTTCCAGCAACCATCGCCAGCGTCTGATATACATGGTGCAGGAATACCTAGGCGCAAGGTCAGACTTGGACACCTTTCCCACCGAAAATCCTCTGGCTTACTGGGTCTTGAGGATGGATCACTGGCCAGAGCTTGCACAGTATGCAATTGAGCTACTGGCCTGTCCTGCATCCAGCGTTATTTCCGAACGCACATTCAGTGCTGCTGGAGGCTTTGTCACCGATCACAGGGTGCGCCTGTCCACCGACTCGGTTGACCGACTGACATTCATAAAGATGAATCAGTCTTGGATCACCACCAGCTACCAGGTACCTGAAGCTGATATAACAGAATAATTTATTTTGGGAATGTCACATCCCTTCAAGACTGCCTATGCTGAGTGACTGTCCTGTTATGTTGACTGACTATCCTCTTCCTCCTCAATGATCCTGATGTAAGCTTGGAAGAACATTTTTGTTTCTGGGTGCCACCACCAGTGGCTAAGGCCCAATTTTTCAGCCCCTGTTTAACAGGGGCTTGTAATTAAAAAATGTTATGCAATGCTTTGCAACAGGTCTCATTGCTGTGCTCCAAGTACAGTATCTGTGAGGGGTTGCAGTGTTGTGGCACCAGCACCAGTGGCTAAGTCACAATTTTTCAGCCCCTGTTTAACAGGGGCGTGTAATTTAAATTTTTATGCAATGCTTTGCAACAGGTCTGATTGCTGTGCTCCAAGTACAGTATCTGTGAGGAGTTGCAGTGATGTGGCACCAGCACCAGTGCCTAAGGCACAATTTTTCAGCCCCTGTTTAACAGGGGCGTGTAATTACAAATCTTGATCTAATAATTCACAGCAGGGCCCATTCCTGCGCCCACCAAGAGTAACTGTGAGGGCTTACAGTGTTGTGGCAACACCGTCCACCACCACCACCAAAGGCCCAATTTTTCTGCCCCCGTTTAACAAGTGCATACAATTACAATTCTTGATCTAATAATTCACAGCAGGGACCGTCAATTACCACCACCACAGGCCCAATTTTTCCTAACACTGTTCAACAAAGGTATGTAATTACAATTCCTGATATAATAGTTCACAGCAGGGCGTTCCAGCGCCCACCAAGAGTAGCTGTGAGGGCTTACAGTGTTGTGGCAACACCAACATCTAATGGGGCAAATTTCTGCAGAGTATATAAGGCAGGCCCCTACTTTCAAACATCCAACTTAGAACCGACTCCTACTTGCAAATGGAAGAAGAAAACAGGAAGTGAGAGGAAATCTACCCCTAGGAAGGGAAATTCTATCCTGTTAGATTTAATTTGGGATGCTTTATCACCAATCCTTGTTTCAATAAAAAAAACACTTTTCCAAAAACATTTGTCATTGGGACGGAAAGTGAGGTGTGCCCAGGCGGCCGGGAATGCAAGGATGTCATATGACGCCCACCCAGGATGGGAGATCCACGTTGTGGGCGTCATATGACTATACGCCGGTATTGAAGTGGTTAAAATGACTGCTTCCGAAAAAACTTCAGTTTTTAAAACTTCTTTTTGCATTGATACATATCCCCTGGGGCAGGACCCGGGTCCCCAAACCTGTTTTATGACATTAACATGCATATTGGCCGTTATATTTAGCACTTTAGATTCCGAACGTTCGTGTCCATTGTAACTAATAGGGTTCTAACATTCGCGCAAACTTTCGGTCCGTTCGCAGGTTCTGGTGCGAACCGAACCCGGGGGTGTTCTGCTCATCCCTACCTTCCACCAAAAGAGCTGAAACCAGAAGGACAAAGCAGACATAGCCGACAAAACCATGGAACCAGAAGAACCTTTTTGTAGTAAATAAACAAGGTAAGAAAATAAAGCCACGCATCTTTTCTGTGAAGACGAGATGGAAAACTAACCGCCCAACACCTGGACCCGTTTGTCCCACACGTAGCAGTACGACACCCACGTCCGTGGGGACAGCGACGCCCTGGGGAGGTCTAGCAAACATCGGAAACAAGGTTCCACAAGTAGGCCAGACAGGGGAGGCCCTCCAGGGAAGTTGACGGGGCAAGGGCGTGGAAACGTGTTTAAATAGAAGTGGTTAAGGTGTTTGTACACAGTGTTCCAATAAAGTAACCAGGAAAATAACGCAGAAGGTGGGTGGTTGCCCTCTTACCAACGACTGATCTGGACTGGATGCCTTGAAATCAGCGACCCGGGAGGAGACGTCCGTCTATGGAGCCGTCAGCAATGACACGTGGATGGGGAGTGTGAACGAACAAACAGAGTGTCGAGTTGCTGCATTGGTGCCATTGAGATGTCTGCCGAACAACCACAGAGATGGGCCCTACAAGGCCGGGCTGGAGTTTCTTGCCACCGCGTGGTAGGCTGAAACCTCTCTCTCACTGTCACGGAGAGGTGTGCATTACACAAGGCCCAGGAAGAAGAGAGCATGAGGTGTTTTTTAATGGATTCGATTGAAGTCCATGATTCCTAATAGAACCATCCAGACCTCCAAGTATGCTCCAAGGAGCACGTCACCTCCGTGACCATCCACCTTACAGACACTAGTAAAAAAACAAAGGTACTTCCTGTGTAGGAAGGTATATATAGATGTTTGGTTTGCCAGTGTCCATTCACCTATAGGTGGCGTATAACTCACTTAGTTATTATGGCTGCGCTGTGTCCCGTGATGTACAATAAAGAAAAATTAGTGGCCCACACAGTAATGTCAGAAGACTGATCTGGGTCATCCTCTATCAAAGGCTCGATAAAGGAGGCAAGTGCTTGACAAGAACTTTGAGCAGTAGGAATAAGTTCATCAGAATTTTCTTCAAAGGTGTCATAAGTTAATCTCTTGGGAGGGCAGATTTTATGTCTCAACCTAGAATAGATACTTTTCAGTGGCTTTGGTCCACGATCTGTTCCCAAGAAACTACATCCGGATTCTAGTTCAAGTTCTGGCTCAGGTGCAGTCTCAGGTTTTGGCTCAGGTGCTGGCTCAGGTGCTGGCTCCCCTTGGATGTCAGGGACACTCTCACTTTTTACTACATTATTAACAGAAACCTGGAGTTCTTCCACATTAGATGTTTCACTGAGTTCCATCTTAACTTGTTTCCTCTTGTCAGGGGAGGCCTCAGCCCATCTACTTCAGGCCAGAAACCCCAGGGCTCACTCTCAAAAATTGCTTCCCCACTGTCTTCCCTTGAGGTTTGAGGATAGAAAGGATTGTGTCACGATCAGGCGTCAGGCTTGAAGACCAGTTGCTATAGCAGTTGCAGGACTACCTAGGGTTGCCACCTCATCCCTTTAAACCTGAACACATTTGAATTACACAGGTTCTGTGGCTAATTTAATGCTGATAAAGCACCAAGTGCGTTTAATTACCGTCTTAATTAGCCACAGAACCTGTGTAATTAATATATGTTCGGTTTTAAAGGGATGAGGTGGCAACCCTAGGACTACCACCGACCAGCAGTATAGGTACACATGCAGTCAGATGACACAGGCTCACCTGAGGTGTGGAGTATAAGTACTAACCGGTGTTCACCAGAGCTCCTGATAGTGGAGATGAATTTAGCTGTGTGCTAGTACCAGGTCACGGTCCTCAGGTCAAGGGTGTTTGCAACCTGGGGTCTAGAAGCGGATGAGCAGATAAGGATCAAACAGCAGTGTGGTCAGTAAACAAGCCAAAAGGTCGTTAACGAGTAGTTGGATGGTTGGGTTAAGGCAGTAGAGTAGTCAAGGAACAAGCCATGGGTCGATCACGAGTGGTAGCAAAATACAGACGTCAGCAGGGAAGACAAGAACAAGGCACTGGCTGAGAAGGCACAATAACCTGGCAAAGAGGAAGTGCTGAGACAAGGCTTATATAGGAAGTTCATGGCAGGAGAAAAGAGTTCAAGGTTCAACAGCAATCAAGACACAAGGCAGGGTTGTCCAATGTATCAGATAGGATTGTCCAATAGATCAGGCAGGGAGCTGTCCAGCATCCCAGATAGCTTAGTGGGAAGAGTAAACACCGGACATAGAAGAGGTCCCAGGTTCGAGCTCTCTTCATCTGGTGGCATGGATTCACGACCCTGATCAGTCCTAGACCTTGGGGCAGGAGTCTGATAAGCCTCTGGGCAATGGGATGGAGGCACTCTGACAGCTTTGGATATAGGTAGCAGATGAATTCTATACCAAGTTTTTAGTGGGCTGGTCTGACCTTCAGGGCATATATGATGCACAGGAAGCCCAGGCAATCGTTTTCAAACAATGTAGGGCTGGGGGCGCCATTGATCAGCCAGCTTATGTTTCCCTGGCACTCCCAGATTACGCAACAACACCTGATCTCCAGGTTGCAAGTCTTGAACCCTTACTTTAATATCAAAGCTTTTCTTGTTTCGCTGTTCTCTGGCAGTGAATGCTTCCCTTTAAATTGCTTTAAATTTTTCCAAGGTCTGTCGACGTATCCTCGGTAAGAGGCCTGGGATGTATGATCTAATGATGTTCTAAAAGCCAAATCCACCGGCAAGCGAGCTTCCCTGCCAAACATCAACCGTTAGGTGGAATATCCAGTTATTTGCTGTGCTATTGCAAGCATGGACCACTGCAGCAATATGATCTCCCCAATTTTGTTTCTTCTCCAAAGGGAGAGTTCCTAACATATTCAACAGAGTATGGTTGAAACGTTCAGGTTGTGGGTCTCCTTGGGGATGATAAGGGGTTGTTCTTGATTTTTTTATATTCAAGAGTTTACACATTCTTTGGATTAGCTTACTCTCAAAATCCCGACCTTGATCTGAGTGTAGACGCTGTGGCAGTCCATAATGAATGAAGAACTTCTCTACTAGGGTCTTTGCTACAGTACTGGCTTGTTGATCCCTGTAAAATGATCTTTCACAACCAGTACATTACTCCGTCCACTCAGGTCAGGTTCCCAACACAAGAAATCAATGCACACCAACTCCATTGGTCCCTGACTCTGTAGATGGCCCATTGGGGCTGCCCTGCCTGGTAAAGTCTTTCTTTGGATGCATCTGATGCAAGAGCGGCAGTAACTTTCCACTTCAGCCCCCATAGACGGCCAATAAAATCAATCTCTGACTAATTTAAAGGTCCTATCTGGGCTAAGTGACGATGCAGAGTGGTCAGCACTGTTAATCAGTTCTTCTTAGGAAGGAACAGTTGACTGGCACCTTCTGGTTCCTCCGATGGGCCTTTCCAGTATACCACTCTGTCTTATAGCCACATTTGTTTCCATTCTTTATGGACTACTTTAGCTCCCTCAATTGAACTACTCAACAGCATCTGAGCATCACAAACTGATAAGGATTTCTTTATAAGGTTATCCAATGGGTCCTCACGTTGGTCTCTCCTCATATCCTCTCTAGTTAATTGAGGCAGCTCTTGACTACGCACTTGTGTCAAATCACAGTAGTATCTGGACACTCCAGCAGGGGTGACCCCCACAGCTTCGGCTCCTGTTACCCCTTTGTGCCGGTGTTCTATTCCTTGACACACAACCCGTACTCCCTCCAGGGGCAAATGGATCTAGATCTTCTGACCAGTATCAATGGCATAAGGTCTTCTAGAGAGAGCATCAGCATCTCAGTTTCCCACTCTTGGCCGATATTTCAAACTGAAACAAAACTCAGATAGGGCGGCCAACCACCGGTGTCCAGTGGCATCCAGTTTGGCAGTGGACAGCAAATAAGTTAGCGGGTTGTTATCTGTTTTCACCACAAACGTGGCCACATATAGATAATCTCATAGCTTGTCCACTGCAGTCCACTTGAGGGCCAGGAACTCCAATTTGTGTACCGGATAATTCTTCTCAGAGGGAGTGAGACTGCGACTCACATAAGCCACCGGGCGGAGTTTTCCTTCTGACTCTTGATATAACACTCCCCCTAAGCCATCTCTACTGGCATCCATGTGTATTTCTTAAGACTTCGAGGGATCAGCATAGTCCAACACTGAGGGTCCATAGCTACTCCCTCGGGTGATACTACATGTCCCAGATAAGTGACTGAAGTCTGATAGAATTGACACTTCTCTAACGACAACTTCAACCCCTCGGCATTTAATTGTTAAAAGACTTTCTCCAATCGAACTTCATGCTCCTCCAATGTTTTGCCAAAAACAATGATATCATCCAGATACACTAGCACTTCTATCAAATTCATGTCTCCCACTGTGTTCTCCATCAGTCTCTAAAAGGTGGCAGGGCCCCCCCGTTAATCCTTGTGGCATTCGATTGGATTTTAAAGAAACCTATAGGGCTGATAAAGGCTGTCTTCTCTCAGTCATCAGGGTGCATGGGTATCTGATAATACCCACTCTTCAGATCCAGAACACTGAACCATTTCGCTCCAGATAAGCATTGCAGGGCCTCTTCTATGCGAGGGGTTGTGTACTGATCTGGAAGTTCTCCAATTCAGAGATTGATAGTTGATACACATCCTGAGGGACCCATTTTTCTTCCTCCCAACCACAATAGGCGAGGCATAAGGAGTCCTGGATTCCCTAAAAAACCCCTGACTTCTTCAGTTTAGCCAACTGCTCTCAATGGTTTTCCAGATCACACAGAGGGATTCGTCTAGCTCTTTCTCGGAAAGGCTTATCTTCACTTAACTGAATTCGGTGTTGGGAGCTCCTGGCACAGCCCACATCAAAGCCATTCTTGGAGAACATTTTCTCCCATCAAGCTACTTGAGCTTTGATCCTCTCTTTCCATCTGGGGGACAGATTTGGGTACTGGACAGTGGTCTCTCTTCCATTTTCCTTCCCGGTTAATTCGTCCCCTGTCACTGGGGTGGCAGCACTTACTTTTCCAATCACCATACAAGGCTTCAGGCTGATTGGATGGCTGGGGACATTCCTCACACTGACAGGAATTCAGCCCCCACTTCTCAGTAAGGCCCTTGTGGGTACGATCTCTGGAACCAGTTCTATACTGTTATCTTCCTCCAGTGGGTCAGCTTCTACCACCACATAAGGGCCCGGTTGTTCCCATGACAACATCACTTGGGCTCCGGTATCCAACAAGGATTGTGTATAGATACCCTCTACTTGTATGGGAACTATGGGAGAAGGTCCTATCAGGTCCTTTGACAAACTTCCAGCTGGTGGTTCTATAGTTTGGGCCCTAATCAACCTCTTTTGAGGCAGTGAAGTCTGTTTAACAACTCGCTCAGAAGGGTGTACATTGATTTTCCGCATTTGTCTTTCCCTTCCCTGGGGCCTTGTTTTCTTTTAAGAAGACAAGGGAGGGGAAGGGGCAACAAATGACTTTTGTTCCTTCCTCTTCTTAGATGCTTTCTTAACTTTGGAGCGCAATTTTTCCAACTAGCTCCTTCACTGAGGTTCCCTGAAGTTTCCCTCCTGGCTTTTGGAAAAGTAGCTTCTGTAGGGCTTTTAAAACTTCAGTGAGCAATTGTGGGCTGATTCCAGCTTTGGGGCACTCAGCCCAGAGGTGTCCAACTTCTCCACATCCATAACAGTTATTTTCTCGCCCTCTGGAAAACTTTGACCCTTTTTGGTGGGATCCCTGTTCTTGGGCATTTGCTTGGGTCTCCATCACCTGCACAAAAGCATGATACATTTAAGTTTGTGCTTGTGTATTAACTTCAGGACAATGGGATGGTTTGGCCCCTTGCAACACCTGGTCTAAATGAGCATGATTAACGTCCTTGGGATCAATACCCCTTTTAAGGATAATCTGGTGCAACATTTTGTCTATTCAGGAGATATACCCAGAGAGGCTCTCCCCCTTTTGCTGATGGGTGTGATTGAATTTGTACATCAGATCTGCAGTTGTTTAAATTCTTCTGAATACAGCATACAAAGCATCTATGTAGTCCATGGCACTACAGGTTCTCTTTCCCATCCTCAAGTTGGCTGCAGAGCCTCAAAGACTTTTACTGAGCCTCTGTCATTTCACGTCCTCTGGAACACTTCATTCCTCCATAACCTGACTCATCCAGATCTCAAACTCATCTTCTCCAACAGGGGTTGGCAATAGCCCTGAGAAGAATCACCATGACCCTGTGAACCTTCCAACCTACCTGACATTCTGGGTTCAGACATCTTTCCACAAGCACCTTTAAATGACACGTCACACAAGTCAATATATTTAAGGTATCTCAGCTTTTACTGGAGTATCAAAGTAGTATTGGATTGTAAAGGAGGGCAATAGATCAACTGAGTCCTGAATAACAGCACTCCCACAGCCCCTTTTAAGAGCTGACTGGGGCAGACTGACGCTGATTGAGATCCGTTTAGTAGTGAAAAAGCTCCTTGGGGATTTGGACATGTCTGCCAACTAAGGGCCCCTGTGTGATGCACAGAACGATCGTCTGGTGGGGGTGTGTTCGCTCTGGAAGGACATTATCGGTTTAACGAGTGTGTGCTCGTGTTACCCCTGTATGCCTGATCAACATATTTGTGGCCCCATGAGTGTACACCTGCAGATAATCTCTCATCCACAAAGGCAGTAGAATAGTCCGGGTATGCCTTGTTCTCTGAACAAGGCATAATAAGAATTCACATCCAAACAATAAGAATGGGATTCTTTGAATCGTTGTGATGTTCATAGTCTCGGGCTTCCTGTGATCAAAGACAGGGGGTTGAAGATTGTGCATGCTGCCCCCGCCCAGACATGCCCATAAGACTCCCCTAGTCCTTGTTGCATTTCCTGCGTTGACACCCATATCCTGTATTACATCTTTATTTGGTAATTTCCTGTGAGGTCACAAACTGTGGCGCAAACCCTCCAGTTTGGGACTTCCTGTTTATGTGTAAATAAAAGAAGATGCACGGCTCAGAAAGGCAGTGATGCTGATGAAGCTGAGAACGTAAGCTATGATGGTGATGCATGTTTACTGGGGAACAGGGGAGACATGGATCAGAAGGCTGCATTATACCATTATGGTGAAGGGGAGAAGCTAGCGCAGGAGAGATTGGTTATGTATAGCCAATCTCTCCATGACAGGGGTTACAGGGGTGGGGCAGATGTGCAGGGGGGTATAGGGGTGGGGCAGATGTGCAGGGGGGACAGTGATCTGAGGTGTGAAGGTGCGTGAATTGGGGCTGATCTGAGGCGTGAGAGTGCAAGATGTTAATTTCTCACTACTAAAGTGAGCAGCATTTACTTTATAAAAAATCCTTTTCATGATTGAGAGTGTGAAGTTTTTTGTTATAAAATCGTCAACGCTCAATTTCTTTGTAAACATTTTTCGGCACACTGTGCTCAAAAGGTTGCCTACCCCTGTATATAGTCTCTCCCAGAAGTCTCTTGGATAGTAGCAAGGATCCCTGGGATATGTAATCCTGGTGTAAAGCTATACAATGGGACTGCCAGTCACAAAGAATACTAGTCCCACAATCCAGTGGGTTGGCTCAGTCACTAGCGTCAGCATTAAAGGGGATACGACTATAGATGATAAATGACGATGAGGGCACATAATGTTACACTTATAGTCTACCATCACTACAGAAGTAAAATTGTGGGTTTCTGCCTGAATGCCTGGCTGCACTATGAATATGGGGATTATAGGTGCTCCTGAATTTGAAGGTAGTCACACAGGGTATAAAAGTGCCTGTGGGACAGCAATATGGGCCATAATCCTTGGTGGCCTTTCACTTGCGCGAATTACACTGCTATCCCTAGCCATGTCACAGGGAGGTATTGAGCTGCTGGTGGTAGCCTGCTGCTCCTCAAAATGCCTCATATTTTTTGTTGGAACCCTTTCTTCTTCTGAATTAGATATTGAACTGAGGCTGTCTACAGGTTCATATTCAGAATCTGAGTCTGACAATGAGCTCCTCGCTATTCGCATCTGTCATACTCAGAACATGGAATACCTCTTCACTGGTGTAGATTTTTTTGAACATAGCATCATCCCTGCACCCCCTGCAACCCTCTTCCAGCACTTTTAATTCAGCACTTCTCTCTTCTGCTCCTCATGCACTCTCTTCCAAAACTTCTCACCTCTGCACCTCCTGAACACTGCTCATTCATTCCCACTTCTGCATAGCTCATCCAGCACTGCTCACCTCTGCACCTCCTCCACCCCTCTTGCAGCACTGCTCGCCTCTGCACCTCCTGCACCCCTCTTCCAGCACTGCTCACCTCTGCACCTCCTGCAACCCTCTTCCTGCACTGCTCACCTCTGCACCTCCTGCAACCCTCTTCCATCACTGTTCACCTCTGCACTTCCTGCACTGCTCACCTCTGCACCTCCTGCAACCCTCTTCCTGCACTGCTCACCTCTGCACCTCCTGCAACCCTCTTCCAGTACTGCTGTCAGAAACCATGAAATCAGACCGTGACAGAAGTATGGTTAAATCACACTTTGTTTAATAATAAAAGTAAAAAGAACAAATGTAGTCAAAACATAGCCAAAGTTCAGTAACCAGAACAGATAGTCAGCCAAGCCAGAAGTCAGGGATCAATGTAGTGAAACAGCAAGCAGGATCTGGAGCCAGAAGGGAATGTCAGCAAAGCAAGTCTTTAAACAGGAACGCAGGAGATAGTCTCTGTGATGTTGACCAAGGCGAAGGCAGAGATCCACTGGGCTGAACGGCTTAAGTAGGCAGGACTGACGAGCAGGATATCATCAATAGCTGAGTATCTGGAGAGAGATAGGAGCTGGCAAGTAGCTGACAGCTGAGCGGCCAGCTCTGAGAAAGAAGGGCTGAGCCCAGCCCTGACAACTGCTCACTTCTGCACCTCCTGCACTCCTTCCAGCACTGTTCATCCGTGCACCTCCTGCACTCCTCTTCCAGCACTGCCCACCCCTGCACCTCCTGCAACCCTCTTCCAGCACTGCTCGCCGCTGCATCTCCTGCACCCATCTTCTAGCACTGCTCACCTCCTGCACCCCTCTTCCAGCACTGCTCACCTCTGCACCTCCTGCAACCCTCTTCCAGAATTGCTCACCTCTGCACCTCCTGCATCCCTCTTCCAGCACTGCTCACCCCCTGCACCCCTTTTCCAGCACTGCTCACCTCTTCACCTCCTGCAACCCTCTTCCAGCACTGCTCACCTCTGCACCTCCAGCACTCTCTTCCAGAACTGCTCCCCTCCTGCACCCCTCTTTCAGCACTGCTCACCTCCTGCACCCCTCTTCCAGCACTGCTCACCTCCTGCAACCCTCTTCCAGCACTGCTCACCTCTGCACCTCCTGCACTCTCTTCCAGAACTGCTAATCTCTGCACCTCCAGCACCCCTCTTCCAGCACTGCTCACCTCTGCACCTCCTGCAACCCTCTTCCTGCACTGCTCACCTCTGCACCTCCTGCAACCCTCTTCCAGCACTGCTCACCTCTGCACCCCTCTTCCAGCACTGCTCACCTCCTGCAAACCTCTTTCAGCACGGCTCACCTCTGCACCTCATGCACACCTCTTCCAGCACTGTGCATCCCTGCACCTCCTTCTTCCAGCAGTACTTTCCTCTGCACCCCCTGCACCGCTCTTCCAGCGCTGCTCACCTCTGCACCTCCTGCACTGCTCTTCCAGCGCTGCTCACCTCTGCACCCCTGCAACCCTCTTCCGGCATTGCTTACCTCTGCACCTCTTGCACCCCTCTTCCAGCACTGCTCACCAATGCACCTTCTGCACCGCTCCTCCAGCACTGTTCATCCCTGCACTTCCTGCACCCCTCTTCCAGCACTGTTCATCCCTGCATCCCCAGCAACCCTCTTCAAGCACTGCTCACCTCTGCACCTTCTGCAAACCTCTTCCAGCACCATTCATCCCTGCACCTCCAGCACCCCTCTTTCAGCACTGCTCACCTCCTGCACCCCTCTTCCAGCACTGCTCACCTCTGCAGCCCTCTTCCATCACTGCTCACCTCTGCACCTCCTGCATCCCTTTTCCAGCACTGCTCACCTCCTGCACCCCTCTTTCAGCACTGCTCACCTCCTGCACCCCTCTTCCAGCACTGCTCATCTCTGCACCTCCTGCAACCCTCTTCCATCACTGTTCACCTCTGCACTTCCTGCACTGCTCTTCCAGCACTGCTCACCTCTGCACCTCCTGCATCCCTTTTCCAGCACTGCTCATCTCTGCACCTCCTGCATCCCTTTTCCAGCACTGTTCACCTCTGCACCCTTCTCCCAGCACTGTTCATCCCTGCATCCCCTGCAACCCTCTTCCAGCACTGCTCTTCTCTGCACTTCCTATACCCCTCTTCCAGCACTGTTCACCTCTGCACCCCCATGGCGCTGAGCAATAGAGATTTCCACATTTAGAAAAGTTACCATGTTTACCAGATATCAATAGAAGTTTACTGTTTGTAATTTATGTTGTCTGCAATTGCCTTTTGACTTTTAATTATTATGGTTATGGTTTGAAAACCTCTCAATATCCTGCAGTCCTGACATTGAAGAGTACAGAAGCATCTTGGCGATGATCGCAATTGTCAATCAGATTAACAAGAACCCCAGATTTCTGCCCAATATTACCCTGGGCTATCATATATTTAGTACATGTAATGATCCAATGAAAACTTTTGGATATGCCATAAAGATATTGTCTGGAGAAAAGAAAGCTCCTAACTATTACTGTAAAGGACGTGGAGAAGTGGCTGGTTTTATTGGTGACAGCTCTCGCAATACAAATCAGGCGTTGGCCCAGTTACTTAGTCTGTATCGGTATACACAGGTAAGTGATCACTTCATTCTATTATGTATGGAACATGGAGGGTCCAATAGAGGGCTAAGTACATTTTAGGTGTTTTTTTTTTTTTTTTTGTAGCTTTCCTGTTCTAGAATGAGTGCAGGTCAGAATTAACAGAAATCTGAATATTTCATGTCCACAGAATATTATAACTTGGGGAAATTATTCAGTGACCATTATCCACAAATCCACTGGGTCCCAGAACTTTACTTAATTAAAATAGTGAAGCGCAAACACACCCAGCTGAGCAGTTAGAGGCAATTAGAGTCAATTAGGTGAACATAATCAAAAGTGAAAACAATCTATATAATCTAGCAATATGCAAACAAAATGTCCATATATATATATATGCTATGAAGTGGGGGAGAACCGTTTGAAGTTAGTGTCTTTCCACCGACCTTATATATACGAAAAAAGTTCAAAGGTTGCTGCACTTAAAAATCATTCATTTATTTTTCAATTATTTTTAAGAAAGGTTACATATCAGAAGTTATTCAAAAGTCGTTCCGAGATTTACGTTTCGGGCTTTCATGTTCACGCCCTTCTTCAGATCAGTCAGAACACATCTAACAATTTCATCAAGATCACGTGTTTTTAAACACTAAGGGCTCTTTCACACGGACGGACCGTATGTCCGTTTTTCATCCTTCCGTTTTTGGATGAAAAACGGACATACAGGTATCCCTATGGGATAGCGGGTGTCAGCGGATGAGCATCCGCTGACACCCGCTCTCGTCCGTGCCCGCTCTGCTCCGTTTCTGCAGACGGAGGAAAACCCCATTTTTTCATCCGTCTGCAGAGCGGATCGGATGATGACGGACTCTACGGTCCGTCGTCACCCGATCTCCCATAGGGGAGAGCGGCGCTCTGACAGGTCCGTCCCTGCACGGAGTGCAGAGACGGACCTGTCATCTTCTGCTCAGCGGAGATCGCTCCGGCGATCCCCGCTGAGCAAGCGGCTATCCACGGGGCGGATCTGCACTGATCCGCCCCGTGTGAAAGAGCCCTTACAGACATTATCACACATGGAATCAATTACATGGTCCAATTGCTCTCTACTTCAATTAAATCCCTGCTTTGAATATTAGTTTCACATCATAGATACAAAAATGGTTAATTAAACTGATCACAGTCTCATTATTTCCTCAGGGGTCATCCCATTGTCAATCTGTAAGGCCCCTTTCACACTGGGGCGGTTTGCAGGCATTATTGCGCTAAGAATAGCGCCTGCAAACCGACCCGAAACAGCTGTTGCTGTTTCTTCAGTGTGAAAGCCCGAGGGCTTTCACACTGAAGCGGTGCGCTTGCAGGACGCTCAAAAATGTCCTGCAAGCCGCATCTTTGGCTCGCTATAGGAGCGGTATATTTACCGCTCCTATTGCGCCCGGTCCCATTGAAAACAATGGGGGAGCGCGCCGAACCCGCCCGCAAAACGCCGCTGCAGCAGCGGTTTGCGGGCGGTATTGACCCTTTTTCGGCCGCTGGCGGGGGGTAAAAACACCCCGCGAGCGGCCGCAATGCGCCGCTAAAACGCCGGTAAAGCGGCGCTAAATATAGCGCCGCTTTACCGCCAGCGCCCCCACTGCTCCAGTGTGAAAGTAGCCTTAAACATATATACATAAGAAAAATGAAAAAGATTAATGAATACAAAAAATATGTAAAAAATTGATATATAAAAATATATATAATATATATTGAAGAAAACATATCTGGAAAAATATATGAAAAAATTAAAAATAGGATAATAAGTTCCTTGAAAACCTCCACTGCCCCAGGTCCTGACGGTTTTTCAACTTCTTATTACAAGAAATTTGCTCCAATTTTAACTCCCCAACTGGTTCATTTATTTAACCATATCCTTCATGGAAACCAATTCCCATCTGAAATGCTCCTAGCGAATATTTCATTACTACCCAAGCCAAATAAAGATCATACCACCCCTCAGAACTTTCGCCCTATTTCTGTCATTGATAATGACTTAATTTTTTTTAGCAAATTACTAGCAGACAGACTTGCCTTAGTTATCCCCCCTCTAATCCACCCTGATCAATCAGGCTTTATCCCTGGCAGACAAATTACAGACAATATTAGATTAGCCACGAATATCATCCAAGACTCTAACCTTCATGCCAGATGCACTTTTTTACTTAGCTTAGATATACACGAAGCCTTTGATAGCGTCAGTTGGTCTTATTTAGATACACTCCTCCCTAGATTCGGTATAAATAATGAATTTTTCTCTACCATGACTCACACACCCGTATTAAATTACCTGGCCACAATTCTGAATTTTTCCCTCTAAATAAAGGTACAAGACAGGGCTGCCCACTTTCCCCTCTTCTTTTCGCCCTCGCCATCGAACCCCTTGCTTGCGCTATTCGCAATAACATAAACATCAAGGGATACACAAAAGGCCCGAAAGAATTTAAATTGAGTCTCTATGCGGACGACGTCCTCTTGTTCCTCACTGACCCCCTGATCTCATTACCATGCCTAATCAAAACTTTAGACACATTTCATGACCTTAGAGGACTAAGCATAAACTTATCCAAATGTTCAGCTCTACCAATTAATTGTCCCCCTAATCTGACTGCCACACTGAAAGAAAAATTTCCATTTCAATGGTGCACAAATTCTTTAAGATATTTAGGTATCCATATCACTCCGTTATATAATTCCCTATAGATCTCTAACTACCCCAGATTATTCCAAAACATTAGAGACCTCCTTAAATCTTGGTCATATCACGTTTATGGGCAGAATAGAAGAAACCAAGATGGTTATATTACCGAAACTTCTATTCATGTTTAGAGCTCTTCCTGTATTGATTCCAAAAAAACGCTGTGGATTCCCTACAGAGAGAGATAAACAAGTTTATATGGAATAACAGAAAGTCCAGATTCGGATATTCATTGATGTTTAGACCCCAATCAAAGGGGGGACTGAGTATCTGGATTTACTTCCTTTCGGCCAGATATACACAACTTGCTCAATGGTATACACCTTCTATCCATATACCTTGGTTATCATTTGAAGAACAATCTATTTTACCTTACCATCTCCAAGGCCTTCTGTGGTGTAAATCCATTAAAACCCAAAGAATTGGTCATCTCAACAAGGTGGTACACCATACTCTTCTATTATGGCATAGACATAAACATAAATACAACATCTCATCAGATATTCCCCCCCCTTGCCTCCTTCATCGGGGATCCTCTTTTCTCTCCTCATGATGGTGACACAAACCCTTAAGCCCCATACACACGCGCGGATTATCCGAGGACCAGGTCCGTCGGATCATGTCCGTCGTACTTTGTCCGATGTTGGTTTTGCGTACATACGGTCGGACAAAGTTGTCGGAAAATCTGATCATTCTGAACGTGGTGACGTTTGTTGTCTACGACGGGACTACGTAGAGGCTAGTAGCCAATAGCTTTGGTCTTGTAATGTGATCTGAGCATGCGTAGCACTTTGTCCGTCGGAATTCGCTACACACGATCGGATTTGGTGTGATCGGACCTTGTTGTCAAAAAATCCATCCAGCAGGAGATAGGACTTTGTCCGTCAGACAATCCGATGGAAACTGTCCGATGGTGCCTACACACGGTCGGAATTTCCGACAACATTGTCTGATAGGAGAGAATCCATCGGAAAATGCGATATTCCTAAGAACCAAGGCCTGGGAAATTTTGGTGTGCCATGGCCTAGCTGGTCGGTATGCCTGAAAAGAGGGCATACCCTTGATGTAAGAATGAGAAGTACTATAAGTATGAAAGGCTGGGGGAATGGGAGGGTGGGAACCCAGAACGCCGACGACCCTGGCCCTAGAAGAGGAGGAGGCTTAAATAGTCTCTCTGACTCCTCCCACAAATACAGGCTGGCCCTTCGGCCAGCCTTAACACTTGTAATCGGAGTCTTCAAGTGGGAAATGCGATATTCCTAAGAACCAAGGCCTGAGGTGTGCCATGGCCTAGCTGGTCGGTATGCCTGAAAAGAGGGCAAAAAGACACAAGATTTAGGTGAAGAAGGGAAGGTAATGATCCGACATGTAGACTAACGTGCGCCCGGATGGCAACAACAGTGAGTGACCGGTAAGTATCCGCTGTGACAGGAGAACCCACTGACTCCTGACTTGGTGATGGAAAGGAACCCCCTGAAGAACCTGCGAAGCTACGCAGAACCCACCTGAACATCCTGTGAAGGATGGAATGAGCCTGATGCCCAAGACAACCCAGACATGCGGATTAACTGCTTGTGCATGAGAGGATACGTAGGGAAAAGGAAGCAAGGGCTGGCCCGAGGAACCCCTGCAAAATGATGGCCGAGAAGCATGGACACCAGCGAAGTAGCTCAGTGAAATGCCCCCCAACCCCTGGCCTACCCCTGCTATGGTATGAGGACGTGAGAAAGAGGGCAAAAATACCCCTGACAGGAGTGCAAAAAACCTGGATGCCTGATGGATGTGATGGAGTAGGCGCTATGGCAATGAGCATCGCCAACATGGAGCAACCATGCCAGACACAAAACACTGGACCCACCTGATACGAACGCGTTGTGCTGCAGCCAAGACGGCCCAACCTGAGAACACAAACTGGAGAAATGACAGACAACCAGACATGAGAACAACACCCCTCTGTGCCTACCTACGAATGAGAAACATGAGCAGAAATGTCGAGACCACTGTGCGTGATGAAATTGATGATGGACCCCCCCCTCTCCTCGTGTGAGTGGTGAATAAGCCCGAGTAACCTGCAGTGCAGAGACAGGTAATTGACTTAAGAACTCAGGGCTGGTGTACCCACGGACCGTGGTGGGTAGTCGTATGAGTGTGGTGAATGAACATGCATCGTATGACGTGTGGTATACGGGCGAGAGGATTGAGGACAACAATCAATTTAACAAACGAAACCTCAGCCCGTATGGATCTGTAGACGTGACAGATCCTGACGTGTGAGCCCTAACTAACTGACCCAGGTACAAACATGACCACAGATACGATGAGACATGACAACCAACGAACAAAAAACAGCTATCGGAGTGTGCCCTGAGTGAACAACGCCCCTCTGAGAAACGCTGTGGCTGAACACCGAGGGCGAAAACACCAGGATAGAAATGCTGCGGCAGAAACGCTATGACAGAAATGCTGAGGCCGAAACGTTATGACAGAAAATGCTGAGGCCGAAACGTTATGACAGAAAATGCTGAGGCCGAAACGTTATGACAGAAAATGCTGAGGCCGAAACGTTATGACAGAAAATGCTGAGGCCGAAACGTTATGAAGATGCAGAAACGTTATGACAGAAAATGCTGAGGCAGAAACGCAATGACAGAAATGCTGAGGCAGAAACGCAATGCCAGAAATCCAGGGGCAGAAACGCAATGCTAGAAAACCAGGGGCAGAAACGCAATGCCAGAAATCCAGGGGCAGAAACGCAATGCCAGAAATCCAGGGGCAGAAACGCAATGCCAGAAATCCAGGGGCAGAAACGCAATGCCAGAAATCCAGGGGCAGAAACGCAATGCCAGAAATCCAGGGGCAGAAACGCAATGCCAGAAATCCAGGGGGAAGAAACGCAATTCCAGAAATCCAGGGGGCAGAAACGCAGTGACAGAAATCCAGGGGGCAGAAACGCAGTGACAGAAATCCAGGGGGCAGAAACGCAGTGACAGAAATCCAGGGGGCAGAAACGCAGTGACAGAAATCCAGAGGGCATAATGCAATGACAAATCCAGGGGCAGAACCGCAATGACAAATCCAGGGGCAGAACCGCAATGACATATCCAGGGGCAGAACCGCAATGACAAATCCAGGGGCAGAAACGCAATGACAGAAATCCAGGGGCAGAAACGCAATGACAGAAATCCAGGGGCAGAAACGCAATGACAGAAATCCAGGGGCAGAAACGCAATGACAGAATCCAGGGGCAGAAACGCAATGACAGAAATCCAGGGGCAGAAACGCAATGACAGAAATCCAGGGGCAGAAACGCAATGACAGAAATCCAGGGGCAGAAACTATAACAGAACGTTGAGGCAGAAATGTAATGACAGAAACGCTGAGGCAGAAATGCCATGACAGAAAACCTGGGGCAGGAACGCAATGCCAAATGCTGAGACTGAAATGCTGAAGCAAAAATGCAACGACAGCAGTCCTGGGGCAGACTGCTATGACAGAATGCTGAGGCAGAAATGCCATGACAGAACGCGAATGACAGAAAAATACGCTGAGACTGAACACTGAGGCAGAAACGAAATGACAGAAATCCAGGGGCAGAGACAAAATGACAGAAATCCAGGGGCAGAAACGCAATGACAGAAATCCAGGGGCAGAAACGCAATGACAGAAATCCAGGGGCAGAAACGCAATGACAGAAAAATCCAGGGGCAGAAACGCAATGACAGAAATCCAGGGGCAGAAACGCAATGACAGAAATCCAGGGGCAGAAACGCAATGACAGAAATCCAGGGGCGAACGCAATGACAGAAATGCAAGGACGGAAACCCTGGGCAGAAACGCTGGGACTGCAATGCTGAGGCAGAAATACAACGACAGAAATCCTGGGCAGAACGCTATGACAGAAAAACCATGACAGAAATGCTGAGACTGAACGCTGGGCAGCACACCGCGACAGAAATGTTGGGGCAGGAAGGCTATGACAATGCAGAGACTGTACGCCGAGACAAAACGCTGGGGCATGACGTGATTGACAGAAATGCAGGGGCAGAACACTATGACAGAAACGCAGGGGCAGAACGCTATGACAGAAACGCAGGGGCAGAACGCTATGACAGAAACGCAGGGGCAGAGCGCTATGACAGAAACGCAGGGGCAGAACGCTATGACAGAAACGCAGGGGCAGAACGCTATGACAGAAACGCAGGGGCAGAACACTATGACAGAAACGCAGGGGCAGAACGCTATGACAGAAACGCAGGGGCAGAACGCTATGACAGAAACGCAGAGGCAGAACGCTATTACAGAAATACCGGGGAAGAATGCGGAGACAGAAATGCCGGGCAGAAAACGTTCCGACAGAAATGCCGGGCAGAAAACGTTCGACAGGAATGTCGGGCAGAAAACGTTCGACAGAAATGTCGGGCAGAAAACGCTCTGACAGAAATGCCGGGCAGAAACATGCTATGACAGGAATGCCGGGCAGAAACATGCTACGACAGACATGCCGCACAGAACGCTATGACAGAAAAATGGCGGACAGACACGCTATGACAGAAAAATGGTGGGCAGAAACGCTATGACAGAAAATGGCGGGCAGAAACGCTATGACAGAAAAATGGCGGGCAGAAACGCTATGACAGAAAATGGCGGGCAGAAACGCTATGACAGAAAATGGCGGGCAGAAACGCTATGACAGAAAATGGCGGGCAGAAACGCTATGACAGAAAATGGCGGGCAGAAACGCTATGACAGAAAAATGGCGGGCAGAAACGCTATGACAGAAATGCTGGGCAGAAGACGCTATGACAGAAATGCTGGGCAGAAAACGCTATGACAGAAGGATATGTATGTTTAGAAAGTATCTTTGACACATGCTGCAGTGAAGTGCACTTTCGACAGGCTGCCTCCAGGGAAAAACAGAAACTCAACCAAACTTCAGATGTTGCGGCAAATGACAGAAAATACGGTGACACCGCACCAAGCAGATATGTACATGGGGAAAGTGTAAGGGGAGAGTAGTCGGCTGAACACTCCCCCCCCGCACCAGGCAGACATGTCCCTTGTGTACCTGCAATGGGGAGAGGAGTCGGCCAGCGGCCGAACACCCTCCCCCCCAGGCAGACATGTCCCTCGTGTAACTGAAATAAGGAGAGTAGTCGGCGGCGGCCGAACCCCACGCACCAGGCAAGCAGGCGGGTGACACAACCAAAACAGCATGGAAGGAAGGACGCCCCCCTCCCCCTCCCGCGTGAGCGCCGCTGCTGACCAGAGCTGAGGGGAGAGTGGAACATAGGACAGACGCTCCCCCTTGGCATGAGCGCCGGGAGAAGCGGGCAGACAAGTGGGTGGTGGAGGATGGATGGATGGACTCCCCCCCCCGAGCGCTGGGAGAATTGGCGGCTGCCCTCCACGCAGCTGAAACATGGCGCTGCAAGGGATGATTAGCAGGACGGCGCCCACAAAGCTGGTGGATGACAGGGGGGGGGGGACACTAGGAACCGACACAAATGCTGCGGCCGACTGCCGCTCAGAAAGGTGGCCGGAAGTGACGTGCATCTACCCAGAACGCCGACGACCCTGGCCCTAGAAGAGGAGGAGGCTTAAATAGTCTCTCTGACTCCTCCCACAAATACAGGCTGGCCCTTCGGCCAGCCTTAACACTTATTCATTCCTTATTAAGCGCAATACACTGGGCTATTGCCCTTAACTGGTGTTCCTCTAATGTACCATGGTCGCAGATAATGAACCGCATGCTTAGTATCAAATTATCAGAACACATTCACCACACTTTATTCGACACTATGATCACTTATCTCTCTCTACTGATTCATTGACTTATTGCATGTTTTTTTTTTTTTTTATTCCTGTATTATTTTATATGTCTTAAAGTGGTATACAGCCTCATGGTGTAGTTTTTGTGCCTTAATTGTATATATCACTATTGGCTTCTTTCTATATTATACCTTTTGTTACACATACTGAATTTTTATACTTGGTATACCCAATTCTTCGTATGCATTCTGTACTTTTCTGTATTGAGACTTATTTTTCAATGATTCCATGTGTGATGATGTCTGTAAGTGTTTAAAAACACGGGATCTTGATGAAGTTGTTAGATGTGGTCCGACTGATCTGAAGAAGGGCGTGAACATGAAAGCCCGAAACGGAAATCTCTGTCTGAACGACTTTTGATAAACTTCTGATATGTAATCTTTCTTGAAAATATTTGAAAAATAAATGAATGATTTTTAAAGCGGAGTTCCACCCTAAAGTGGAACTTCCGCTTATCGGATTCCTCCCCCCCTCCGGTGCCACAACTGTCACCTTTCAGGGGGGTGCAGATACCTGTATAATACAGGTATCTGCCCCAACAATATCCGAGGATGC
Organism: Lithobates sylvaticus; assembly: GCA_028564925.1. Classification (NCBI taxonomy): domain Eukaryota; kingdom Metazoa; phylum Chordata; class Amphibia; order Anura; family Ranidae; genus Lithobates; species Lithobates sylvaticus. Next base: position 772,870,931 of record CM053026.1, on the reverse strand, counting down.
CCGCCCATATCCGAGGGTTCCCGTTGTGTCTTGGGAAACACACAGTTCCCAGGACACAGCAGGGACCAATAAAGACGTGCAGCGCGACTCGCGAATGCGCAGTAGGGAACCGGGCAGCGAAGCCGCAAGCTTCGCTTCCTGGTTCCCTGACAGAGGATGGCGGCGGGGCAGCCGAGAGACGAGCGGTCACTCGTCATCTTCTGCTGACACCGCTGGAACCTGGAACAGGTAAGTGTCCATTTATTAAAAGTCAGCAGCTGCAGTATTTGTAGCTGCTGACTTTTAATATTTTTGGTGCGGGTGGAACTCCGCTTTAAGTGCAGCAACCTTTGAACTTTTTCCCTCTATCCTCATAAGAACTCCCAATCACTCAGATGCTGTTCCTCGTAGTTATATGTCGAAAGGGCAGGAAAAAACGCAACAATCACACTTGCAGACATTAAAAAGTCTTTTGCTTTGTTTTGTTGTTTTATTTGAGGGATTGAAATTGGTATTTACAATGCACTAGGCCTCACCCTGAATAAGTCCTAGGATTAGTTCAATTGATGATTCTTATTGGGCCAAGGGCCTGCAGTACCCCTCCTTGGCGGCCCTGAACATTTAGTTGGAAAAGATATTTGATGGTGGACTACTGATCCCAGCAAGCCCAACTTGCAAATCCTGCATCCGCAGGCTGCAACGATTTGGCACAAAACCCCACAGTCTCTCCTCTGGCTCTGTGCCCAGCTCCCCTGGCATGCCTCTTCCCGATCTCCACTGTGCCTCACTCACGACTCCTGCCCTGAGTCCTTCCTGAAGGATTCACCCGCACCATGCGGACCGACTGCTTCTCCAGCTCCTGTTCCAGGGCACCTCCCCATGACGTGTAAGGAGAGGCTCTCTCCCAGCTCTAGAGCTCCTCCGCCTAATTCACACCCCCCAGATGGGGGTGTTTCTCCTGCATGCAGCCTAGCACTCCATCCTTAAGTTCCCCCAGCCAACAACTCCTCCCCCAGCAGGCTGACCTTGAGTATATGTAGGAGGCCTGCCCCCTGTCAATCCTAGTTGGGGATTGGTCAGGGCTCCTCACATGTACTCCATGCCACTCCAACTCTCAGCCCTGCCCCTCTTCCAGAACATTCTCACTGAAAGCAGGGGAGGCACTCAAAATTTGAAGTACATGTCAGTCACACCCACTGCTACACTATCCACTCCCTGCACCCAGATCAAAAACAAACAGGCCTAGCTCACAGCATAGGCCTGCTTAAATATACCTGCACTGACAGAACCTACAACACTACACCTCTAGCACCTACCTATGGTAGAGGGTGCTACACAGATATATGTGCCTAGGTCACATTTAATGAATTGGGTTTACAACCACTTTAAAAGCTGGATGTGAGGCTGGAGGAGGTAAGTAGGCATTGTGTGCTGTCATACACTTAGATCTCTATGATATAAATTCTGACAAGTACTTCTTGTATGATGACAAGAGATCATTGTGTGCCATTTATGTATTTCATTTCTCATATTTACATTGTTTGAATAATAACACCTGTGACATTGGGGGATGTCTAGCTCAGTGGTACATGCCTTTTCAGTAAGTTTACAGCGAACAGGAACTTTAGTTCAAGGGCATGGTAGCCCACTTTTATTAAAAGGAACAAAATAAAGGAAAGCTCATACATGCAATTGGATGCCCATACAGGGGTTCTTCTCCCAAAAAACAATAACAAATGGAAAATGCCAAGCCTCCTGGCTCTCTTCAGTAGTACTGCCACTTAGGCTTTACGCTTGAGCCCTCTTGGCCATATAACAGGGTTCCTGTACAACTACTGTACCTCTTTTCAGCTTCCTTGCTGCTCAGGCCTTCCACTTCAGGCTCTTATCGGTCTCCTTGGATGCACACAGCTTCAACGCACACAGCATCTATCTAGAAAGCAGCCCCTCACTGCTCTGATCCTCAGACTTGGGTCTCTGGCTTTCATTAGTGCACACCTGCACTCTCTGGACTCCTGGAGACCTCCTGTCTCTCTGTGTGGAGCCTAGAACCCTAATCCTGACTTTGCTATAAGCCCAGGACACACCTGCTCAACCAACCAGCCAGACTCCTGGCTGTTCCCAAAACCCAGTCCCAGGATTGGAGATTCTGTCCCACCCATAACGCTATGGAATCTCCGGGCTCCAGGTCCCCAACTGGATTTTACAAACTTTGGAGAAAACTGATGTAGCGGTCACACTTCACCAAGTGTGCGCTCTCAGTAGAAATTTAGTTTTTCTCAGAACTGTAATGGAGTTCTGAGGGTTAATTGTACAGGAATTACTTTGGCATCAGTCTGGCTGGGCTGTACTAAGGTTCCGCCTGGTCATAGGTGCGGTGAGGCACTCATGACAGGCCGAGAACCAGGCCTGGTTGGACGTCTTAGGTACCAGTCTTTCCCGGAGCCAATCAGTGGGCGCGTCTGGCCCTGCTGCGTAGTCTGGAAAGGGGTACTTAAGGTGCTGAAGTGACGTGTTCGGGGTTCGGCCGCTGAGTGTGTTCCTGGTTCTGGACCAGGGGGTGCCGGGCTGAGGAGCGTTTGCCGTCCCGCAAGCATGGTCAATCCGACCAGCCTCACTGGCCCTCATGGTCAGGGGCAGGGATCCATCTGTTCCCGAGTCTCGGAGCTGGCTAGGCCCAGTAACTGAAGGAGGATTCAAAGGCGTCCCGGTGTGCTCTCGATATTGGAGGGACACGGCAACTCGTACAAGTGACCAGGGGAGGACTCTTTCGGAGGAGGGCCAACAAGATGGCTGCTCGGTAAGAGCCTGGGAGCTGAGTTGTATGGACACTAAAGAATCCACACTTCCACAGTACTGCCAAGGAGACAGAGAAAGTTCCAGGTACTGTGAGAAAGGTTCCTATTCATCTTCAGTTACAATTTAGTCTGTGGCAGAGACTTTTGCAAAGTTTCCGGATCACATGTTGGCTGCTAGGCCTCTGGCTAGAGGTTTATCCTGCAGTGAAGCACCCAGCTGCGAGTGGCTACTCTCTGGGTTTGATTAGAGACATTCAGTGGATGTCAGCAGTTCAAAGTGCCCGAGTTTATCACCCATGCCCTCTATTCCCTTTAGAGACTGTGTTATGTTGGATGTTACCACTGCAGAATAAAAACCTTGAAAAGGACTTTTATGTGTCAGCATCTGAAGTCACTGGGTACTAACCCTGGGAACCCCTAGAGGATCACTGACAAGCTACAAGGAGGTAACTGGTAAGCCCAAAATTCAAGGCCGCCCCTCGAAGGGTCATGGCAGCTACACTGATAAAACAGATTCCTCCACATTAAATACCCCTGGAGCCCCTCAACCTGCCTATTTGAGAACCCTGAGTGACAATTACTAGGACAGGGAACTGTACTGTCACACATTCCATTAAAATATTTCCCAACATCTTATCCAGATCACTTATCGAGTCATTGACACTCCCCTGAATGATGGAAAAATGTATCCAACTTTATTCCGTATTATACCAGACGACCGGGTCCGTTATGCCGCTATTTTTAAGTTATTGCAGCATTTTGGGTGGAATTGGGTTGGAATATTCTCATCAGAGGAAGGCAACGGTGATGAGGAGTCCCAAGAACTGAGTAAGAGGATGAGAGAACATGGGATCTGCACAGAATATATCATTACACTCATTGGGAATATTAAAAATGATATTCAGAAAATAAAGATTATTAGTGAATCAACAGCTAAAGTTGTCATAGTGTGTGGGCCTTACACACATCAATTACATCGACTTGCTTCTCATATACCCTCTGTTATAGGAAATATCACATTTATTTTTCCACCATCATGGAGTAAAATAAGTAATCTGTATATCGGTGACGTTACACTAATCAACTGCAGCTTCATATTTTTATGGCCATCAAAATTCAACCTAGACAAAAATATTTATACTCATAGCAAGTTTCCTAATCGCTTACATGACCCAATACTGGAAGATATTTCGATTTTCATTTTTAAGTGCCTGCCCACAAATATATACAAAAATGATGTTTTTAAGCATTCTTACAAAACTTGTCCTAATTCAACAAATTGGTCATACATATTAAATAGTTCTACATTTGTACCTTCCTATGCATACATGGCTTTATATGTTCTGGCCAGAGCTCTACATGACATGTACATGATGAACAATAAATCTAAACTGAATAGATTCCAGCACAAAGTAAGTTAAATAATAAGTGTTTATATTATTATGATCCTATCCTATATTATATAAGAATTATGTGAATGAAGTGAGATCCCTCATAGCGTCCATTCACACTTGTGCGACTTCAAAATCGTGTGATTTCCATCGTGATTTTACAGTGCGACTTGATGTGACTTTAGTGCCATTTTCATAAGAATTTGGATGAGTGCAACTTTGGCTTTGACAGATGTGATTGTTTGTGCTCTACAGAGTCGCATTCAAGTCGCATGTGTAACATGCAGGCGCAACTTAAATGAAACTTTTACATGGGTTTACATTGAAGCCTATGGCACTAAAGTCACATGAAAGTCTGACCAAAGCAGTGCAGGAACTACTTTGAAGTCGTTGCAAATTTAAGTCACACAGATATTATATATTTTTTGTAATTTATTGATTTTTTTTTTGTAATTTATTGATTTTTTTTTACTATTTGTTTTTTTTTTTCAATAAAGAGAGTATGTCTCTTTAAAGATTTTGTGCATCTTGATTATGAGCCCCTGTCTCTAGGACTAAACCCATAAGGGTGAAACATCTCAAAGAAGTATATTTATTTTACCACATTTCAAAAACAATCTTTATCAATGATTCATAATCATGAATTCAAATAAAGTGCATATTTAGTGAACTCCAATATTATAAACAAAATGATCCTTCTTAATCACGAGTAAAATAATTTAAACAAAAAACAGTCCCATTATTCCTCTTAAAAAGATGGTTATCCGAATCCCACGTGCACAAATCCACATCTGTGATTGGAAAATTTCACCAATTCGTGAAACGCCACCACCTTCTGAAATGAACACTCACCAGAAACAAGGTAAAGAGATATATTACATTATATATTTATATATTATCATATCAGGGTCCCCAGAGCCCCCTCATTACATCAGGGTCCCCAGAGAGCCTCCCCCTTACATAAGGGTCCCCAGAGAGCCTCCCCCTTACATAAGGGTCCCCAGAGAGCTTGTCACGTCACCTGCCACAAGATGCAGCTTGTCACGTCCCCTGTCACCAGATGCACATTGTCCCTTGCCGCGTCACTTGCCACGTCACCTGCCACCAGATACGGATAGTCCCTTGCCACCAGATGCAGATTGTCACTTGCCACATCGCCTGCCACCAGATATGGATAGTCCCTTACCACCAGATGCGGATTTTCACTTGACACGTCACCAGCCACCTGATGTGGATTGTCACTTGCTGTGTCACCTGCAACCAAATGCAGCACATGCGCATTGACTGGGTCCCAGAGAAAGGGTGGGCAGTGAGAGATGATGTAATCTCTCTGCTGCCCACAGCTGCACAGTGAGGGCGGAACAGCAGTGATGCAGGGCAGATGGCTCCGGTGCTGCCCGCCGGCTCTCCGGCTCTGTCATGCTGCCTGCCGCACACATGGCTGCAGAGAGGCCACGGCCTGGTAGTGGGCCCCGGCTCGGGGGTTGGGGGAACCTTGTGGTAAGAGAATCAGGGCAGGGCCAGCCCAAGACATTGTGCAGCCTGGGTCCAAAAAATGAAATGCTGCCCCCCGACAAAAAGAAATCATGCCCACCAAAAGGCCTCCACATCTATTATTTTATCATGATAAATAAAACTAAAATGACATTTATCAGGAAGTCAGATTTTGCGCTAAACACAGAAGTGTGAACCTAGGTTAAAGCAGTGTTTCCCCTTAAAAAATTTTTTTTTTAAAAGTCAGCAGCTAAAAAAAAAAAAGTAGCTGCTGACTTTTAATAAGTACACTTACCCTCCCAGGGCGCCCGCGATGTTGGTCGTGGAGGCCGAGATGTCCCTCGGCGATCCGGTTCCAGCCCCGCCATCCTCAGTAAGTTAAACGGCTTCCCGTATCTTACTGCGCATGCGCGAGTCGGCGCGCGGCCTACTGCGCATGCGCGAGTCCGCGCGCGGCCTACTGCGCATGTGTGAGTCTAATTTGTGAATGGGGAACGCGATGTGTTGTGGGACACAGTTCCCATAACACACCGCACCCCATTCACTAGAAGACGGAAGGAGAGAAGATCACCGCGGAGCTGGAAGAGGCAGATTAGGACGGGCAGAGGGCAGATCTGCCTAGCAACAGCCATTTCTGGTAAGTAAAAAAAAATGATTTTTTTTTTTTTTTTGCATTTTAAATTGTTATTAACATTTTTTTAAAGTTTTTTTTTCAGGGTGTCCCACCACTTTAAGGGCTAGTATAGTATACAGACAGGCTAGGGTAGTATACAGACAGGCTAGGGTATACAGACATGCTAGGGTAGTATAGAGATTCCCCCTTCCCCTCCTCCGTGGTCTGCACTCACCTGGTGCCACCCGTGCTCAGGAGCTCGTGTGAGAAACTTCCTCCCGGCTCTGTCATATGGGTCGGAGCAAGGAGGAGACTCGCTCTCACACTGATCTCTGGGCTCTGGCTGTCACTGAAGTATCGAGTGCCGCAGCTGTGCGGGACAGCGCCATTTCAGGCAGCCCGCAACACTCTCACTCCGTCTCACTGTGCAGATCGAGGGACTCATTGTGAGGCCTGGACTCGGGACTATGGGCCCCAGATTCAGGGCTATAGCCCCAGTAGTCACCCTCTAGTGATGCCACTGGTTTGGGTGATAGAGGAGGAGGATGGTTTAGTAAGCCAGTCCACCACCTCCTCTGCATGCTGTGGCTGGATAGCACATGCCAGACATAGAAACTGGGAAATATGTGATTGGATGCACTTTAGTGAATGAAAAGTGGAGTTTGGTGCACTTTAAATTGAGGACTCCCGTAATGTAATTACAATTCTTGATATAATATTTCACAGCAGGGCCCATTCCTGTGCCCAACAGGAGTAATTGTGAGGGCTTACAATGTTCTGGTACCACCAACACCTAAGGCCCAATTTTCTGCAGAGTATATAGGACAGGCCGTATAGTATATATACTGCTGTTCAGAGTATATAGTGCCTGGGGGACCCCTACACCATTTTTTCAATTATGGTGCGGGGTTCCCCTTAATATCCATACCAGACCTGAAGGGCCTGGTATGGATTTTGGGGGGGGGGGGGGGCATCCACGCCATTTTTTGTTTTTTTGGTATTTTTGGTATTTTGATCTATATTGCCGGGTTCCGACAATACATCACAGCCTTGAGCAGTTTTAAATTACATTTTTTCCTTTAGAAATGTAATTTTGCTGTGGCACTGTTATAAACATGGGAAAGATGTGCTACTTTACAGGCATACTAAGGACACCCCCAGGCACGATATTTAAAGGAATATTAAATTTTTATTATTTCACTTTAAGCATTATTAAAATCACTGCTCCCAAAAAAATGCCCATTTCAAAACTTTTTTTTGCATTGATAAATATCCCCTGGGGCAGGACTCGGGTCCCCAAACACTTTTTATGGCAATAACTTGCATATAAGCCTTTAAAATTAGCACTTTTGATTTTTTTACGTTTGCGTCCCATAGACTTTAACGGCGTTCAAACTAATTTTGTTTGCAAGTTCTGCTGCGAACCGAACCGAGGGGTGTTCGGCTCATCCCTATTGGCATACTAAAGTGTACACCCATGGGGGCCATGTTAACTCGCACAGGGATGCACAGGTGTTCCATGCATCCCCATACAGGCAGTCCCATTTATGTAAATTGAGATGCAACATGTGTGTGTGTCAAGAGAGTATATTTGGGTGTTTTTATAGAGTTTGTAACACATGTATTTTCTCTTTGTATTTCGTTTGTTACCGTATGTCTTTGCAAACAGATTATATGTATTTTTTTTGGGGGCAGATATTTTTCACTGAAATATTTTTGATGTTGTCAATCTGTGTTGTTTGTAGGTTGGTAGTTTCACTTTGATTTAATTGTCTGTGCTGCATTATTTTGCAAAATCTTCCTCAAGCTGTTGTGACTACTAAATGTTTAAATACTTAAGGGACTGTCTGCTTGTGGGCACAGTCCTTTTAACTCCTGTTTATTTCCTCTGCAAAATGGTCAGACCTCAAAACCATATTGTGTTAAGCCCCGTACACACGGTCGGACATTCCGATGGAAAAAGTTTGATCAGATTATGTTGTTGGGAAATCAGATCATGTGTGGGCTCTAGCGGGCTTTTTCTGTCGGACTTTTGAACGGAAAAAGTTTGAGAGCAGGACCTAAAATTTTCCGACAACAAAATCTGATCTGAAAGATTGGGCTTTGTGTCCCTTTTATGAAAATTGGCTTCACTTCCTGTCACATAGCCAAACAGGAAGTGAGGGTAAAAAATGTCTTTCCTTGGGGACACACAGGTCAATCTAACTAGTGTCCCCATTAGGCAAATTGCACTGTAGCACTTTGTATACACCCCAAATTATTAGGTATTTTGGGGTTTATTAAAGGCAAATCCACTCTGCAATACAAGTGTACTCACTGTAAATTTGAGGGGAAGTACTGGTGATTTTATCATCCAATCATGTAGAAGCAAAAATGCTGTTTTTTTTTATTTTTTTCCTTTCATGTCCCCCTCGGATCTCCAGCAACTGCACTTCCAAGTGCACTTGTAGTGCAAAGTGGATTTGCCTTTTGTAAATAAACCCCAAAGTCCAAGATACCTAATAATTTGGGGTGTACACAGCAAAATGCTAGAGTGCAATTTACCGAATGGGGAAACTATTTAGATTGACCTGCGTGTCCCCAATTGTATTGGGCGTGCGCTATTATCAATGAGAAAACCGCAGTTACCCTAGCGCCAGTTGCAGTTTACATATGCAGGAATTTATTATCGTTATTTGCGCTTCAATGTGTGACGGTTCGCCCGTTCAATTAATTACTTTTCCAGCACACCAATTAATGTATGAACTGGTGCAGTGCCTTCTTCTTAGTAAATCACCCCCTTAGTGTCAATACATGTGTGTTTGTGTCTAACATCCTATAATTGTTGTGGTATCCATATACTTTTACCTAACGGTGCATTGCTAATTGTGCTCTCTATTTTCACCCATCTTTTTCCATTAGTTTTTTTGACCGTTCTATTACTCGTGCCAATAATACTGCCTTATAATATTTTTAAAATCTGGTAGTGCTAACCCCCCTTGTGATTTATTTTTACTTAATACTGAGAACAGTTTTCTCTGTTTTTTATTCTGACAAATATTTTGTTATTTTAGTCTTAAAATATGTCTGAGGTAGAAAAAATGGTAGCATTTTTAATGTATATATAATTTTCAGTAATATCACCATTTTTACCATGTCTACACATCCTATCCAAGAGAGAGGTCTTGTTATTATTCTTTTTAAAAGTGGGATATCATTTGTTTAATCGATTTTCCCCAGAGATGGGGTTAGTTTTATTCCTAGATATTTTAATTCTGTTTTTCTCCATGTAAATGAAAATTCCTGTTTAAATCTTGTTCTTCCCGTTTACTCACATTTATATTGAAGATCTCTGACTTCAAGGGGTTAATTTTTAAATTAGATAATTCTCCATAGATTTTTTATAATTTCATTAAATTTGGCAATGTAATCCTAGGATTGGAGATGTAGAACATCTTCTGCATATGCTGCTATTTTATGTTCCTCATCTCCAATTCTAATACTTCTTATATCTACACTGTTTCTAATGGTTGCTAATAAAGGTTCTAATTAGGGATGAGCCGAACGCCCCTCCGGTTCGGTTCGCACCAGAACCTGCGAACAGACCTAAACTTCGCATGAACTTTAGAACCCTATTAAAGTCTATGGGACTCAAATGTTCAAAATCAAAAGTGCTAATTTTAAAGGCTAATATGCAAGTTATTGTCATAAAAAAGTGTTTGGGGACCTGGGTCCTGCCCCAGGGGACATGTAACCATGCAAAAAAAAATAAAAAAATTAAAAACGGCTGTTTTTTCGGGAGGAGTGATTTTAATAATGCTTAACGTGAAACAATAAAAGTGTAATATTCCTTTAAATTTCGTACCTGGGGGTGTGTATAGTATGCCTATAAAGGGGCGCATGTTTCCCGTGCTTAGAACTGTCCCTGAACTGTCCGATAAGCTCTCTCGTCCCCCCTCTTTTCCTGTGGCTTGCCAGGTTGCATGCTCGGATAAAGGGTCTGGTATGGATATTTAGGGGGAACCCCACGTAATTATTTTTTAAATTTGACGCAGGGTTCCCCTTAATATCCATACCAGACCTGAAGGGCCTGGTAATTGAATTTGGCGGGAATGACTTTCAATGACTGTTCTCTGTATTACGGAAGCCGACAATTCATTATAGCCGCGAGTGATTTTAACAACTTGCTTACCGGGCCTATTTTGGCCTATTTTCCTTCATGTAAACATCATAATTTTTTTGCTAGGAAATTACTCAGAACCCCCAAACATTATGTACGTTTTTTTTAGCAGACACCCTAGGCAATAAAATGGCGGTCATTGCAACTTTTTATCTCACACGGTATTTGCGCAAGAATTTTTCAAACGCCTTTTTTTTGGAAAAAACGGTTTTATGAATTAAAAAATAACAAAACAGTAAAGTTAGCCCAGTTTTTTTATATAATATGAAAGATGATGTTACGCCGAGTAAATAGATACCAAACATGTCACGCTTTAAAATTGCGCACAATCGTGGAATGGCGCCAAACTTCGGTACTTAATAATCTCCATAGGCGACGCTTTAAATTATTTTACAGGTTACCAGTTTAGAGTTACAGAGGAGGTCTAGTGCTAGAATTGTTGCACGCGCTCTAACACACGCGGCGATACCTCACATGTGTGGTTTGAGCAGCGTTTACATATGTGGGTGGGACTTGCGTGTGCGTTAGCTTCTGATCGCAAGCTACAGGGGCGTTTTAAATTTTTTATTTTTTATTTATTTGTTTTTATTTTACTAAATTTTTTTTATGTTTACACTTTAAAAAAAAAAAAATAATTTGGATCACTTGTGACTGTATGTATGTGACAGGTCCTCTTTATGGAGAGATGTGGGGTCAAAAAGACCCCACATCTCTCCTCCAGGCTGGAAAGCATGAGATCGGTAAAAAAAAATTACCGATCTCATGCTGACAGCCGCGATCGCGGCTTTGTTTACTTCCGGGTACCGGCCGTGACGTCATAACGTCGCGCCCGTGTCTCCGACGGTCATAGAGATGACTGGTGACCATCTGGTCAACGGAAATTTCTATGCTCATCATCCGGCGGCGAGCGGTTCTTTCTCCAGGCCCCCGATGGCATGGGAGAGCCCGGAGAAGCACCGAATGGCGGCGGGAGGGGGGGACGTCCCCTCCCGCTGCCTATAAGAACGATCAGGCGGCGGAACTGCCGATATGATCGTTCTTATGGTGCACAGAATCGCCGGCCGGAAAGAATGATATCTGAATGATGCCTATAGCTGCATGCATCATTCAGATATCCCCACTCAAAGTCAAGGATGTCATATAATGTCCTTGGTAATCAAGTGGTTAAATAGCTTTTTTTCCTGCAAAAATGACACTTTGTGCAGGGACAGTTCTAAGCATGGGAAACATGCACCCTTTTACAGGCATACTATACACACCCCCCAGGTACGAAATTTAAAGGAATACTGTATTACTCTTTTAATTATTTCACTTTAAGCATTATTAAAATCACTGCTCCCGAAAAAAACGGCCGTTTTTTAAAAGTTTTTTTTGCATTGATACATGTCCCCTGGGGCAGGACCCAGGTCCCCAAACACTTTTTATGACAATAACTTTTTAAAAATAAATGACTTTCAATGACTGTTCTCTGTATTATGGGGAGCTAACAATTCATTATAGCCACGAGTGCTTTTAAAGGACTTTTTAAAAAGCACCATTACATCGCCGAACACTGGACCCGAACCCGAACATACAGTCAATTGTTCGGGTTCGGGTCCGGGACACGAACACCCAAAAGTCCGGTGCGGACCCGAACTTTACAGTTCGGATTTGCTCAACCCTACTCTTGTTGCATTAGCTCCCTTAGTTTATCCTTTTTTTAACACCAAGATATGCTGTACCTCTAAATCTACTTTTTGTTTATGTAGTCGTTCAAGTTTATGTATTTATTTTATTAGTATTTCCCTTTCTTTCATTCTTTCCCTCTTGGGTAATCTTTTGAATATAATTTTAGATTTGTATCTTGAGATATATGTGTCTCTTGGAAAAATATTATCCCAGCAGAATAGTGTTTGATTTATTTTAATACTTTATGTCTTTTCCCTGGTGTATTTAGCCCCCTGACGTTGTAAGTTACAAATTTATTGTTATCATCCTAGATCTCTATACTAGTGACTGAGGAGCGAGAAACAACAGGGCTCATGGAACAGGTCCCAAACCATAAATTGAGAGGTTCTCCCTCCCTCCACCCCCACCCCTTTCCCTCCCCATACTAAAAATCATTTTGTTGAGGATTTTGGTCATATTCTAGCCTTCAAGTTGACTAGGAAGTTCACCATCCTAACTCTTCCTACTTGTCAACTACTTATCCTTGAGGTCGAGCTCTGCCCTGCACTCCAGCTGGGCCAAACACTCCTTTTTTGTTGGGGATGCAGATCCAGAGTCCATCCTGTCTCAAGGGGACCCATCCTTCCACTTTTCTTCCATTTCTGTCCTTCTATCTTCTTAAAACTCTCCGCCCCCTTCCCCAGAGTCACCTTGTGGCTTGATTCTGTCATTCTTTTCTTCTTTTTTTTTTCTTATTTCCTTTTAGATGCTGTAGTCTTCTTGGAGACTGGGTGCCATTGTTCTTCTGCCATGTGTGATCATTAGGGATGAGCCGAACACCCCCCCCCCCCCCCCCGTTCGGTTCGCACCAGAACAATGCGAACAGGCAAAAAATTTGTTCGAACACGTGAACACCATTAAAGTCTATGGGACACGAACATTAATAATCAAAAGTGTTAATTTTTAAAGGCTTATATGCATGGTATTGTCAAAAGTGTTTGGGGACCTGGGTCCTGCCCCAGGGGACATCAATGCAAAAAAAAGTTTTAAAAATGAAAATTCCTGTTTAAATCTTGTTCTTCCCGTTTACTCACATTTATATTGTTACATTTACATTTACATTTACATTTATAAAAGTTTTAAAAATGAAAATTCCTGTTTAAATCTTGTTCTTCCCGTTTACTCACATTTATATTGAAGATCTCTGACTTCAAGGGGTTAATTTTTAAATTAGATAATTCTCCATAGATTTTTTATAATTTCATTAAATTTGGCAATGTAATCCTAGGATTGGAGATGTAGAACATCTTCTGCATATGCTGCTATTTTATGTTCCTCATCTCCAATTCTAATACTTCTTATATCTACACTGTTTCTAATGGTTGCTAATAAAGGTTCTAATTAGGGATGAGCCGAACGCCCCTCCGGTTCGGTTCGCACCAGAACCTGCGAACAGACCTAAACTTCGCATGAACTTTAGAACCCTATTAAAGTCTATGGGACTCAAATGTTCAAAATCAAAAGTGCTAATTTTAAAGGCTAATATGCAAGTTATTGTCATAAAAAGTGTTTGGGGACCTGGGTCCTGCCCCAGGGGACATGTAACCATGCAAAAAAAAATAAAAAAATTAAAAACGGCTGTTTTTTCGGGAGGAGTGATTTTAATAATGCTTAACGTGAAACAATAAAAGTGTTAATATTCCTTTAAATTTCGTACCTGGGGGTGTGTATAGTATGCCTATAAAGGGGCGCATGTTTCCCGTGCTTAGAACTGTCCCTGAACTGTCCGATAAGCTCTCTCGTCCCCCCTCTTTTCCTGTGGCTTGCCAGGTTGCATGCTCGGATAAAGGGTCTGGTATGGATATTTAGGGGGAACCCCACGTAATTATTTTTTAAATTTGACGCAGGGTTCCCCTTAATATCCATACCAGACCTGAAGGGCCTGGTAATTGAATTTGGCGGGAATGACTTTCAATGACTGTTCTCTGTATTACGGAAGCCGACAATTCATTATAGCCGCGAGTGATTTTAACAACTTGCTTACCGGGCCTATTTTGGCCTATTTTCCTTCATGTAAACATCATAATTTTTTTGCTAGGAAATTACTCAGAACCCCCAAACATTATGTACGTTTTTTTTAGCAGACACCCTAGGCAATAAAATGGCGGTCATTGCAACTTTTTATCTCACACGGTATTTGCGCAAGAATTTTTCAAACGCCTTTTTTTTGGAAAAAACGGTTTTATGAATTAAAAAATAACAAAACAGTAAAGTTAGCCCAGTTTTTTTATATAATATGAAAGATGATGTTACGCCGAGTAAATAGATACCAAACATGTCACGCTTTAAAATTGCGCACAATCGTGGAATGGCGCCAAACTTCGGTACTTAATAATCTCCATAGGCGACGCTTTAAATTATTTTACAGGTTACCAGTTTAGAGTTACAGAGGAGGTCTAGTGCTAGAATTGTTGCACGCGCTCTAACACACGCGGCGATACCTCACATGTGTGGTTTGAGCAGCGTTTACATATGTGGGTGGGACTTGCGTGTGCGTTAGCTTCTGATCGCAAGCTACAGGGGCGTTTTAAATTTTTTATTTTTTATTTATTTGTTTTTATTTTACTAAATTTCTTTTATGTTTACACTTTAAAAAAAAAAAAAAAAAATAATTTGGATCACTTGTGACTGTATGTATGTGACAGGTCCTCTTTATGGAGAGATGTGGGGTCAAAAAGACCCCACATCTCTCCTCCAGGCTGGAAAGCATGAGATCGGTAAAAAAAAATTACCGATCTCATGCTGACAGCCGCGATCGCGGCTTTGTTTACTTCCGGGTACCGGCCGTGACGTCATAACGTCGCGCCCGTGTCTCCGACGGTCATAGAGATGACTGGTGACCATCTGGTCAACGGAAATTTCTATGCTCATCATCCGGCGGCGAGCGGTTCTTTCTCCAGGCCCCCGATGGCATGGGAGAGCCCGGAGAAGCACCGAATGGCGGCGGGAGGGGGGGGACGTCCCCTCCCGCTGCCTATAAGAACGATCAGGCGGCGGAACTGCCGATATGATCGTTCTTATGGTGCACAGAATCGCCGGCCGGAAAGAATGATATCTGAATGATGCCTATAGCTGCATGCATCATTCAGATATCCCCACTCAAAGTCAAGGATGTCATATAATGTCCTTGGTAATCAAGTGGTTAAATAGCTTTTTTTCCTGCAAAAATGACACTTTGTGCAGGGACAGTTCTAAGCATGGGAAACATGCACCCTTTTACAGGCATACTATACACACCCCCCAGGTACGAAATTTAAAGGAATACTGTATTACTCTTTTAATTATTTCACTTTAAGCATTATAAAATCACTGCTCCCGAAAAAACGGCCGTTTTTAAAATTTTTTTTTTTGCATTGATACATGTCCCCTGGGGCAGGACCCAGGTCCCCAAACACTTTTTATGACAATAACTTTTTAAAAATAAATGACTTTCAATGACTGTTCTCTGTATTATGGGGAGCTAACAATTCATTATAGCCACGAGTGCTTTTAAAGGACTTTTTAAAAAGCACCATTACATCGCCGAACACTGGACCCGAACCCGAACATACAGTCAATTGTTCGGGTTCGGGTCCGGGACACGAACACCCAAAAGTCCGGTGCGGACCCGAACTTTACAGTTCGGATTTGCTCAACCCTACTCTTGTTGCATTAGCTCCCTTAGTTTATCCTTTTTTTAACACCAAGATATGCTGTACCTCTAAATCTACTTTTTGTTTATGTAGTCGTTCAAGTTTATGTATTTATTTTATTAGTATTTCCCTTTCTTTCATTCTTTCCCTCTTGGGTAATCTTTTGAATATAATTTTAGATTTGTATCTTGAGATATATGTGTCTCTTGGAAAAATATTATCCCAGCAGAATAGTGTTTGATTTATTTTAATACTTTATGTCTTTTCCCTGGTGTATTTAGCCCCCTGACGTTGTAAGTTACAAATTTATTGTTATCATCCTAGATCTCTATACTAGTGACTGAGGAGCGAGAAACAACAGGGCTCATGGAACAGGTCCCAAACCATAAATTGAGAGGTTCTCCCTCCCTCCACCCCCACCCCTTTCCCTCCCCATACTAAAAATCATTTTGTTGAGGATTTTGGTCATATTCTAGCCTTCAAGTTGACTAGGAAGTTCACCATCCTAACTCTTCCTACTTGTCAACTACTTATCCTTGAGGTCGAGCTCTGCCCTGCACTCCAGCTGGGCCAAACACTCCTTTTTTGTTGGGGATGCAGATCCAGAGTCCATCCTGTCTCAAGGGGACCCATCCTTCCACTTTTCTTCCATTTCTGTCCTTCTATCTTCTTAAAACTCTCCGCCCCCTTCCCCAGAGTCACCTTGTGGCTTGATTCTGTCATTCTTTTCTTCTTTTTTTTTCTTATTTCCTTTTAGATGCTGTAGTCTTCTTGGAGACTGGGTGCCATTGTTCTTCTGCCATGTGTGATCATTAGGGATGAGCCGAACACCCCCCCCCCCCCCCCGTTCGGTTCGCACCAGAACAATGCGAACAGGCAAAAAATTTGTTCGAACACGTGAACACCATTAAAGTCTATGGGACACGAACATTAATAATCAAAAGTGTTAATTTTAAAGGCTTATATGCATGGTATTGTCAAAAAAAGTGTTTGGGGACCTGGGTCCTGCCCCAGGGGACATCAATGCAAAAAAAAGTTTTAAAAACGGAAATTTTTTCGGGAGCCATTTTTTTTATTTTGGTGCGGGGTTCCCCTTAAAAACCATACTAGACCTGAAGGGTCTGGTATAGATTTTGAGGAGCACCCCCACGCCATTTTTTTTTTATTTTGGCAAGGGGTTCCCCTAATATCCATACCAGACATGAAGGGCCTGGTATGGAATTTAGGGAGACCCCCACGCATTTTTTTTTTTTTAATTTTGGTTCGGGGTTCCCCTGTGGGAAATCCCCATGCCGTTTTTATCAATGAACTTTTATGTGACCAACAATTCATTATAGCCGCGAGTAGTTTTAAATGACTTTTTAATTTTGCTGTCAGACTGTTCTAAACACGGGAAACATGCGCCCCTTTACAGGCATACTATAGACACCCCCAGGTACGAAATTTTATGGAATATTACACTTTTATTGTTTCCCTTTAGGCATTATTAAAATCACTGCTCCCGAAAAAACTGCCGTTTTTAAAAAGTTTTTTTTTTGCATTGATAAGTGTCCCCTGGAGCAGGACCCAGGTCCCCAAACACTTTTTATGACAATACCATGCATATAAGCCTTTAAAATGAGCACATTTGATTTATCCCATAGATCTTTAAAGGGTGTTCCGCGGCTTTCGAATTGCCGCGAACACCCAAAATTGTTCGCTGTTCGGTCGAACTGGCAAACAGCCAATGTTCGAGTCGAACATGAGTTCGACTCGAACATAAAGCTCATCCCTGGTGATCATCATTGTATCAGACCACCCTAGGACCACCCTAGGATATCTAGGTTGGGTAGATCTAGTTTTTTACAGAAGTCTTGCATCTTTTCTGGAAATTGTAATCTTGCAGATCGGCCATCTTTCTGTCCTACTTAACATGACGGGAAACCCCACAAGTACAGGATGTTATGCAATCGCATTTGTTCTAACAATGGCTTAAGGAGTCTTCTTCTTGCTAATGTCTCTGGCACTAGGTCCACAAATATCTGGAGAATTTCCCCTTCATACTTTACCGGAGGTGTTGTTCTAATTTTATTAGTTAAATAGTTAATAGTTAAATCTCACTATTACATCTCTTGGAGCCTCCTTCACCATATTTTGGGGGTTTAACACTTTTTCCATTATATCCTTTAAGTTCTATTCCTGTGTTGTTTCTGGTAATCCCCGGATTCTTCAATTTGTTTTTCTTTTGCGCTTTTCCTGATCTTCTATTTTATCGAACAAATTCCTTTGTTCCATTCGTAAGTTCCTCATTTGCTCCGAGTGCTTTTATTTCTAGGGTATGAGTATCCAGTTTTGCTTCCGTATCTTGCACCCTTGTTGGTATTTGACCCAGATTTCCATGTAACATTGCCATATCGGTCTTAAAGGAATGTTCTAATTTTGCAAACACGTCAGCTATTTCTGACTTTGTAGGCAGTTGAGCTTTTATCCTTTGTTCCTCTATATTTCTCCCTCCTGTGTCACTGTCTATCTGTAGCTCTTCTTTTTATTGGTTGGATGCATTTATTCCAGTCGATTGCCTACTCTGTCCGGTTTTATTTGTTCCTGAAGTTTGCTTGCTTTCCAGAGGTCAAACTATCTGGGTTCCGCTCATGGATCATGTATTTTTTTATTGTACCAGGGCTTGCATTTATTTTGGGGGTTTACCCCTCATTGTATGACTTCTTTAGTTTATGTTCTTTCTGCAGTTTTTCCAACCCCCTTCTCCTCTCCTGTATATGGGTACTCCAGGTCACCTATGTAGCCCCTTAACAGAGTAACATATAAGCAAGCTAGCATCAATCAGGCAGATTATCCCTATTTCCAATTTTTCTGTTCTTTCCTTCTCACTTTCATTTCCAATCACACAAACTTCCAGCCTTCTTTGTTTCCCATTA
This sequence comes from Lithobates sylvaticus, assembly GCA_028564925.1. Lineage (NCBI taxonomy): Eukaryota > Metazoa > Chordata > Amphibia > Anura > Ranidae > Lithobates > Lithobates sylvaticus. The sequence continues at coordinate 772,852,243 of CM053026.1, read as the reverse complement.
ATTTCGTCCAGGACTCTCCTTTAAAGTTTTTAAGAATTTATTCTTTATTTAAATTTCCTGCTTATTATTCCCCCCAGTAGTATATCTAGTTACCGTAGTCAGGTCAGTCTTTTTACTCATTGTACCTGTATGTTACCTCCGTCTTTAGGTTTGTGGTGTATATCCAGATAGACTGTGAAGGCAAACAGGATATCCAAACAAAATTTAAAAAAGACTCACCACTCTAGTAGGGGCACCAATTATTTTGGTTTGGGGTATTTTCCTCATTTTCCTTCTGCTTTGGAGGCTTATAGGTGTAGTGCTATTGTTTTTAGATTTTTCAGTGTGTTACATTAAGGGGGTGATTTACTAAGAAGAAGGCACTGCACCAGTTCATACATTAATTGGTGCGTCGGAAAAGTCATTAATTGAACGGCGTACATTGAAGCGCAAATAACGATAATAAATACCCGCCTATGTAAACTGCAACTGGCGCTAGGGTAACTGTGGTTTTCTCATTGATAATATTGCACGCCCAATACAATTGGTTAATTTCATATCATTGGATGTTTCTTGTTAGGGAATTAGTAGGTGTGCTCAGTTAATTAACCCATTTGATGCTAATCTCATTACCATCACTTCTAATATATCTTTGAAATGTGTTTTTTACTTTTTTTACCTAAATCTTTCAATACATTGCAAAGAACAGAGAAGTGTTTCTAAACCCAATAAATTAATATTTTCAGATCTTGATCTTTAAAGGTGACCATTAGGGATGAGCCAAACACCCCCGGGTTCGGTTCGCACCAGAACCTTCGAACGGACCGAAAGTTTGCGCAAATTTTCGAACCCTATTCGTTATAATGGACGCGAACGTTCGAAATCAAAATTGCTAATTACAATGGCCAATATGCATGTTAATGTCATAAAACAGGTTTGGGGACCCGGGTCCTGCCCCAGGGGACATATATCAATGCAAAAAGAACTTTTAAAAACTAACGTTTTTTCGGGAGCAGTCATTTTAATGATGCATAAAGTGAAAAAAAAAAAGTGACATTTTCCTTTAAATATGGTACCTGGGGGGTGTCTAAAGTATGCCTGTGAAGTGGCATGTTTTTCCCGTGTTTAGAACTGTCCTTGCACAAAATGACATTTGTAAAGGAAAAAAAAAAAGCCATTTAAAACCACTTGCGGCTTTAATGTCATGTCTTGTCCTGGCCGCCATATGGCTTAAAATCCTTGAGAAAAATGGAATGGCTACCCCATCACCCCCCCCCCCCCCACCCCAGCCCCTTTGGGTCTTGTATGGATATTAAGGGGGACCCCGCACCCAAAATAAAACCCTATACCTACAACCCTATATACTCTGAACAGCAGTATATAGGTGGTGCAAACAAGACACGGACTGTAGGTTTGTTCTTAAGTAGAATCTGAACAGGTACATTATGAAGTGTAGCTCCATCCCAAAAAAATCAATTTTTAAGCTTTTTGGAGAACATAGGGAGGGGTTATCACCCCTGTAACATTTGCTGTCTTTGCACATCTGTTCAGAACATGTCACCTCACTTTCCGTCCCAATGACAAACGTTTTTGGAAAAGTGGGGTTTTTATTGAAACAAGGATTGGTGATAAAGCATCAGTAGGGAGGAGATACCTTTTTCCCAAATTAAATCTAACAGGATAGAATTTCCCTTCCTAGGGGTAGATTTCCTCTCACTTCCTGTTTTCTCTTTCCGTTTGCAAGTAGGAGTCGTTTGTAAGTTGGATGTTTGAAAGTAGGGGCCTGCCGTATATACTCTGCAGAAATTTGCCCTATTAGATGTTGGTGTAGCCACAAGACTGGTGGGCACAGGAATGGGCCCTGCTGTGAGTTAATAGATCAAGATTTGTACTTGCATGCACCTGTTGAACCGGGCAGAAAAATTGGGCCTTTGGTGGTGGTGGTGGTGGTGGTGGACGGTGTTGCCACAAGACTGTAAGCCCTCACAGTTACTCTTGGTGGGTGCAGGAATGGGCCCTGCTGTGAGTTATTAGATCAAGATTTGTAATTGCATGCACCTGTTGAACAGGGCAGAAAAATTGGGCCTTTGGTGGTGGTGGTGGTGGTGGACGGTGTTGCCACAAGACTGTAGGCCCTCATAGTTACTCTTGGTGGGCGCAGGAATGGGCCCTGCTGTGAACTATTAGATCAAGATTTGTAATTACACGCCCCTGTTAAACAGGGGCTGAAAAATTGTGCCTTAGGCATTGGTGCTGGTGCCACAACACTGCAACCCCTCACAGATACTGTACTCTTAGCACAGCAATGAGACATGTTGCAAAGCATTGCCTAAAAATTGTAATTACACGCCCCAACAGGGGCTGAAAAATTGTGCCTTAGGCACTGGTGCTGGTGCCACAACACTGCAACCCCTCACAGATACTGTACTCTGAGCACAGCAATGAGACCTGTTGCAAAGCATTGCCTAAAAATTGTAATTACACGCCCCAACAGGGGCTGAAAAATTGTGCCTTAGGCACTGGTGCTGGTGCCACAACACTGCAACCCCTCACAGATACTGTACTTGGAGCACAGCAGTCACACCTGTTACGAAGCATCTTTTTAAAAAATTGTAATTACACGCCCCTGTTATACAGGGGCTGAAAAATTGTGCCTTAGGCACTGGTGCTGGTGCCACAACACTGCAACCCCTCACAGATACTGTACTTGGACCTGTTGCAAAGCATTGCCTAAAAATTGTAATTACACGCCCCAACAGGGGCTGAAAAATTGTGCCTTAGGCACTGGTGCTGGTGCCACAACACTGCAACCCCTCACAGATACTGTACTTGGAGCACAGCAGTCACACCTGTTACGAAGCATCTTTTTAAAAAATTGTAATTACACGCCCCTGTTACACAGGGGCTGAAAAATTGGGCCTTAGGCACTGGTGCTGGTGCCACAACACTGCAACCCCTCACAGATACTGTACTCTGAGCACAGCAATGAGACCTGTTGCAAAGCATTGCCTAAAAATTGTAATTACACGCCCCAACAGGGGCTGAAAAATTGTGCCTTAGGCACTGGTGCTGGTGCCACAACACTGCAACCCCTCACAGATATTGTACTTGGAGCACAGCAGTCACACCTGTTGCGAAGCATTTTAAAAAAAAATTGTAAAGTACACGCCCCTGTTATACAGGGGCTGAAAAATTGTGCCTTAGGCACTGGTGTGGTGGCATGGATCATTGAGGAGGAGGAAGAGGATAGTCAGTGAACATAACAGGACAGTCACTCAGCATCAGCATAGGCAGTCTTGAAGGGATGTGACATTATAAATTATTCCGTTATATCCGCTTCAGGTGCCTGGTAGCTGGTGGTGATCCAAGACTGATTCATTTTTATGAAGGTCAGTCGATCAACCGAGTCGGTGGACAGGCGCACCCTATGATCGGTGACAAATCCTCCAGCAGCACTGAATGTGCGTTCGGAAAGAACGCTGGATGCAGGACAGGCCAGTAGCTCAATTGCATACTGTGCAAGCTCTGGCCAGTGATCCATCCTCAGGACCCAGTAAGCCAGAGGATTTTCGGTGGGAAAGGTGTCCAAGTCTGACCTTGCCCCTAGGTATTCCTGCACCATGTATATCAGACGCTGGCGATGGTTGCTGGAACCGATCATACCTTGGGGCTGCGAACTAAAAAATTGTCTGAAAGCATTGGTCAGACGTCCACCTTCCCCACCGCTCCTTCTGCTACTGACCGAAGCCTCAGCAACTCGTCGTCCAGGACCAGGAGTTTGTAACCTCCCAGTTTCTGGGAACGCGTTGCACAGACCTTTCTGCAAAGCCTCCCTGAGATGTCTCATCCTCTGCTCCCTCTGCGACGGCAAGATAAGGTCCGCAACCTTACCCTTGTACCGTGGATCAAGGAGAGTGGCCAGCCAGTAATGGTCCCTCTCCTTGATCCGAAGAACACGAGGATCCTTCCGCAGGCTTTGCAGGATCAGGGAGGCCATGCAGCGTAGGTTAGCTGAGACATTCGGTTCGGAGTCTTCTGGGTCACTGAGGATGACATGATCGCCAGCCACCTCCTCCCAGCCACGTACAAGTCCACTGGTTTGTTGGGACTGTACATCATCCCTAAAAGACTGCTGCTGCTGATGCTGAGTGCCAGGCTCCACCTCCATGCTCATACAATCCTCCTCCTCCTCCTCCTCATCCTCATCCTCTTCCTGTGTGATGGGTGGGACAGAAGGAACACTGTCTGGATAAAGGGGGCCTTGAGAGGCAAGGAAGTCCTCCTCTTCCTGCCTCTGTTCTGCCTCAAGTGCCCTGTCCATTATCCCACTCAGCGTATGCTTCAACAGGTGGACAAGAGGTACAGTGTCACTGATGCATGCACTGTCACTGCTCACCATCCTCGTGGCCTCCTCAAATGGTGAGAGGACAGTGCATGCATCCCTGATCATGCTCCACTGGCGTGGGGAAAAAAAGCCAAGCTCCCCTGACCCTGTCCTGGTGCCGTAGTCGCAAAGGTACTCATTGATGGCCCTCTGCTGTGTGTGCAGTCGCTGCAGCATGGCCAACGTTGAGTTCCACCTGGTGGGCATGTCACATATTAAGCCGTTCTTGGGCAGGTTCAGCTCCTGGACACCAAGACGGATCCCACCGGGGTTAGAGCGTAAGATTCCCTGGGGCGCGGAGTCTAAGAGCCAGCTGGTGTTCACCAGAGCCTCGAGTGGTGAGGATGGACTGGGCTGCAACTGGCTCCAGGTCGCGACCCCCAGGGTCCCCCAGCTCACACCCACAGTAGGCAACAGGAGGACAGGGATAGTGAGGGATAAGCCAAGGTCGGGGCCACAAGCAGAAATGGACAACAAGGTACACGCCAAGGTTCAGGGTCACAGGCAGACAGGGATCGTTGAGAACACGCCAAGGTCGGTAACGGAGACAAACATAAAGCACACAAGCAGGAACCAGGAAGCCAAACACACCACAGATACACAATGGTTGATCAGCACCACTGGCTTGCAGTGCACAGGTTAATATAGGGTTCCCTGATAGGGCCTGGGGTGGAGCCATGCTTAGAGGAGAGGTTATAAAACCCACCAGGTGAGAGTGGCTGGCCTCTTAGTTGGAACACATGAGGAGAGGTAAGCAAACAGGGAAAGATTACTGCATAACCATGACAGTACCCCCCCTCTTATGAGGCCTCCCCCTCCCCCACCTGGGTCCAGGCTTAAAGGGAAACTCCAGATGGAACCTCCTCAACAGATGAGGAGCAAGGTCCTCAGATGCAGTGATCCAAGACTTCTCCTCAGGACCAAACCCTTTCCAATGTACAAGGTATTGAAGAATGCCTTTACGGAGTCGGGAATCCAAAACTTGACTAACCTCGTATTCTAGATTATCCTCGGAGACCGGAACCGAGGTAGGGAGAGGACGAGAGGACTTGTAGAGGACTAAAGGCTTTTTAGGAATGGTTAAGGGCATAGTAGCAGTAGGGTGAGGCCAGGTTACAGAAGGTCCTGAACAAGAAGCAGAAAGCTCACTGGGCATGGGCTGGACTGGCATAACTAGTGCAGAGGCCGACTGAATAGTATTGTCAGGTGTAGTGACCATCTCAATCGCATCAGTCCGACTATTGCAGGACACATCCCAGAGATCACTATATACAGCGGGACGAGCAGAAGCTACTGGGATGATGGCAACAGGAGGTCTCTCTTTTGGGGTAACCTTGAGTAGGCAGGAAGAGGAACAGGAGGAACCCCAAGCCAGGATCTGTCCAGCAGTCCAGTCAACATGTGGGGAATGGAGCCGTAACCAAGGAAGACCTAATATGATAGGAGATGAAGCCTTAGGTAAGACAAGGAAGGATATCCACTCCTGGTGGAGTGTCCCTACTGACATCTTAACAGGAAGGGTCTGGAAGCGGATAGGGCCCCCTGGGAGAACAGTGCCATCAATCGCCAAGACCACCAATGGCGTTGTAAGGGGCAAAAGGGTAAGTCTCATGGAGGATGCAGTTTCCCAATCCATGAAATTGGCAGCGGCTCCGGAATCCAGATGTGCTGAGACCGAACGAGAGGAAGTGCCGACATGAAGCAACACAGAAAGGAGAAGACGAGAAGGTGAAGGTGATATTTCAGGGTCTAATACTCCACCTTCTAGATGTATTAGCCCTGAGCGTTTTTCCGGACGAAGAGAACAAGTGTCACGGAAATGACCTTTGGCCCCACAATAGAGGCATAGGCCCAGAGTTCTGCGCCTAGCGCGTTCTTCGGGAGATAACTTGGTCCAGCCCAACTGCATAGGTTCCTCAGCAGGCAGGTGGTGCTCATCGGATCGAAGAGAAGGGACTGGGAGCTAAGGCTGGCTAAAAAACGGGGAGTGCTGGAGTCTTTTTTCCAGGGCCCTCTCCTGAAAGCGAATATCGATCTGGTTACACAAGGTGATGACACTGTCCAGATCAGCAGGAAGGGATCTTCCTGCTAATTCATCCTTCACTCTATCAGAGAGGCCATGTAAAAAGGTTGCAACTAGGGCCTCATTATTCCAGCTCAATTCAGCTGTGAGGATACGGAACTGAAGGGCATACTGGCCCACAGAAGCGGACTCTTGACGGAGACGTAAAAGAGCGCTAGCCGCTGAGGAGACACGACCCGGTTCCTCGAAGATATTCTGAAAAAGTTTCAAGAAATCAGACAGGCTAGAAACCACTGGGTCATTCTGTTCCCACAGAGGGGCAGCCCAAGCTAGCGCCTCGCCTGACAGGAGGGATATAATATATGCGACTTTCGCCCGATCGGACAGGAAGTTTTGGGGCTGAAGTTCAAAATGAATTGTGCACTGGCTAAGGAACCCCCTGCAAGCCTTGGAGTCCCCAGAGAAACGGGCCGGAGCTGGTAGTAGTAATGAATGTGTGGCTGCGACTGATGCGATAGGTGCAGCAGCAGATAGCGGTTGCGGTTGTTGAACCGGGGGTCCTAATGAGGCCTGAACCTGTTCAAAACGGGATGCCAAATCCTGAAGGAATCGCATCACCTGGGCTGATGCGATTCTTGGGTCTCAAGTCTGCGAACTAAGCCCTGCAATGGATCATCTGCGGGTAGCGGCACATCAGCTGGGTCCATGGCTGATCAAACTGTCAGGTCACCCTGAGGCTAGGTGACAGATGCACACCGTTGGGATCAGGAGTGCACCGCAAGGTAGTGGACCCTATGGCTGACTGCAGTGGACGGGAGTCCAGGTGATCCGGAACACGGGGCCGCTGGACACCAAGACGGATCCCACCGGGGTTAGAGCGTAAGATTCCCTGGGGCGCGGAGTCTAAGAGCCAGCTGGTGTTCACCAGAGCCTCGAGTGGTGAGGATGGACTGGGCTGCAACTGGCTCCAGGTCGCGACCCCCAGGGTCCCCCAGCTCACACCCACAGTAGGCAACAGGAGGACAGGGATAGTGAGGGATAAGCCAAGGTCGGGGCCACAAGCAGAAACGGACAACAAGGTACACGCCAAGGTTCAGGGTCACAGGCAGACAGGGATCGTTGAGAACACGCCAAGGTAAGCACACAAGCAGGAACCAGGAAGCCAAACACACCACAGATACACAATGGTTGATCAGCACCACTGGCTTGCAGTGCACAGGTTAATATAGGGTTCCCTGATAGGGCCTGGGGTGGAGCCATGCTTAGAGGAGAGGTTATAAAACCCACCAGGTGAGAGTGGCTGGCCTCTTAGTTGGAACACATGAGGAGAGGTAAGCAAACAGGGAAAGATTACTGCATAACCATGACACTGTCCATGCCTGCTGGACCATGAGTCAGCGGTAATATGCACCTTACCGCTGACCGCCCTGTCCAGCGAGGCATGGACATTGCCTTCCACATGCCGGTAGAGAGACGGAATCGCCTTCCGTGAGAAAAAGTGGCGTTTGGGAACCTGCCACTGAGGAACCGCACATTGAACAAACTCACGGAAGGGGGCCGAGTCTACCAACTGAAAAGGCAGCAGTTGAAGTGCTAGCAATTTAGCCAAGCTAGCATTCAACCGCTGGGCATGTGGATGGCTGGGAGTATACTTCTTTCGACGGTCCAGCAGCTGGGGCAGGGAAATTTGCCTGCTACAATCGGACGTCGGTGTACTGCAAGTACTTGGTTGTGACACACCTAATTCTACACCTTCAGTCCTCTCAGAGCAGCTTTCAGAGAGGACTGAAGATATAGTGGGGATGGAGATCCCAGCTGATGAGGAGCAAGGAGAGGTCCGCTTTGTTCTTTGGTGTGGGTCTTTTATGTGTGCTTGCCAACGAGCTGCATGGCAGGTCGACATATGTCTGCTCATGCTTGTGGTGCCCAAGCGGCTGATGTTTTGGCCACGCGAGATAAATATTGCAAATAGCAGTGGTGCCATCTGATGCACTCGTCTCAAAAAAGGCCCACACCAAAGAACTTTTGTGATAACGTGCAGAGGCAGCGCCCTGTACAGGCGGAGCTCTGCGGTGTGGTACAGTTGCTGTGCTGGCCTCTAGCTGGCCTCCAGGGGGCATCCTGCCTCGTTGGACATGTGACACCGCATCCTCCTCCTCCTCCTCTCTCCCTTCAGGCACCCACGTGGAGTCAGTGACCTCATCATCCCCTCCCTCTTCACCACTAGAGCAAACCTGGCAGTAAGCTGCAGCTGGTGGAACAGTACTGCCAGATTGCTGTCCTTCAGCATCCCCTCTCTCTGCGCGCACACTACTGCCTTCCTCAAGCTGGGTATCATCATCCGAGCCTTCGAATCATTGGGCATCCTCCTGGAGCATGTACCCAACACTGTGCTCAAAGAGTTCGGGGGACTCCTCAGGAGGACATGGTGGGTCTAGGGAAGGGGTGGCTGATGATGCCATTGAGTACGTGTTGGCAGCTGCTCTGCCAGTACCCTGAGCCTGGGTGAGAGAGGATGAGGAGGATGAGGAGGGCTTGGTCATCCATTCTACCAAGCCTTCGGCATGATGCGGCTCCACATGTCCAGCTGCCGAAAACAAAGACAAGCGTGTCCCATGGCCACGTGCTGATGACGATGCACGACCACGTCCACGGCCAGCACTGTTGTCTCTAGAAACAGAGCCTGCCTGCCCTGTGTTCTTGCCTCGGCACGCTCTGCCTCTCCTTGGCGGTCTTCCAGCCATTGTAGTCGGTAGTGTACATAGTATAAAAAATGGGTGCTGCTGAGAAGAAAATATAGGAGCTCTGTGTGCTGCCACTAACACACTAGAAGTCCTATGGGTGCTTCTGGGCAGAAAATATAGGAGCTCTGTGTGATGCCACTAACACACTAGAAGTCCTATGGGTGCTTCTGGGAAGAAAAAAATAGGAGCTCTGTGTGATGCCACTAACACACTAGAAGTCCTATGGGTGCTTCTGGGAAGAAAATATAGGAGCTCTGTGTGATGCCACTAACACACTAGAAGTCCTATGGGTGCTTCTGGGAAGAAAATATAGGAGCTCTGTGTGATGCCACTAACACACTAGAAGTCCTATGGGTGCTGCTGAGAAGAAAATATAGGAGCTCCGTGTGATGCCACTAACACACTAGAAGTCCTATGGGTGCTTCTGGGAAGAAAATATAGGAGCTCTGTGTGATGCCACTAACACACTAGAAGTCCTATGGGTGCTGCTGAGAAGAAAATATAGGAGCCCTGTGTGATGCCACTAACACACTAAAAGTCCTATGGGTGCTTCTGAGAAGAAAATATGGGAGCTCTGTGTGATGCCACTAACACACTAGAAGTCCTATGGGTGCTTCTGGGAAGAAAATATAGGACCTCTGTGTGATGCCACTAACACACTAGAAGTCCTATGGGTGCTTCTGGGAAGAAAATATAGGAGCTCTGTATGATGCCACTAACACACTAGAAGTCCTATGGGTGCTGCTGAGAAGAAAATATAGGAGCTCTGTGTGATGCCACTAACACACTAGAAGTCCTATGGGTGCTTCTGGGAAGAAAATATAGGAGCTCTGTGTGATGCCACTAACACACTAGAAGTCCTATGGGTGCTGCTGAGAAGAAAATATAGGAGCTCTGTGTGATGCCACTAACACACTAAAAGTCCAATGGGTGCTTCTGAGAAGAAAATATAGGAGCTCTGTGTGATGCCACTAACACACTAGAAGTCCTATGGGTGCTGCTGAGAAGAAAATATAGGAGCTCTGTGTGATGCCACTAACACACTAGAAGTCCTATGGGTGCTTCTGGGAAGACAATATAGGAGCTCTGTGTGCTGCCTGCCACTAACACACTAGACGTCCTATGGGTGCTTCTGGGAAGAAAATATAGGAGCTCTGTGTGATGCCACTAACACACTAGAAGTCCTATGGGTGCTTCTGGGAAGAAAATATAGGAGCTCTGTGTGATGCCACTAACACACTAGAAGTCCTATGGGTGCTGCTGAGAAAAAATATAGGAGCTCTGTGTGATGCCACTAACACACTAGAAGTCCTATGGGTGCTTCTGGGAAGAAAATATAGGAGCTCTGTGTGATGCCACTAACACACTAGAAGTCCTATGGGTGCTGCTGAGAAGAAAATATAGGAGCTCTGTGTGATGCCACTAACACACTAGAAGTCCTATGGGTGCTTCTGGGAAGAAAATATAGGAGCTCTGTGTGATGTTACTAACACACTAGAAGTCCTATGGGTGCTTCTGGGAAGAAAATATAGGAGCTCTGTGTGATGCCACTAACACACTAGAAGTCCTATGGGTGCTTCTGGGAAGAAAATATAGGAGCTCTGTGTGATGCCACTAACACACTAGAAGTCCTATGGGTGCTGCTGAGAAGAAAATATAGGAGCTCTGTGTGATGCCACTAACACACTAGAAGTCCTATGGGTGCTTTTGGGAAGAAAATATAGGAGCTCTGTGTGATGCCACTAACACACTAGAAGTCCTATGGGTGCTGCTGAGAAGAAAATATAGGAGCTCTGTGTGATGCCACTAACACACTAGAAGTCCTATGGGTGCTGCTGAGAAGAAAATATAGGAGCTCTGTGTGATGCCACTAACACACTAGAAGTCCTATGGGTGCTTCTGGGAAGAAAATATAGGAGCTCTGTATGATGCCACTAACACACTAGAAGTCCTATGGGTGCTTCTGGGAAGAAAATATAGGAGCTCTGTGTGATGCCACTAACACACTAGAAGTCCTATGGGTGCTTCTGGGAAGAAAATATAGGAGCTCTGTGTGATGCCACTAACACACTAGAAGTCCTATGGGTGCTGCTGAGAAGAAAATATAGGAGCTCTGTGTGATGCCACTAACACGCTAAAAGTCCTATGGGTGCTTCTGGGAAGAAAATATAGGAGCTCTGTGTGATGCCACTAACACACTAGAAGTCCTATGGGTGCTTCTGGGAAGAAAATATAGGAGCTCTGTGTGATGCCACTAACACACTAGAAGTCCTATGGGTGCTGCTGAGAAGAAAATATAGGAGCTCTGTGTGATGCCACTAACACACTAGAAGTCCTATGGGTGCTTCTGGGAAGAAAATATAGGAGCTCTGTGTGATGCCACTAACACACTAGAAGTCCTATGGGTGCTTCTGGGAAGAAAATATAGGAGCTCTGTGTGATGCCACTAACACACTAGAAGTCCTATGGGTGCTTCTGGGAAGAAAATATAGGAGCTCTGTGTGATGCCACTAACACACGAGAAGTCCTATGGGTGCTGCTGAGAAGAAAATATAGGAGCTCTGTGTGATGCCACTAACACACTAGAAGTCCTATGGGTGCTTTTGGGAAGAAAATATAGGAGCTCTGTGTGATGCCACTAACACACTAGAAGTCCTATGGGTGCTGCTGAGAAGAAAATATAGGAGCTGTGTGTGATGCCACTAACACACTAGAAGTCCTATGGGTGCTGCTGAGAAGAAAATATAGGAGCTCTGTGTGATGCCACTAACACACTAGAAGTCCTATGAGTGCTTCTGGGAAGAAAATATAGGAGCTCTGTGTGATGCCACTAACACACTAGAAGTCCTATGGGTGCTTCTGGGAAGAAAATATAGGAGCTCTGTGTGATGCCACTAACACACTAGAAGTCCTATGGGTGCTTCTGGAAGAAAATATAGGAGCTCTGTGTGATGCCACTAACACACTAGAAGTCCTATGAGTGCTTCTGGGAAGAAAATATAGGAGCTCTGTGTGATGCCACTAACACACTAGAAGTCCTATGGGTGCTGCTGAGAAGAAAATATAGGAGCTCTGTGTGATGCCACTAACACGCTAAAAGTCCTATGGGTGCTTCTGGGAAGAAAATATAGGAGCTCTGTGTGATGCCACTAACACACTAGAAGTCCTATGGGTGCTTCTGGGAAGAAAATATAGGAGCTCTGTGTGATGCCACTAACACACTAGAAGTCCTATGGGTGTTGCTGAGAAGAAAATATAGGAGCTCTGTGTGATGCCACTAACACACTAGAAGTCCTATGGGTGTTGCTGAGAAGAAAATATAGGAGCTCTGTGTGATGCCACTAACACACTAGAAGTCCTATGGGTGCTTCTGGGAAGAAAATATAGGAGCTCTGTGTGATGCCACTAAACACACTAGAAGTCCTGTGGGTGCTTCTGGGAAGAAAATATAGGAGCTCTGTGTGATGCCACTAACACACTAGAAGTCCTATGGGTGCTTCTGGGAAGAAAATATAGGAGCTCTGTGTGATGCCACTAACACACGAGAAGTCCTATGGGTGCTGCTGAGAAGAAAATATAGGAGCTCTGTGTGATGCCACTAACACACTAGAAGTCCTATGGGTGCTTTTGGGAAGAAAATATAGGAGCTCTGTGTGATGCCACTAACACACTAGAAGTCCTATGGGTGCTTCTGAGAAGAAAATATAGGATCTGTGTGTGATGCCACTAACACACTAGAAGTCCTATGGGTGCTGCTGAGAAGAAAATATAGGAGCTCTGTGTGATGCCACTAACACACTAGAAGTCCTATGAGTGCTTCTGGGAAGAAAATATAGGAGCTCTGTGTGATGCCACTAACACACTAGAAGTCCTATGGGTGCTGCTGAGAAGAAAATATAGGAGCTCTGTGTGATGCCACTAACACACTAGAAGTCCTATGGGTGCTTCTGGGAAGAAAATATAGGAGCTCTGTGTGATGCCACTAACACACTAGAAGTCCTATGGGTGCTTCTGGGAAGAAAATATAGGAGCTCTGTGTGATGCCACTAACACACTAGAAGTCCTATGGGTGCTGCTGAGAAGAAAATATAGGAGCTCTGTGTGATGCCACTAACACACTAGAAGTCCTATGGGTGCTTCTGGGAAGAAAATATAGGAGCTCTGTGTGATGCCACTAACACACTAGAAGTCCTATGGGTGCTTCTGGGAAGAAAATATAGGAGCTCTGTGTGATGCCACTAACACCCTAGAAGTCCTATGGGTGCTTCTGGGAAGAAAATATAGGAGCTCTGTGTGATGCCACTAACACACTAGAAGTCCTATGGGTGCTGCTGAGAAGAAAATATAGGAGCTCTGTGTGATGCCACTAACACACTAGAAGTCCTATGGGTGCTTTTGGGAAGAAAATATAGGAGCTCTGTGTGATGCCACTAACACACTAGAAGTCCTATGGGTGCTGCTGAGAAGAAAATATAGGAGCTCTGTGTGATGCCACTAACACACTAGAAGTCCTATGGGTGCTGCTGAGAAGAAAATATAGGAGCTCTGTGTGATGCCACTAACACACTAGAAGTCCTATGGGTGCTTCTGGGAAGAAAATATAGGAGCTCTGTATGATGGCACTAACACACTAGAAGTCCTATGGGTGCTTCTGGGAAGAAAATATAGGAGCTCTGTGTGATGCCACTAACACACTAGAAGTCCTATGGGTGCTGCTGAGAAGAAAATATAGGAGCTCTGTGTGATGCCACTAACACACTAGAAGTCCTATGGGTGCTTCTGGGAAGAAAATATAGGAGCTCTGTGTGATGCCACTAACACATTAGAAGTCCTATGGGTGCTGCTGAGAAGAAAATATAGGAGCTCTGTGTGATGCCACTAACACACTAGAAGTCCTATGGGTGCTTCTGGGAAGAAAATATAGGAGCTCTGTGTGATGCCACTAACACACTAGAAGTCCTATGAGTGCTTCTGGGAAGAAAATATAGGAGCTCTGTGTGATGCCACTAACACACTAGAAGTCCTATGGGTGCTTCTGAGAAGAAAATATAGGAGCTCTGTGTGATGCCACTAACGCACTAGAAGTCCTATTGGTGCTGCTGAGAAGAAAATATAGGAGCTCTGTGTGATGCCACTAACACACTAGAAGTCCTATGGGTGCTTCTGGGAAGAAAATATAGGAGCTCTGTGTGCTGCCTGCCACTAACACACTAGAAGTCCTATGGGTGCTTCTGGAAAGAAAATATAGGAGCTCTGTGTAGAAGTCCTATGGGTGCTTCTGGGAAGAAAATATAGGAGCTCTGTGTGATGCCACTAACACACTAGAAGTCCTATGGGTGCTTCTGGGAAGAAAATATAGGAGCTCTGTGTGATGCCACTAACACACTAGAAGTCCTATGGGTGCTGCTGAGAAGAAAATATAGGAGCTCTGTGTGATGCCACTAACACACTAGAAGTCCTATGGGTGCTTCTGGGAAGAAAATATAGGAGCTCTGTGTGATGCCACTAACACACTAGAAGTCCTATGGGTGCTTCTGGGAAGAAAATATAGGAGCTCTGTGTGATGCCACTAACACACTAGAAGTCCTATGGGTGCTGCTGAGAAGAAAATATAGGAGCTCTGTGTGATGCCACTAACACACTAGAAGTCCTATGGGTGCTTCTGGGAAGAAAATATAGGAGCTCTGTGTGATGCCACTAACACACTAGAAGTCCTATGGGTGCTTCTGGGAAGAAAATATAGGAGCTCTGTGTGATGCCACTAACACACTAGAAGTCCTATGGGTGCTTCTGGGAAGAAAATATAGGAGCTCTGTGTGATGCCACTAACACACTAGAAGTCCTATGGGTGCTGCTGAGAAGAAAATATAGGAGCTCTGTGTGATGCCACTAACACACTAGAAGTCCTATGGGTGCTTCTGGGAAGAAAATATAGGAGCTCTGTGTGATGCCACTAACACACAAGAAGTCCTATGGGTGCTGCTGAGAAGAAAATATAGGAGCTCTGTGTGATGCCACTAACACACTAGAAGTCCTATGGGTGCTGCTGAGAAGAAAATATAGGAGCTCTGTGTGATGCCACTAACACACTAGAAGTCCTATGGGTGCTTCTGGGAAGAAAATATAGGAGCTCTGTGTGATGCCACTAACACACTATTAGTCCTATGGGTGCTTCTGGGAAGAAAATATAGGAGCTCTGTGTGATGCCACTAACACACTAGAAGTCCTATGGGTGCTGCTGAGAAGAAAATATAGGAGCTCTGTGTGATGCCACTAACACACTAGAAGTCCTATGGGTGCTTCTGGGAAGAAAATATAGGAGCTCTGTGTGATGCCACTAACACACTAGAAGTCCTATGGGTGCTGCTGAGAAGAAAATATAGGAGCTCTGTGTGATGCCACTAACACACTAGAAGTCCTATGGGTGCTTCTGGGAAGAAAATATAGGAGCTCTGTGTGATGCCACTAACACACTAGAAGTCCTATGGGTGCTTCTGGGAAGAAAATATAGGAGCTCTGTGTGATGCCACTAACACACTAGAAGTCCTATGGGTGCTTCTGGGAAGAAAATATAGGAGCTCTGTGTGATGCCACTAACACACTAGAAGTCCTATGGGTGCTGCTGAGAAGAAAATATAGGAGCTCTGTGTGATGCCACTAACACACTAGAAGTCCTATGGGTGCTTCTGGGAAGAAAATATAGGAGCTCTGCGTGATGCCACTAACACACTAGAAGTCCTATGGGTGCTGCTGAGAAGAAAATATAGGAGCTCTGTGTGATGCCACTAACACACTAGAAGTCCTATGGGTGCTTCTGGGAAGAAAATATTGGAGCTCTGTGTGATGCCACTAACACACTAGAAGTCCTATGGGTGCTTCTGGGAAGAAAATATAGGAGCTCTGTGTGATGCCACTAACACACTAGAAGTCCTATGGGTGCTGCTGAGAAGAAAATATAGGAGCTCTGTGTGATGTCCTATGGGTGCTTCTGGGAAGAAAATATAGGAGCAGGGGGCGTGCCCGGAAGTCGAGGGGAACGGACGTGCCACTGGAGAGCTCCGCCGGCCCTAACGAAATCCACCTCCATCCCGCACAAAGGAGACCAAGGTGAGCCTCAAAAACTCACCCGGCTGCTGCCAGACCCCTATACCACCAGCCCCAGGGGGAATTCAGAGGCCCGACCGGCCGATTAGGCCTTGTTTCTGGAACGCGGCCTGCCCCACACAGCAGAAGGCCGCCGCCATCTTGCGGCCTGTAAGACCTCCGGCGTCCCTGGGCTTGAGTTCCGCAATCGGCGGGACGGGAGCCAACCAACCCACCCATAGCAAGGCAGATTGGCCCGGGAGGAGTCCGGGCGGTGTAGATACCGCACACGCGGCTGCATAGAGGACAGGCCGCGGCTCCGGCCTAGCCTCGGAAGCGGCGGCCATCTTGCTACACCCGGCCGCAGGGTACAGCTGTAATCCAGGCCCCCCTGGCTAATCCAGAAAATCTGCAGCCTCTGGAGCCTCTCCCCCCTACCGCTAACCACCCCTATCACCCACAGATCCTTCCCTTCAAAAGCCTGCAAGAGAAATACCAGCTCAGGCCTAGCATACGGCGGCCATCTTGCTCCACCCTCAATTGAATCTGAACATTGCTCTACCCCTATATACCCTTCTCTGTTACCAGCTGCCTGTATCCTCCACCCACCCTGCAGGAAGAGTACTAACACAGAGTACAGCAGCCACGAATACCCCCCCTCCCCGTAATGGACACATAATTTTCTTGCATTGGATGCATGGGTGGCTTCTGGGGATGACAGGCGAGTGAACTTATTGCTCTGTCCCCTGCTGCCTCCCTGGAACTCCCGCTGATTGATCGGAAGCCCTGCTAGCCCCGGGAGTTACCACCTCAAACTCCTGAAACGGGTGCGCACCCCATGGGCAAGATTGGAGACCAAAGACAGACCTACGCCGCAGCACTTCAACATCGGGCCCCCTCCACCATGGACCGCTACGTAAATAGTCCCTCTTCCGCAACCCCAAGCAGCCAACATGTAGCGCCGGATCCTCCAATATGCTCCAAACCTGTGACAGGTACTTTCTTTGATACCGTTCCTACACATGTACAGGGGTCACATTCCCCATTGACGGCCGACATACTTGATACCAAACTACAATCGTTACTCCAGGCCATAACTCATAACATTGCTCAAGAGGTGGGTAAACTTGCCAAAGAACTGAGGGGAGAAATAGGCCAACTGGGAGAACGCACAGACACTTTAGAATCCAAATTCGATGAGCTTGTACAGTATGTCCAAGTCCTTGAAGAGGACAATTCCACCATGAAACACTCAATTACACAGCTTCAAGCGCAACAGGAAGACCTCGAAAATAGGGAACGCAGACAGAACTTGCGAATCAGAGGTATTCCTGAAGTAGTAGAAGACAGAGACCTTCGCTCCTATCTTTTAAGCTTGTTTAATGTGGTGGCCCCCAACATCCCCGACATTGATTGGTGCCTAGATAGAGCTCACAGATCCTTAGCCCCTAAACCCCCCAATGGAGCCAACCCGAGGGATGTGATTGTCAGATTTCACTATTACGACAGTAAAGAGGCACTCACTGTTGCTACCCGCAACCAACCTAGGCTGGACTTTAAAGGTTCCAAGATACAGATTTTTAGTGATCTCTCGCCTATCACCCTAGCCAAACGAAGAAATCTACGTCCGTTGACACTCCATCTTCAGACCCACAAGGTCGTGTATCGTTGGGGGTTCCCATTTCGCCTCTCTGCATCTCGTGAAGGCATACAATACTCTTTACGTGATCTCCATGAAAGTGACAACTTCCTACGTAACTTAGGCCTACCGCCTCTCCCAGATGAAGATCCTGTGCCGCTTCCAGCTACTCCTAAACCACTGACAGCTCCAAGCCGCATCTGGACCCCGACGCGGCAGAAGCCATCTAAATCCAACTTCACACCACAGAGGCGCTCTTCCAGATTCCCGACCTGAAAATACATACACAAGGCTACAGCCTTGGTTACCAATTTTTTGTTTCCTTTGTGATGTTCCTGTCTAACCCATCTCTTTTCGAGTGGGTTTGGTCGCCCCTTGCCCGTGGGGTGTATTGCCTGTTGTTTTAATGGAACCCTGGCCCAAGAATTTGTTTGTTGCCACAGTTTTTAGTTTGGGGTCCAGGCCTTGATGCATTGGAAGGTGACGGGGGACCGTCCTCTCCATACCTGGCAGCCCCCATGCACCCTTTTCCAGTCCCAGGCTTAGATCTGGGTTTCCTGGAGGTGCTCGGCCTCCCAGGCTTCTTTTTGAAAATAGTACAGTTCTATTCATTTTTGTTTCTGATTTTTGTTTTCCTCAGGTCTTTTTTTCTGGACCTGTTGCTGCTAAATTTGCTAGACTGGTTACTTCTCAGTTACAATGCTACTGTTATACTGAATGTTATGCTCTCCTTTACATACTATGTGACCCTCGCACCATGGAATCTCTCATATAATGTGTGTTTTGAAACGTATCTCAAGCTTATCCACCAGGTTGAAAGATTATGGCATTGAAATTCTTAACTTGTAACGTGAAAGGTTTAAACTCTATTCAAAAGAGATGGATGGCTTTGAAAGAGTTTAAAGCTTCCAGGGCTGATGTGATTTTGATCCAAGAGACTCACTTCCGCCAAGGGGGATCCCTTAAATTTGCTAGTAAACAATTCCCAACATCCTTTATGGCCTCTGACCCATCTGGGAGAGCAGGCGTAGCAATTTTAATTAAACGTTCCTGCCCCTTAAGAGTTAGATCCTCTCACCTGGACCCCCAGGGCAGATTTATTATACTAGACTGCTCATTTCTCACTCAACGCCTCACTATAGTTAATGTCTATGCTCCTAATTCTGGTCAGGTTCAGTTCCTCACCAACATGTTTGACACGCTAGACTCATTTTCACAACCTTTTATGGTAATAGGCGGAGATTTTAATATGACCATGTCACCCAGTAAAGATAGGCACGTATTATTTTCACCCACAATTTCATCTACGTCTGACCGCCTCTTCAGATCTTTCCGCAAACTCATTAGAGCCAAAAACCTCCTGGACATTTGGAGGGTTAAACACCCCACGCACAGACAATACACCTTCTATTCATACCCTCATAAACTTTACTCTAGACTAGATCACTTCTTTATCTCTTCACCCCTTTTGACGTCCGTGGTCTCCTCTGAAATTAACCCTATAACCTGGTCAGATCACTCCTCTGTACACCTAGATATCTCCCTTTCCTCCTCCTCTCCCAGAACTTGTCATTGGCGCCGCAATGAGACCTTCCTCCGTATCCCTGAAACTAGAGATCTTCTGTCCAGCGGCCTGGTTGAATACTTCCAGCTTAATAAGAATACGGTTTCGGGGCCCTCCACTCTATGGGAGGCCCATAAGGCCGTCTTTCGTGGAAATTGCATTGCTACTGGTTCTCGTCTGAAAAAAGATGCAGCGCTTCAACGCTCCTCTATCCTATCCAAACTTCGTAAAGCTGAGAGCCTCTTGCTGTCTTCCCCTACGGTGGATAGGCTCCGGACCGTTACTTTTCTCCGGAACCAACTCAGGTCGCTGGATATGAAAAAGATTGATAAATCCCTTTTGTGGGCCAAACAAAAATTTTATGAATATTCTAATAAACCCCACAGAATGTTAGTGAATAAGCTGAAACCCCGCCCCTCTCTCTCCTCCCCAGACTTCCTCAGACAAACTGACGGTACTCCTACCTACTGCCCTATCACCATGTCCAAAGTTTTTGGAGAATTTTACCACAAATTATATAACTGTCTACAAACGGACCCTAACTACAATTTTACACAGGAGGAATTCGACTCCTTCTTTAACTCACTACATTTGCCCACACTCTCCCCTGACCACCTTTCTTCTCTGAACTCTGCAATCACCCCTGAAAAATTAGCTGAAGTAGTTAAAAACCTCCCTACTCAAAAGTCCCCTGGCCCGGATAGCCTGCCTTACTCGTACTATAAAGCCTTTCTGCCAATTTTGAGCCCACATTTACTTTCTCTTTTTACTTCCCTACTTCACGGTACTGTCCCCCATCCTCAATTTCTTCATGCATATATCTCCGTAATTCCAAAACCTGGCAAAGACCCCTCCCTTCCTGACAACTATAGGCCCATTGCTTTACTCAACTCTGATTATAAAATATTTTCAAAAATCTTGGCGAATCGCCTCTCACAACTCATACCTAGACTAGTGCACAAAGTCCAAGTAGGCTTTGTTACTGCCAGACACGCCGGCGACAACACGAGACGCACCATAGACCTTATAGATTTACTGAACAGAACGAATCGTTCAGCACTAATATTAAGCCTTGATGCGCAGAAAGCCTTTGATAGGCTCAGCTGGCCCTTTATGTTTGCCACACTTTCCAATTATGGCTTCAGCGGCCCCTTCATGGCAGCACTACGTGCTCTATATTCCCAACCCTCCTCCCAAGTCCAACTGTCTTCCTATTTATCCCCTTCCTTTTCCCTGAGTAACGGTACTAGACAGGGATGCCCGTTATCCCCTTTACTTTTTATCCTTTGTCTCGAACCCTTAGCCGCAGCCATTCGCACTCACCCTGACATTCGGGGGGTTTCCCTGCGTCATAATGAATACAAACTATCATTGTTTGCAGACGATATTCTACTGACTCTGACCAGACCCCACACCTCTCTCCCAAACTTACATGTCTTGCTTAAAGAATTTAGCCTCCTTTCAGGGTATAAAATCAACACAAGCAAAACAGAGGCCCTACCAATACTCATCCCACCTTCAGATCTTACCACCCTACAGAAAAACTACTCCTACCACTGGTGCTAAAACTCTCTTAAATACCTAGGGATACATCTCACCCCTTCATACTCGACACTCTATCAGGCCAACTTCCCCCCACTCTTCCGTGACATTGACCGACTCCTGCGACAATGGGACATCTATCCCATCTCTCTCTTGGGTCGCATCAATGTCCTGAAGATGTCCATTCTACCAAGACTCCTTTATCTATTTGAAACTTTGCCAATTCCTGTCCCTATGTCACAGCTCAAAGCCACTCAGAGATCTTTCCTCAACTTTATCTGGCACTATAAGGCCCACCGAATAGCCAGCTCAGTGGTATTGGCCCCTAGATCTAGAGGCGGGTTGGGTGCCCCAGACCTTATTAAATACTTCTTTGCCTCCCACCTCAAGCCGATTATCACTTGGTCCCATCGAATGACATCCAGCATATGGTCGGAGATCGAAATGAGTATCACTAGACCAGTCCACCTCTGTTCTATGATTTGGACAAACTTAGAGACCTCTATGACTGAACTCCGAACCCTATGTTTACACCCAATGCTATTCACTCTTTCCATATGGAAGAAGTGCTCACGCCAATTCTCCCTCTCTTCTGCATGTCCGCCTCTATTAAATGTCTTATTCAACCCCGATATCCCAGATAGCCTTTCTTACACACGAATGCTCCCATGGACACAAGCAGGAATTTTTCAGCTCAGAAACCTTGTACACCCACTTACCCACACACTTTTACCCTTTAACGAACTACAGCGTAAATATCAGATCCCTAAGCATTTATTTTACTCCTATCTCCAATTCAAACATTATTTTTCCTCTAAATCCTCTACCTTGACTTTAGCTAAACCTACCTCATTTGAACTATTATGCTCCCAGGGCCCATACCAGACTCGTCTTATTTCAGACATCTATAGATACTTGCATGAAACCTCTTCACTCACTGACACATTTCACCCATACATGCAGAAGTGGTCCCAGATTATTAAGCGACCTATCCAACTCCCTCAGTGGCAGAAGATTTGGGAGACCACTTCCAGATCTTCAAGGTGTGTAGAGCAGAGGGAGACGACCTATAAAATACTACTTTTTTGGTATAGGACCCCGGAGATCTTGCATAAATATGATTCTAAAACTTCTCAAGTGTGCTGGAGGTGCCGGAGTGATATTGGCTCCCATTTCCACATCTTCTGGGAATGTCCCATGATTCAACCTTTTTGGTCCTCCATCCAAACCCATCTACAAGAACTTTTTGAAACTACTCTCCCTCTAGACCCGATCCATTATCTTTTGGGCTTGCCGTTCCCTAATATCTCCAGACATGCCCAGAGGTTAGCCACCTTTTTTCTCCTGGCAGCAAAGAGGGCAATACCTTTGAGATGGTTGTCCCCCTCCCCCCCCCCACCCTCACACAGGTTCTACAGATATTGGAACAAATTCGCAGGATGGAACACATGACTGCGACAGTCCATGATACACTTCCTCAATTTTCCAAGACTTGGGACTTGTGGGATCAGTCGAAACTTAATCCGGATGCCGTTTCACTGTTCCCTCAGTAATTGTAATACAATACAGTACACTTTTAAACATAAGCTCTACATTTTATGTTGTTTGTGATTCCATGGTGCCCCCTTCCTTTCTCCCCATCCCCCCCCCCCCCCCCTCTAGGTGGGTTTCTCCTGAGGCGTCCTGGTTCTTCAGTATGGATGCCCTGGAGACCCGACTGACACTGGATGCGGGAGCAACATTTCGCTTTATGTGAAATATTGTTTTTGTTTATGCCGCATGCCCCTAGGTCCCCCCCCCCCCCTAATTTTTTTTTGTTTCCCCACCCTTCCTGGTCTATACAGCTGAATTACTTTACCCTTGCGAATTTTGTAGCATTGTAACGATATATCTATGGTTTTAACATCTGTTACATACCTTTTTCAATCAGTATGTTTATAAGATATACTACATGTTTGGTATCTACTCTGTTTTCTGTTTGTATCCTTTTCTTTGAAAAACTTTAATAAAAATACAAATTACAAAAAAAAAACAGAATCAGCAGACTGATCTCTCCTAAAGCCGGAACTCATGTGACCGGGGCCGACGGCGTGGCGGCCTTTTAAATGGTGGGGCGTGTACTAAAGCCCCTGAGCTTTAATTGGCTACAGGCGTCCTGCCTGTAGCCAATTATTGCTCTCCGAGTTTCCGAGTTTCCGAGTTGCATTGCGGGGCCGCTCGCATCACACGAATGTGATGCGAAGGGCCCAAATAGTTCTGGGCTCGCCGAGCAAGCGAACGCCCGGTGCTCGATTCGAACGTGGGTTCGAATCGAGCACCGGGCCCATCCCTAGTGACCATACACTGCAATCAGTTAGATAATAAATTAGCCTTACTAGCCTTACATCCACTGTACCAACCTTCAGCAATTATGTGTCCAACGCTATGTCCCATAACCATTCCGGACAAGGTGTGCCCCGCTGTTCTGCATCAGGCACCAATTCCCGGAATACGTCCCACTTGAACCTAGACAGCGCATCCGCCACAATGTTCTCCACTCCCGGCAGATGCACTGCATGAATGAAAACATTCAATTGCAGACATCTTAAAACCAGATGACGCAACAACCTGGTAACTGGGGGGGAGGAGGCCGTATTCCTATTAACCGCTTCCTGACCGGCGCACGCCGATGTACGTCGGCAGAATGTCACGGACAGGCATAAGGGCGTATATATAAGTCCCTTTTTAAATGCTCCCGTGCCGTTTGGGACCCCGTGAGGCCGGACTCGATCGCCACGGGGACACCCGCGATCGTCTCACGGAAAGGCTGAACGGGGAGATGCGGAAATAAACAGCATCTCCCTGTTCTGCCTAGCAACTAGTGACGCCGATCTCTGCTCCCTGTGATTGGAGCAGAGATCAGCATTCACTAGCTGACAGCCACACCCCCCCACAGTAAGAAACACACCCCTAGGCATACTTAACCCGTACACTGCCACCTAGTGGTTAACCCCTTCACTGCCAGTGTCATTTATACAGGAATCAATGCATTTAAATAGCATTGATTGCTGTATAAATGACAATGGTCCCAAAAATGTGTCAAAAATGTCCGATGTGTCTGCCATAATGTCGCAGTCACAATAAAAATCGCTGATCGCCGCCATTACTAATAAAAAAAAAATATTAATAAAAATGCTATAAAACTATCCCCTATCTTGTAAACGCTATAACTTCTGCGCAAACCAATCAATAATCGCTTATTGCGATTTTTTTTACCAAAAATATGTAGAAGAATACGTATCGGCCTACACTGAGGAAAAAAAATGTTTTTTTATATATTTTTGGGGGATATTTATTATAGCAAAAAATAAAAAAGAATGCGTTTTTTTTCAAAATTGTCGCTCTTTTTTGTTTATAGCGCAAAAAATAAAAACCGCAGGGGGGATCAAATACCACCAAAAGAAAGCTCTATTTGTGGGAAAAAAAGGACGTCAATTTTGTTTGGGAGCCACGTCGCACAACCGCGCAATTGTCAGTTAAAGCGACGCAGTGCCAAATCGCAAAAAGGGGCCTGGTCCTTTGGCTGCAAATTGGTCCGGTCTGAAAGTGGTTAATGACCTGCACTACCCCGATGTTGTCCCAATGGAAGCGAACCTTCAGATCCTTGAACAACGCACCCCATAGTTTCAGTGCTAGTACTACCGGAAACAACTCCAGCAAGACCAGATTCCTCGTGTGCCCCGCTGCCACCCATAATTGTGGCCAAGGACCCGCACTCCATTGCCCTTGAAAAAACGCTCCCAAACCAGTGGCCCCTACCACATCTGTGAAAAGTTCCAGGTCAAAATTGCTGACCGGTCCTGACATCCACATTGCCCTACCATTAAATGACTACCTTCTGATCCTCCCTGTGCGATTTTACTATACGCACAAAGTGAGTCGGAGATCTAATTCCTGCTGTGCTAGCTGCCAACCTACGGCTAAAAATTCGACCCATCGGCAAAATACGGTAGGCAAAATTAAGTTTTCCCAAAACTGACTGCAACACTCTCAGCTGAACTTTGCCAACCCCCAACAAACCTGCAATCTCCTTCCGCAAGTCCACCAGTTTTTCCTCCGGAAGCCGGCACTCCATGGCCTCGGAATCCAAGACTATCCCCAGAAACGTGATGTCCCTCAGTTTTTTCTGGTGCCAACGGAATGCCAAATCTCTGTGCAATATGCTGCAACGTAGCCAACAATATTGCACAAATCTTGGAAGCCGTAGGCCCTACACATAGAAAGTCGTCGAGGTAGTGAATTATCGATTTCAATACTGACACATCACTAACCACCCATTCGACAAAGGAGCTGAATTGTTCAAATAGCGCACACGATATTGAACAACCCATTGGCAAGCACTGGTCAATGTAAAAACCACCTTCCCAATGACACCCCAACAAACGAAAACTTTCCGGATGAACCGGCAACAACCTAAAAGCCGATTCCACATCAGCCTTGGCTAATGACGCCCCTTTTCCGTATTTGCGCACCCATTTTACCGCCACATCAAACGACTTGTACGATACTGAGCATGCCTCCTGATCAATCGCGTCATTCATAGACCCACCCTTTGGAAAAGACAAGTGGTGAATGAGACGGAACTTATTGGGCTCTTTTTTCGGCACTACTCCCAACGGAGAGACCACCAAATCATCCCAAGGAGGAAACTGGAAAGGGACGCTCATCCTGCCCAATGCAACCTCCTTCTGGATGTTGCAGAGCCGACTTCAAGTTTGGTGACACCGGGGGGGGGACTATCAAGGAACAAGGGATCCTAAAACCTACCGTGAATCCGACTCCAGTAGTTTCACTGCTCCCCTGTCCGGATACCTACCGAGAAAGGGCAGCATCCTTGTTACTATCACCGGTGTCCTCCCTCTTGTTGCCAGTGTCCCCAGGTCGGCCCTTCCCCTGCTTGAAGCATCTGGACGAGGGGTGAGAACCGCCGCATCCCGTGCATTCATGCTTAAAGCTGCACACACTGCCAAATTTACATGTCCCTGAGTTGAATTGCCAACACACCCCTATTTTGTTTCCGGCCGGTTGTCCTGAGGCCAAAGGTCCACCGCCCCCCCCCCCGAAAAAACTGACCCGGTATCCTCGCTGTCATCATCAGGCGCATCCAAAAGCTAATGTCCTTGTGGTCTCATCTCAATTCTGGCCGCACTGCTCTCCGCTGCCTAAACTGCTCATCGTATCGCAGCCATGCAGTTCCTCCGTACACCCGATAGGCCTCCCCTATAGCATTTGATAACAAAACAACGCCGAACAATGTTTGGAATGTTTTTCCCCTATGACGCTGGTCATGATGGCAAATGCCTGTAAACAGTTAGTGAAAGTCCTAGGAATTAACCAATACCTCCTTTTCTCCTCATCATCCTTCTTCAAATCGTCTGGCTTCACCCTATCCAGGTTGAACTTCTCCAGCGGCAACAGAGAGAAAATCTCCACATACTCACATTTCCACAGTTTCTCTCTGACCTCCTGCTTTAGATGAGCCCCTAATGGTCCCTCGTAACACACATAGACCTCGCACCTTGCAGCGTCCGCCAATCTCGTGATGTCCTGCCTACTGACTTTGTCGCCAGTTGCCGCTACCTTTTCCCCAGCCTGTGCTGCACTCTTATCCCCGACCCCCACGTCCAACACCATACCGCCCGTTGGAAGTTCCACCACCGTAGTGCCCGCCCTGGCAGCCCCCCCCGGCCGGGGGCACCCATGCAGCCACTGGCCCAACCGAAGACCTCTCTCCCAACTCAAACTTACTCACCAGTTCCTCTATCCCTGCTAAAAACCCCATCAATCCTGTGGAAGCCCCCGCAGCCCCCCCATCACCCAAACTCTGACCGTGTCCCTCCACCGGACCCCCATGTTCCCTGTTACCTGACGCATACATCACGGGTAAATGTACAATGGACTTACTGGGCTGCACAGGTGACGCTGCATCAGCCGAATGTCTGTTCAGTCCTGCTGCAATCCTGCTGGGTGGGGGGACTGTCTCGTCCGTCCCCTCCGATTCCCCCTCCGCTCTCCGCTCCCGCTCCTCCTCCTCCTCTGACGATGGCCCGCCAGACAGGTCTGCCCTGGCTTTTTGGACAGCCCTACCAGGACTGGTGTATTGAACTGCGGTCCTGGAGGCCTCCGCACTGCCTACTGACTGTCTGGGTTGCTCCTTCCCTGGTACTCTGTGCTCCCCTGCCGTGGCTGTCGCTGGCCTGGGAATGGATGGTCTCTTCTGCATGCTCCGCTCCCCCTCACTGCTCAGCTCCACTCTAGGGGTGGAGCCAGTGCTCCATGATGTCTCTCCACTGTGCTCCCCTGCCGTGGTCACTGCAGGCCTGGGGATACCAGCTCTCCCTCTCATGTGTCCATCTGCTGCTGCATGTTCCGCTCTGGGGATGGGGCCTGCTCTCACTGAAGTCCCCCTTCTGCCTGGCCTGGGCGCCATCTTCTCCTCCCTGACCCTCCCCCGCGTGGCTGGTCCTGGTTGTGTGGGAGCCCTATCCGGGCATACACCGCGGCTAACTGCCTGTTTTTTCGGTGGGGGTGCCACTGATCGCGCCGCCATGCTGCTGCCCGCCGCCCGCCGCCCTCCCCCTGCCTTTCTGGTGAGAACCGCTCCGGCGGACATGATCTGCGGGCTCGGGTCCCGCTCCTGGCCCCCTCACTAACATCCTGCTCTGGCTGATCCACTAAGTCCCTCAGGTTTTGTAGAAGCCATTCCTCACCCCTGACCGCCACTTTCTCCCTCAGCTGGGCCAACATCTTCTCCACAGGGTCCATACTGCAGCACTGATCTTTTCCCCCGGGCTTCTGTTATCTCCCAGGATGCAACGTGAGATTATAACAGCTTTCCAAACCACACCCCCTCGGCACCCTAGCACTTACCCTTTGGTCTTTTATCTATCCACTGTTAACCCCGTCATGCCCGCCCTCCGCCTATTGCTTTTTGGCTTTTGCTGCAGGCTCTCTGTCTTCTCTGTGTTCTCAGAAAAGAGGCACAGAATTCTTTGCGGTTCGGCTTCAAGATAGAGGGGGGGAGCTAGCAGTTATCTGGAGTAGAGTTAAGGTTAGAAAACCAAGCAATGACATAATATTACACATTGAAATAGACATTTTAACATTCTACCTAATACCTTATGTGATAACTTTAAGTTATACCTTAACCACATCCATTACAGAAGTATGATGGGACTTGTAGTTTTGCAACAGCTGGAGGTCTGCTAATTGCATATCCCTGCTCTAGGTCGTTTATGAACAAATTAAATAGGATTGGGCTCAGCACAGAACCCTGGGGGACCCCACTACCCACCCCTGACCGATCCGAGTATTCCCCATTTATCACCACCCTCTGAACTCGCCCTTGTAGCCAGTTTTCAATCCATGTACTCACCCTATGGTCCATGCCAATGGACCTTACTTTGTACAGTAAACGTTTATGGGGAACTGTATCAAATGCTTTTGCAAAATACAGATACACCATGTCTACGGGCCTTCCTTTATCTAGATGGCAGCTCACCTTCTCATAGAAGGTAATAGATTGGTTTGGCAAGAACGATTCTTTATAAATTCATGCTGATTACTGCTAATGATACAGTTTTCTTTACTAACATATTGTATATAGTCCTTCATCATCCCCTCCAGGAGCTTGCATACTATTGATGTTAGGCTAACTGGTCTGTAATTCCCAGGGATGTATTTTGGCCCTTTTTTACATATTGATGCTACATTGGCTTTTCTCCAATCAGCTGGTACCATTTCAGTCAGTAGACTGTCAGTAAAAATTAGAAACAATGGTCTGGCAATTACTTTACTAAGTTCCCTAACTGAAGAAATTACACTTTGCTACAATGTAAAGTAGTGAGCGTACAGCTTGTATAACAGTGTAAATTTGATGTCCCCTCAAAATAACTCAACACACAGCCATTAATGTCTAAACCGCTGGCAACAAAAGTGAGTACAGGCATACCCCACTTTTAAGTGCACAATGGGGTTTATTTAATAAAGCTGGAAAGTGAAAAATCAGGCTGACTTCTGCATAGAAACCAATGAGCTTCCAGGTTTTATTACCAAAGCTTAATTGAACAAGCCAAGGTTAGAAGCTCCTTGGTTTCTATGCAGAAGTGAGCTTGATTTTGCACTTTACAGCTTTAGTAAATAAACTTCATTGTGTAGGTGTGTTAAATTTGGTGTTATCGCTCTCAGTCTCTCATACTGGTCCCTGGAAGTTCAACATGGCACCTCATGCCAAAGAACTCTCTGAGGATCTAAAAAAATTAAATGTTGCTCTACATGAAGATGGCCTAGACTATAAGAAAATTGCCAAGACCCTGAAACTGAGCTGCAGCACGGTGGCCAAGACCATACAGCAGTTTAACAGGACAGGTTCCACTCAGAACAGGCCTCGCCATGATCGACCAAAGAAGTTGAGTGCATATGCTCAGCATCCTATCCAGAGGTTGTCTTTAGGAAATCGATGTATGAGTGCTGCCAGCGTTGCTGCAGAGGGTGAAAGGGTGAGGGGGTCACCCTGTCAGTGCTCAGACCATACGCCGCACACTGCATCCAATTGGTGGCTGTCATCCCAGAAGGAAGCCTCTTCTAAAGATGATGCACAAGAAAGCCAGCAAACAGTTTGCTGAAAACAAGCAGACTTTGGACATGTATTACTGGAACCATGTCCTGTGGTCTGATGAGACCAAGATAAACTTATTTGGTTCAGATGGTGTCAGGCGTGTGTGGCAGCAACCAGGTGAGGAGTACAAAGACAAGTGTGTCTTGCCTACAGTCAAGCATGGTGGTGGGAGTGTCATGGACTGGGGCTGCATAAGTGCTGCCGGCACTGGCAAGCTACAGTTCATTGAGGGAACCATGAATGTCAACATGTACTGTGACATACTGAAGCAGAGCATGATCCCCTCCCTTCAAAGACTGGGCCGCAGGGCAGTATCCCAACATGATAATGACCCAAAACACACCTCCAAGATGACCACTGCATTGCTAAAGAAGCTGAGGATAAAGGTGATGGACTGGCCAAGCATGTCTCCCAATTGAGCATCTGTGGGGCATCGTCATACGGAAGGTGGAGGAGCGCAAGGTCTCTAACTTCCACCAGCTCCGTGATGTCGTCATGGAGGAGTGGAAGAGGACTCCAGTGGCAACCTGTGAAGCTCTGGTGAACTCCATACCCAAGAGGGTTAAGGCAGTGCTGGAAAATAATGGTGGCCACACAAAATCATTTTCATTTAGGGATGTACTCACTTTTGTTGCCAGTAATTTAGACGTTAATGGCTGTGTGTTGAGTTATTTTGAGGGTACAGCACATGTACACTGTTATACAAGCTGTACACTCACTACTTTACATTGTAGCAAAGTGTAATTTCTTCAGTGTTGTCACATGAAAAGATATAATAAAATATTTACAAAAATGTGAGGGGCACTTTTGTGAGATACTGTATATACTACACTGACTGCACTATATACTCTCCACTGTATTGTATATACTACACTGACTTCACTATATACTCTGAACTGTATTATATATTCTACACTGACTGACTGTACACTACACTAACTACTTGCCTAATCTCCATTCATATACACTATATACGGGTTCCGTGTAAGCAGCAGCCTTATATAGTGTGGGGCATGGACTTGACTGAATATAGAGTTTACACTAAATGCAGAGTATATACAGGGGGTCCCCGGGTTACAAACGAGATAGGGACTGTAGGTTTGTTCTTAAGTTGAATCTGTTTGTAAGTCGGAACAGGTACATTTTGTTAAGTGTAGCTCCAGCCAAAAAATCTATGTTTAAGCTTTTTGGAGAACATTGGGAAGGGTTATCACCCCTGTAACATTGTTTTGCTGTCTGTGCCCCTGTTCAGAAGATTTCACCTCACCTTCTGTCCCAATGAAAATTGGATTTTGAAAGTTTTGGGTTGTTAGGGAAACATGGACTAATGATAAAGCATCAGTGGAGACACCTTTTTCCCATATTAACTCTTACAGGAGTGAATTTCCCTTCCTAGGGGTAGATTTCCTCTCGCTTCCTGTTGTCTCCCTCCGTTTGTAAGTAGGAGTCGTTTGTAAGTCGGATGTTTGTAAGTCGGGGACCCCCTGTATATATATATATATATATATATATATATATATATATATATATATATATATATATATATATATATATATATATATATATATATATATATATATATATATATATATATATATATATATATATATATATATATTGTAATATCAGTGACTTAGCTCTCATGGCAGATGCGTTTGTCAGCGATTCAAGCCAGCCAGGAACCATATTTAAGGGCGTGGTAGCCCATTTTTAATAAAAGGCAAATAAAAGTCTGTAACATAAAGGTTTCCCGTGTTTCACTTTAGTGCCCACAGCTCCGCTCTGGCCTTAGTCCTCAGGCTGTTGCACTGCCTCTTGCAGTCACACATTCTGGCGGCCTCCTGCAGTACCTCTGACTCCTGGAGACCTCCTGTCTCTCTGGGTGTGGAGCAGTCTCCAACTGGGAACATTGAGATCTTCCCATACTCTCATTATAAGTGCTGTGCTCACCTGAGCACACACCCTGCTGGTAATTTACAAAGTCTGCACAGAGGGTTGGAGATCCCGTCCCACCCAAGACACTATGGAATCTCCAAACTACAGAGCCACATGACCAAATACCAAAACCTGGAGAAAGCTGTTTTCTCCAGTCCACATCTATGGTCTTCAGTCTTGCACCAAGCAAATGTGCACACCCTGTGTCCCCCAAACTATCAATTTTACCGTTACAGCATCTCCTACTGTCACAATATATACTAGACTGTATATATATATATAATACACTGCCTGCACCCCACTAACTAACCTGCCTGCCTAATCTAGCTCAATCTGTCTTTGTCCACACACTATACACGGCCGCCATGTAAGCAGTCTTATATAGTGTGGGGCGTGGACTTAGTCCCCCTGAGCCATGATTGGCCAAAGGCCCCCTGCCTTTCACCAATTATGGCTCTCACAGCACATCGCACTGTGATTGGCCAAAGCATACAGGTCAGATGCATGATTTAACCAATTAGCAGCTGTCAATGCACTGTGATCTCACA
Source organism: Lithobates sylvaticus (assembly GCA_028564925.1). Lineage (NCBI taxonomy): Eukaryota > Metazoa > Chordata > Amphibia > Anura > Ranidae > Lithobates > Lithobates sylvaticus. Next base: position 772,820,146 of record CM053026.1, on the reverse strand, counting down.
GTGCATTATGGAGCGCTCCGCGGCAGGCAAACTTCCCACGAACGCCCATATATTCTACGAACAAACGAACAATCGGGACCATCTCTACTACAGACTATTGACATTAAACCCAGTTCAAAATTAAAACAGGAATATAAAAAGAAATCCAATAGGTTTCCAACTCAGACCCAACCCAAGTGTAGAATTATTTGTCAGATGAATGGCGGAGGAGATGGAGAATATGGTCTTAGGATCTATCCCATGAAAACGGACTGTTGAACAATATTAGGCCCTTAGAAGTCTAAAAGAGAGGGATGGTCTAGCTATACAATCCTCAAAGAAGGTTACATTGTGGTAATGAGTAATGAACAATACATAATGATGTGTTTGAATATTCTTCATAACAATCCGTGCCAATCACTCCATATGAAGCCTTCTCTGCCCCTTATGCCGCGTACACACTATCGGAATTCTCATCTGAAAATCTTGGATGGTTTTTCCGACGAAATTCCGCTCAAGTTTGTCTTGCATACACACGGTCACACCAAATTCCGACCGCCAAGAACACAGTCACGTACACCACGTACGACGGGACTATAAAAGGGCAGTTCAATAGCAAGTGCGTCACACTTTGGGCTCCTTCTAATCTCGTGTTTATCTCGTGTTAGTAGAAGTTTGGTTTCAGACTCGTGCTTCAGATCGTTACTGCTTTTCAGTTAGTGCTTGTGGGTTTGTATCTATTTTTCAGTGCGTGTAGTCAGTTTCTTATTTGTTTGTCAGTGTGTGCTATTTATAGTACCGTATTTGATTTACAGTGCGTTCTTGTCTGCTCGTTTCTGATTTTCAGATCATTCTTTCAGGCCTTGCTGTTTTTCAGTGCTTTCTGTTTAGTCCGTTCTGACCAGCCAACCGTTTTGAAGCCATGTTGCGGGTCATATAGTTCGTGCTGTGTGGGGGCTTGGTGTTGAGGTTCTTACTTTGAAACAAGCCCAGTCCATGAACAGGACGAGGAGGTGGTTCATGGACGAAGAATTGGTTGCTCCAGCGTGACCAATTCTCTCACATGCCTTTGCTGCGAGAGATCCAGGAGAATAACCCTGATGATTACAGGAACTTTCTCAGGATGACGGACCCGGTTTTTCACTGTCTGTTGGCTTTGCTGTCCCCTTATATTAGCAGGCAGGACACCTGCCTGCGGCAAGCCACCACTCCGGAGCAGAGGCTAGTCGCCATGTTGCAGTACTTGGCGACTGGGAGAAGCCTGCAGGACCTCAAGTTCTTGACAGGCATCTCCCCCTAGACGCTGGGGATCATTATCCCAGAGACCTGTTCTTCCATCATCCAGGTCCTGCAGGAGGACTATATTAGGGTAAGTTTTCTCCTTTAACATCACATTCTATGTATTTAATGATTGCTAATGTATTGTATTTATTTCATCATTCCCTAATTACTATGATTGTAATATGCTGTGCCCCTCTGTCCTCATGCATGCTGGAAGCTTTTAAAGTTCCTTTTTTGTCCTTCATGCATATTTGCCTTCACTAACCTCCCCAGCATGCTCTCCTGGGCCCATATACACCCATAGCCTAGTCACTTAACAATGTATTTTGTCAGCTCCATAGTAGTACTTTACCCAAAACACCCTCTAACATTTGTACAAATGTTATTTGTGTGCTTAAATTCATGCAGAGTGCCAGACGCTTTTTTTGGGGGTCCCAAACTCATTTGGAACACTCCCTCCCCCCAACCGCTAAGTCAACCGATATCAATCCTCTATCTGCTGACCTTGCCAAACCCATACACACTACCTCTTTTGTGGTCATATTTCTGAAAGAATTCCCCAAAGCATGTAGTGAAAGGTCCTGCCAGAATACTTTCAAATGGTACTGTTTAAAGTTTGGTTCTCCTATTATCTTGATAGTTAATTGCAGAATGTAAAAATTAGCTTCAATTTGTACAGTGTATTTTTTTTTTTGTATTATGATTAGAGTTGAGCGGACACCTGGATGTTCGGGTTCGGCGTGTTCGGCCGAACTTCGGATAAAAATCCGGGTTCGGGACCGAACTTGACCCGAACTTGACCCTGAACTCCGAACCCCATTGAAGTCAATCGGGACCCAAACTTTTGAAGACTAAAATTACTGTAAAAAAGTCATGGAAAGGGCTAGAGGGCTGCAAATGGCAACAAAATGATGTCAATAGCATTGCAAGTGCTCTGCAAACAAATGTGGATAGGGAAATAACTTAAAATAACATAAAAAAATAAATAAATAAAAATAATATGCTGGAGGCCCCCTTCTCAGCAGAATAGGTACAGGGAGTCATTAAGAACCTCAGAAACCCAAACGGCACGATGCCGCACATATGGTGGGAATGCCCCAGAATACGCCCTTTCTGGAAAAAAATATTCAATTTAATGGATAAGGTAGTGGGAAAATAAAATACTTGGAAATAAAAAAAATAAAAAAATTATAATCTTGACCAAGGAGGATGAGGTCCATATGGAGTTGGAGGTTGAGGTGGCGGTGGATGTGGCGGTGTAGGTGGAAGCAGCAGTGGAGGAGGACGAGGTAGCCAACAATGATTCATTTTTCACTCCAATTTTTTTTTGGGGATAGCACAATAGAAGAAATATAGATCGATTGAATATGTCAGACTCCTGCACACATGCAGAAAACACTGCAAAATTTTATTTTTTTGCAATGTTTTTGCAATAGCAGAATATACCCACAGTATGTAAAGCGTGTATCTCAAAAACTGCAAAACTGCAGAAAATGCTATGGAAAAAAAAAATTCACTCCAATTTTTTTTTGGGATAGCCCAATAGAAGAAATATAGATCAATTGTATATGTCACACCCCTGCACACATGCAGAAAACAGTGCAAAATTTTATTTTTTTTGCAATGTTTTTGCAATAGCAGAATATACCCACAGTATGTAAAGCGTGTATCTCAAAAACTGCAAAACTGCAGAAAATGCTATGGAAAAAAAAAAATTTCACTTCAATTTTTTTTTTTGGGATAGCACAATAGAAGAAATATAGATCAATTGTATATGTCACACCCCTGCACACATGCAGAAAACATTGCAAAATTTTATTTTTTTTGCAATGTTTTTGCAATAGCAGAATATACCCACAGTATGTAAAGCGTGTATCTCAAAAACTGCAAAACTGCAGAAAATGCTATGGAAAAAAAAATTCACTCCAATTTTTTTTTGGGATAGCCCAATAGAAGAAATATAGATCAATTGTATATGTCACACCCCTGCACACATGCAGAAAACAGTGCAAAATTTTATTTTTTGCAATGTTTTTGCAATAGCAGAAAACACCCACAGTATGTACAGGGTGTATCTCTCAGTAACATATGCAGTGCTGGTGCACTGAGCTTGCAGATAAAAGTTAAATTTTGTCTGGCACTGGCCTCATGGCACTGTAAAAAGAATGTGCACTGCAACCCAGCCAGGGTAGCATTGATTTAGGAATCTGGATAATTTTCTCTCCCTCAAAAAAGACACTCTCTAGCTATGTAGATTGGTCACTGACTATTACTAATTAGATAATATTTCAGGAATGTGGACTGACTCCTATCAGACTGACTCCTATCATGAATTCTCTCTCAACAGCAGCCAGGAACCTGTCTAAAGCAGAGTGACACGCTGTGCTGTGTGCCTGTACCTTATATAGAGTCACATGCTGCACTGGCCAATCACAGCCATGCCATTAGTAGGCATGGCTGTGATGGCTTCTAAGGGCACACTAGTGAAACTAACGTGGATTGGCTGCCCTGCAGCTTTTAAAAAGGCGCCAATACATCGCCGAACACCAGACCCGAACATACAGTCAATTGTTCGAGTTCGGGTCCGGGACCCGGACACCCAAAAGTCCGGTACGGACCCGAACTTTACAGTTCGGGTTCGCTCAACCCTAATTATGGTACTTCTTACCTGTCCAGTGGGCTGCCAATAGTGTAAGTAAGGAGGGTCTGGCCAAAGTAACACACATTATTTATGCATTCAGCTCTCAATGAAGTGGAGAGGGTTACCTGTCAACAACATACCCCCCTAAAATATTTCCAAGGTGCCATCAGAGGGAGGGAGGAATCTGATAAGTGGACCTTATATTTTTGTGTTTAAATACTCCTTCAAATAAATGTTATACTGATGTTGGCCAAAATAGTGTGTGTCTAATCTGCTTGCAATGTTATGTGGAAAATAACATTTTTTTTTATTTCTGTTTTGAATCCACAGTTTCCTTCAACGCCACAGGGATGGCAGACTGTGGCCTCCCAGTTTGCCCAGCGGTGGGACTTTCCCAACTGCGGAGGGGCAACAGATGGGAAGTGCGTCCTCATCGTCCCACTACCCCATTCTGGGTCATACTATTATAACTATAAGGGGTTTCATAGTATCGTTTTGATGGCGGTGGTGTCAGCGACATATGAATTTCTGTATGTGGATGTGGGGAGAAATGGGCGGATGTCGGATGGTGGAGTATTTGCCCGGAACGATGGTTATACCGACGTCTCGAGAGTGATGGCTTGGGATTGCCACCTCCAGGGGAGAACGTAGAAGGACTGCAATTTGTGTTCGTCGCAGATGAGGCATTCGGTCTGGGTGATCACGTGATGAGGCCATTCCCCCAGAGGACCCTCATCTCGGAGAAGAGGGTTTTTAATTACTGGCTGGCCAGAGCCAGAAGAGTGGTGGAGAATGCGTTTGGGATCCTGGCGAGCCGGTTCTGCCTATTTCAAACAGCCGGAATATAAACAAAACCATATCATTTTATGTTGCTGCATCCTGCACAATATTTTTAAAAGAAAAAATGCAAGTTATGTTGCCTCAATTGGACCTGAGGCTGGACTTTCAGAAATTCCAATGATGGCCCTGGAAGCTGGCCATCCTGGGTTGCCCCCCCAAAGCGCCTGAAGTGCGTGAAAAATATGTAGAATATTTTACGGGTAGGGGGCCATTGCTTTGCCAGCCAATTTGTAATACATTTTCTATTTTATCAGATAAAATCTTCATTTTCATTTACTGCTTGTGTTTCTTTTTGCTGTCTCCTAGGTTCTCCTAGTGTACTTGTAGTGTCAAGTGTTTTTTCCATAATTAAATAACACCTATTGTCACTGTAAACACCAACTTAATACAAAAACTGGTATTGATCATTGAAAGAAGAAGCCACACATTGTTGAGTATAAAACCTTTTACTCCGTGCACTTGCACATGTGTAAAACATTTTTTGGTTAAAAAACAAAAATCTTGGTTTGCTAAAGTTTAACCTTTTTTTTAGGGTACATAAACAGGCATGTTTCAAAACATAACATACACAACTCAGGAACTTACAAAGTTCAACATTGAAAAACTGAAGGCAATATCAGACATTATAGTGTCCAAATGTGTTGATATTGCCTTCATCAGATGGGGTGATGTCCCCCATGTAAAAGCCAAATATTGAAGATGCACACAAATTGGGAGTCAAACTGGGGATTTCCCTCCTGATCTCATGCATAATGTCAACATGTGCTACCTCCCATCATGGGGGATCAATGGACGTGTTTTGGTGGTGCAACCACTTCCTTTCACCTACTTGAGTTGCGAGGAAGGGGTTGCAGGCACCAAACGCGTACATTGATATCCCTTGATGGCCGATAGCACATGTTGACACACTGTGTGCATCTTCAAAATTTGGCTTTTAAAATGCGTAAAAAATTTGTCATAAAAAATGGTGGCATTTTTTGGGTATTTATATTCTTCCTAGTGCATCAATCATGTTCTTCAGTTTTTGTTCAATCTCATTTGTTTTTTGCTGTATGGTGTCTAAATCCCGACTACACACCATTATGTCCTGGATTAGCCTTTGGGCACTGTCACTGGTGAAATGAGGAGATGGTTCTTCCACAACCTGCACATCACCTAAAAGAAAAAATACACAACATGTATTAGAAATATGCAGCATCCATCTATTACCTGAATCTGTGGTGTCAGACACTCACCTGTTGTGGTGACCATTTCAACCACCTCTCCTTCCTCCACATCCTCATCTTGTGATGTCCTCTGTTCCCCTTGTTCAGGAGGTGGGGGGTCCCTGGTGTGCTCAGATGTCCTGAGTCTTTTCTCCCCTATGAGAATGAAACAAAAGGTATACTTAGCACACAGATATTTGAGGGCAGAAATAGGAATATTAAACATACATTGCTTGGAAGTGACATACAATTGTCTGTTTTGGCAGAGTTCCAAGCTGAAGACATGATTTTTTCCCTTTACCCTTAACAAAGCTGGAATACTTACCTTGTTTGGACACGTTTCACACATGGAGACACCCCAAGTATCCACTGGAGTACCTGTGTGTGACACCCTAAAAAGTTTGTTCTGGTGTCCCACACTAGTTAGTGCACCTGAGTCCAGATGTGTAAACAGCTGCTGAGTGTCCTCTCCTTACATTACACTGAATCAAGTTTGCAATTCCTTCTCGTTTCAAACACATCTAGACAACAATGTCCTAAACTTCTTTTTAAACTAATTATCATGACCAAATGTAGTTAACCCTGTATCTGGCAAAAACATTGTATTTAGTTGGCAAACTAACAATGTTTACTATGACCGATTACTGTGCCCACAAACATGAAAGTCGCCATTTTAAACTGTACAACAGTAAAGAAAAGGACATGGAGCAGCATGCAAGTAATAATAATAATAAGGACACACGACAACTAATTACTTTTTAGAAGAACTCTCTTGATTCTTCTGTACTGGTCCTGCTCCCTCAATTTCAGGTTTGACCAGCGTTTCCTCAATTGATCCTTAGTTCGTCCTACCCCATAATTCCTGTGCAGACTCTTCACAACCTTAGCCATGATCTTGGCCTTTCTCAGATTTGGGTTTGGGTAAGGTGCATAATTCCCATCATAGTCGTTCCTCTTCAATATGTCAACCATCTCCAATATCTCTACAAAGGACATATTTGAGGCCTTAAATCTCCTCCAGGATTGTGACGTTTCTTGCTCTGGGCTTTCATCCTCGTTACTGCTATTACGCACCTGCTGTGTCTCCGCCATGTTCCTCTCCCACTCCGACGAATGCAATGGGGTGGGGAATATTCTAGAAAGAACATCAGGGGCGGGCGTCGCGGGCAGAGTTTCACGCATGCGCAGTGTATATAAAGCTAACACGCTTGTGTTGTACTTTTGTTCTGTGTGCTGAGGAAGGAGGAACGGAAGCGACGAACATAATAATGAAGGTAACATTTTAACTTGGGACATGAGTGACCTATACTGATTCTAGATTGAGGCCTATATTGGGATAAGATTAGCCTGATATTTAGTGTTTTTGTCTTTTGTTTGGTAAAAATTAAACAATTTAAAGACCCGGATTTCCTCGGCGAATTCATTGATAAATACAGGGATATGCGCAATTTGTGGGAGGTGAAATCGCAAGAAACTAGCAAGGAAGGCATCGCGGGAGAAACTGATGGAATTTGTGAAGACGCAGGTCCCAAATGCAGACAACGAGTTTGTGGAGAAGAAAATTGGTAGCTTGAGAAGCACTCATAGGAAGGAGCTTCAGAAGGTCCAGAAGTCCATGAGATCAGGAGCAGCAGCAGAGGACGTGTATGTACCCAGTGTGTGGTACTACAACAGGATGAGGTTTCTGGAAGACCAGATTGAAGCCAGGGAATCACTTTTGACTCTTTCGGCCTCCCTTCCATCCACCCTTCCCTTAACCCTTCCCTCAACCCCAGCTGAGGCTTCCGAAGACCAACCTGGGCCTTCCATCCAGGAAGAAATTGAGGAGCCCAGATGGAGCCAGGTATAGTATTTTTAAACATATTTTTTGTGGGAAAATGATTGTTGTTAACTAGATGTTATTATTGATAACAAATGAATGACTTAACAAAAAGTGTTTGACATATCAATAGACAGAAGTGGCCAAAAATGATTGTAACAAGAATGAAAAATGCTGGGCTGATAGAATGATAGTCTTTTCTATTTATTAACATTCAACAGTCATGAGCTGAAAATTGTGTGTGATTGATGAACCAAAAACTAAAAATATGTCCCTTTTTCATACACAGGAAGACCTCAGCCAGGACGGGGCTCTGGAATGTGGCACACAGGAGGAGGCAGGGGGAAGTGTCAGCCAGGAGGTGAGGGGCCCAACCTCACCCAATATCAGGTGCCTCCCCTCTGCCTTCCACCCAAAAGGCCCAGGAAGGGGAGGAAAATGGAGGAGGCAGCACTGGCCCTCATTAAGAATGCTAATGAGGCCCTGAAAGCCCCCCTCGACGCTGAAGAGGCCTATGGCATTTATATAGCCTCAAGTACACCTCCAGAGCCACAGACTGCAGGGAAGGCTGCAGGGAAGTGTGGAGGGAAGGCTGAATACATTTTTTTGTCATGAAAATACTTGCCTATGTTTTTTTCTTCAAATAGGTCAGTTTGTTTGTGAGTAGGCAGGTACATTTATATTTCAATATTTTTTATTGAGGTAAATATAAAACAATACAACAATAAACATATATTTCACAATTAACCAGGTTGTCTTCGATCCAACATAGAAACAGTTTAACATTACATTTACATAATGCTCCATACCTATCAGAAGCTAGAGACATATAAGTAATCTCTTGGCTAAAGCAGTTCAGGCCCTTAAATGGGCATGGCACTTAATAGATTCACCAGGAGGTGATATCACAAAATAGTAATGCCAAGAGGAAGAGGTAGGGAGGTTTCAAGGCTACCATAAGCCTCAGTTCAGGGTTCTAAGGTGTGCTTCTTGTCTCTATTTTTGTTAGGCTTCCTGCCTTATCTGCAATGTTTTATTCAAGTATATCAGCAACCAGGTCGTGCAAGTTATACCATCAGGTAACATAAAATGAGAAAAAAAAAAAGAGAAAAACAAAAAAAGGGTTCGAAGTAAAACGGTTAAGGTATCGGAAGGGGGGCATTGAAAGAAGAAAAAAGGAAGACAGAGGGGAAGAGAGGAGGAGGGAGAGAGAGGGAGAGGGTCACCTGGAGTTCCTCTTTAGGTAGAGATGTATTCAATCCAAGGGTCCCAAACCTTATTAAACATCTCTGCTTTATTATGGAGAGTATGGGTAAGTTTGTCATTAATCATAATCCAGTTGAGTTTGTTTTTGGTTTGGTCGAGGGGTATGCTTGAATGTTTCCAATTTCTTGCAATTGTTATTCTTGCCGCCAGCAAGATGTAGGTTATGAGTTTCAATGATTTTTTTGGGGACCTCATCTGGTAGTTTGTGGAAGAGAGCACTCTCTGGGGATCTACGAATATTGACACCCGTAACGGAATTAATCATATTATATATTCTAATCCAAAATCTGACCACCAGTGGGCATTGCCACCAGATATGGTACATCGTACCCATCTGTCCGCATTGTCGAAAGAAGTTAGGTGAAGAAGAGGGGTGCATTTTTGCTATTCTAGTAGGGACTAGGTACCATCGCAGCAATGTTTTATAGTTAGCTTCGATGAGGGTGGTATTAATAGAAATTTTCGACAGTCGGTGAGCGATATCCTGCCAGTCTGACATTTCAAGGGAGAGGTTCAGGTCCCTTTCCCATTGAGTCATGTAGGATAGTTTAGTGTTGGGTTCAGTGATGGAGGAGTAAGTGACGGAAATCCGTCCTCTTTGATTGCTTCTGTTTTGGCAGGTCACTTCTAAAGTAGTAAGAGTAACGGGTCCACCTCCCATTTTAAGTTTGGAAGAGATAAATGAGGAAATTTGATTGTATCTGAAAACCTCAGTGTTAGGCATTGAAAACATTTCTTTGAAATATGTAGCTGAGTGCATTTGACTACCACTAATAAAATCTCCAATTCTCAATAATCCTTTGTTGAGCCACCATTGGAACTGTTGTGGGGCAAGGCCAGGAGGGAATTCTGGGTTACAAAAAATGGGTGCTAGCGGTGTGTGGTATGATGCAAGGGATGCTCTGTGTCGTACTCTGTCCCAAACCGCTAGGGAGTGTGATAATGTGGGACATAAAATGGGTGGGCGTTTACGGTTGGAAAGCCACATCGTGACTCCTATCGCCATTGGGTGGCACGCTAGTGCCTCTACATAAACCCATAAGGGGGCCGAGCCTTTAGCTGTTGTATGGGTGAGTTGGGCCATCTGCGCTGAGTGATAGTATGCTTGTAGGTTGGGTAGGCCAAGTCCTCCCCTAGATTTGGGAGTGTAAAGTGTTTTCTTTTGTATCCTTGATTTCTTATTACCCCATATAAAATGTAGGACTTCCTGTTGTATGTGTTGCATGTCTCCCCTCGGGATTGACACCGGTAGTGTCCTAAAGTAATATAAGAGTCTGGGTAGGAAGGTCATTTTTATTGAATTGATTCTGCCAAACCAGGAGAGGGAATATTCCGACCAAGCACGGAGATCTTCTTTAAGCTTTTTAAATAAAGGGGGTAATTAGCTTTGTATAATGTAGCAATTGAAGGAGTCAGTTGTATTCCCAGGTATGGGAGGGAGTGGGGCGCCCATTTAAAGTTATATAAATTTTGGAGGAGCTGTACCTCAGTAAGGGGTAGAGAGATATTCAGGGCTAGAGTTTTTTGCGTATTCAGGGTCAGGCCTGAGAGTGATGAGAACCTGTCTAGTAGAGATAAGAGTTCTGGGAGTGAGGTCTGGGGTTTAGTAATGTACATAAGGACATCATCTGCAAATAATGCACATTTGTGGTCTTGTTGACCACATTGGAGACCATGGATGTTGGGATTGGAACGGATGGCCATTGCCAGGGGCTCTATTGCCAAAGCAAATAGTAGTGGGGAGAGTGGGCAGCCTTGTCTAGTACCTCGTTGGACAGGAAGTATAGATGATTTATGGCCTCTGATAGAAATCTGAGCTATTGGGGAGCTATAAAGTGTTTTCATTAGTGAGAGGAATGTGGAGCCAAATCCCATGGTTTCAAGGGTGACAAAGAGATAATCCCAGTTCAGGCTATCGAAGGCCTTGTTAAGATCTAGTGATAGTAGCAGAAGTTCCCGGTCAGGGAGGTTATCCCAGTTGGAGCGTACCGCCGAGATCAGAGCGATGGATCTGCGAATTTGATCCAAGGTCTGACGTCCCGCGATAAACCCCGACTGGTCTTTATGTATGTAATGTTCCAAAAAGGAATTAACTCTGAGAGCTAGTATCTTTGTTAAAATTTTTAAATCACAGTTGATTAATGAGATTGGGCGGTAATTACGTACATCGGTGGAGTCCTTGTAAGGTTTGGGGATTACACTGATGTAAGCCTTGTTGTCGTCGGGTGGGACCCTTCCCCCATCCCTCAGGGAGTTGAAATAAAGAGTCAGGTGTGGGGCCAATAACATAGAAAATTTCTTATAGTAGATGTTAGGAAGTCCGTCTGGACCCGGGGATTTGTGAAGTGAGAGAGATTTGATGGCGTCAGTGACCTCTTCGCTTGTAAATGGTTGATCAACCAATTCCCTGTGATCATCAGTGATGATCGGGAGGGGGAGAGACCCCAAGAATTCCCTGATGGACGGGGGAGCTACTGTTTGTGGCTTCTTATATAGGTCGGCATAGAACCCATAGAATTCGTCAAGGATCTTTTGGGGATTTTGTGACAGGTGGCCGACAGATGTTTTTATTGTAGGGAGTGCGTGATGGGAATGTTTGGGGGTGAGCTTATGTGCCAGCAAGGATCCTGGGCGATCCCGCCATGTAAAAAATTTGTGGTTCGTCCATCTAAGCTGTTTCTCGGCTCTTGTGGTTAGGCATATATTTAGTTCTAGCCTGGATTGTTCCAGTTTCTTAAATAGACCCAGAGAGGGGGAGCGTTTGTGCTGTTTGGTCAAAGATTCGAACTCTCTGGTTTTGGCAGAAATCAGTTCAGCACGGGCTTTCTTTAATCTGGAGGCTAACTGGATAAATGAGCCCCTTATTGTGGCTTTGGGTGCGGTCCAGTTCATAGCAGGGAATGTGTCCTCTGGTTTTTTATTTTCAAAATAGGTCTGTATATGGTTTGAAATCTCTATACATTGAGATTCATCACTAAGGAGGGACTCGTTCAGTCGCCAATGATATCCTGTAGGTTTATTGCTAAGGTCATGTAATTGGACCACAATCGGATCGTGGTCTGACCATGGGGTTGATAAGATTTTTGCTGACCTCAATTTTGGAATCACCCCCGAGGGGAGAAATATGTGATCTATGCGGGAGTAATGTCCATGTGCTCTTGAGTAGTGGGAATAATCTCTGTCAGTAGGATTGACCTCCCGCCAAGCATCCACCAGGTCATATTGGTGTAGTATCTGTGCGAATATGCGACTTTGTTGGGGGGGGGGGGGGGTCGGAGACCTGAGGTATGTGATTTGTCCTTAATTAAGTCCAATGCTAGGTTAGAGTCACCTGCCAGAATTATTACCCCCTCTAATTCGGGTTCTAGGAGTTTTAAGAGAGCGTGGAAAAAGGTGGTCTGGTTAGTGTTGGGGGCGTAATATACTAGAATAGTGATTAAAGTCTCGCCCAGATGTCCTTTTACTAGGAGATAGCGGCCCTCTTTATCTTTAATGGTTTTGGTCTCTGTAAATGCTATATGCCTAGAGAAGCAGAGGGCAACCCCCCTCTTTTTCTCTGAGGCATTCGCAAGAAAACAAAGAGGGTACTCTCTATGTAAGTAGCGGGGGGTAAATGAGGAAGTGAAGTGTGTCTCTTGAAGAGCCACTATATCAGCCCCTAGGGATTTATAATGTGTGAAGGCCTTGATTCGCTTAGCTGGCGATCCAAAGCCTTGGACATTATGAGAAAGTAAGCGGATATTACAAGGTGTCAATGCTATGGAAGACATGGGAAACATTCAAGAACCATTATATGCAGACTCACCCTTCGGTCCATTGGTTTCAGATGCCGTGTGTGCAGAAGTGTCGTCCAGGTGACCCTCGAGGAGGAACAGTGGTAGAACAGGTTAATATTAAATTTACCGTGGGTGGGAGAGGAGGTGGGTTGGGGAATAGTAGAGAGAATAGCATTAGTAGTGCTAAGAAGAGAGGAAGAAGGGGAAAAAAAAATAAAAAAAGAAAACAATAAAACCAAGCGGTCGGACCAGGGGGCTCCTGGTACCGAGTGACATTCGTTAAACATGATACTACTAAACCTTACAGACAGTATCAAATAAAGTGTCCCGGGGACAAGCCCTGGGTGTGAAGGAGTCTCCACCAGAAACTGGTAATGGGAAGAGTCCTTCGGGTAGGGAGTGCACATGGCCATCCCCCAGCAACAATAAAAAACTTGGTGTAAAAGACACGAAAAAGAAATACATCTAGAAAACATATTTGGCCCCAACGTCCTGCCCCAATATGTTGATGGGATCGTTTAGCTTAATATGTTGATAGACTACATGATGGTTAAGGCAGCAAAAAGGAATGCCAGAAAAAGTGCAAAAACGTAATGGCCAGTTCAAATATTCCTAGCTAACGAGAAAGAAAAGAAAAAAAGCTGAAGTCTTTGTTTCAGCAAGGTGCAGCCGCCCTGTGTGGCACCTAATGTCCCTCTCAGGGGACCACTGAGAAGGCACCACGGCGGGTTTAAATCAGTTCAGCAATGATGGGCCCATCTTCTTAGGGTGCTCGGGATGATGAAGCAAACTTCTTAGTTGACTTTGAAGTCCACAGGGGGGAAAGTGGGGGGGGAGGGGATTCTCTGGGACCAGATTGATTTCGTGGAGATGCGTCGTGGGATATGAATCCCAGCTTTAGTAGGATCATTTCACCTTCAGTAAACGATGAAAAGGAGTAGGACTTGCTGTTGAAAGAAAATTGGAGACGAAAAGGATAATTCCACCTGTAGCGAATGTTACGTTGGATCAGTGGTGTCAGTAGAGGTTTAAGCGATCACCTCTTTTGGATTGTGGATTGGGAGATATCAGCAAATATTTGGATCTTGATGCCATCTATTTCTAGGTCTGGGTTTTCACGGGCATGACGTATCACAGCTTCTTTAATTTTAAAAAAGTGTGGCTTCACGATCACATCTCTGGGGGGGCCATCAGGTTTGGGGGGTGTCAGGGCTCTGTGGATTCGGTCCATCTCCCTATGGATCTCGTCGATGTCGGGTACAGCAGCTTGCATTAGAGATTGTGTAATGGAGGTGATATCTTTTATATTTTCTGGTATACCACGGATACGGAAGTTATAGCGTCTTGAACGATTTTCGAGGTCGTCAATCTTGGAGTATGCCTCCTCAAGTCGATCTTGCAGGTCAGTGATCATATTTGAGTTCTGGGATACTCTGTGGACATTGTCATCCATCTTGGATTCAATACTATTTAATCGGTTACCCATTTCCTGGAAATCTTGCTTTATATCAGAAGCTAATTTATCGGTAGCTTTAGATAGTTCCCTTTGGAGCAAATCAGCAAAACGTGCTAGTAAGATTGGGTCTCCTGAGTATTGTCCTTGTGCAGGGGGAGCAGCAGGGGATTCAGCATTGCAATCTGACACAGATTCTTGGCTGCTGGGCTGGCTGTATATGGCTTCTGCCATCTCCCTATCCAGGAGGGAGGATGCCTGTGATTCCAAGCTGGGTGACATGGCTGCATTTTGTGAGGGAGACAGTGCAGGGGGGCTAGGTGGTAGGCAGTCTGTATTCGTCAGCTCACCTTTAGTGGGAGAAGGTCTGGTGGGGCGCAGCGCCGGGTATTCGGCCTCGTAGCTCTTAGCAGCTTGTTTCTGTGGTGGAGGTGGTTTTCCCTTCCCTGAGGCCTGCGTGCCTCGTATGTGATGGCCGGTCACCATCTTGGATTCCTGAAGCGTGGCGCGGGTCGAGATCCGGGAGCCGGTTTGAGGCTGGCTTCCTAATTTCTGTGGCATCCGGAGTGTGCCTGGACCCTTCCGCAAGGGGGTCAGGCTATTGCCAAGTTTGAGCGGGGTGTGGGGCCGCTATTTGTAGCTGAAGTTGCCGGGGGATGAGTGGAGCAGATCAGATGGACATCCGCTCCGTCCGGCCGCGCATGCGCACCTAGGCAGGTACATTTAAAAAATACAAGGTCAAATTAACAAGGGACACCAACCAACCTCCTTGAGGTTTACAAAAACAAGATATGGTGGTGTTGTGGAAAAAATATGGACATCACTATAAAATAAATAAAAAAAAAAACAACAGGAGATCTTGATTAAAAAAAATTACTATAAAAAAAACTTCTAAACATTATTATGGAGATCTGGCTTTAAAAACAAAAGATTATTCAGGAGATCACGAGAAATAATAAAGAAATACGTTTGTGAGAGCAGCAAAACAACTTCATT
The DNA here is from genome assembly GCA_028564925.1 of Lithobates sylvaticus. Taxonomy (NCBI): domain Eukaryota; kingdom Metazoa; phylum Chordata; class Amphibia; order Anura; family Ranidae; genus Lithobates; species Lithobates sylvaticus. The sequence goes on along the minus strand of CM053026.1, from coordinate 772,804,890 downwards.
CTTCTAGCATTATAAAGAAGAAGAGAATGCGCTGCATTAAACTATTTAAAAAATTTCAGCGTGACGAATGTGCCATCTCCATTACGAATGGTAGTTTTACTATACAGAGCGCTTCCGTCTCGTATTTGATTCTGAGCATGCGTTTTTTTTTTTTGCGCGTTGGAATTACATACACACGAACGCATTTTCAGATAGGAACTTTTTCCGACCGAAAGCCTGATAGAGAACCTGCTCTCAATCTTTTGCTGGCGGGAATTCGGCCAGCAAAAGTCAGATGGAGCATACACACGGTCACATTTTCCGATCGTGTGTAGGCGGCATTAGAGTAATAGCCTGAGAGTTATAGACAGAAATATATATATATATACACATTTATCCAATCTGAAAATAAAACAAATGATTGATGATTCTCAGGATTAGTGGGTTGGAGGATTCTTTTCATATTAGAGAGGTGTACATGGAGACATTGCAGGATAATTAAAAAGTAAAGAATGTGTGATTCCCCTGATTCATTAATTTCTATTCACATTTATAGAATAGCCAACTAGTACATTGAATCTGATCACTTTGTATTTTATCTTAGGCTTTGTATAACTGTATATGATAATGTGTGTATTTCTGTCTTCCATGGAAAGCTGCACAAATATGTGAGAAATGTTCATTACACGGATGGAACCAAGATCCACTTTAATGAGAAGAATGAAATGCCAACTAATCTTTTTTTACACAGCATGCTTTTTGCTAACAGTTCACTTTTTTTTCTTACCACAATTTCCACTCTTCCTGGCCCAGACTATGTGCCTGAAACATTTCCCAATATGAGTAATCCTCGCTTCTGGAAAACCGGCAAAGTAAGAAATGACTTGATGTTTTCTGTTTATATTGTTTGCTGAGGAGGTCCATCATTTGGATTTATAGGGATCTTTTAGCCTTGTTTTAAGATATACTAGCAAATATGGATGTCCATGGAAGGGGTAATTTTTCGAGTCAGGGAGGATTGTTGATTGCAGTGATTTTGTGGATGTAGAAAATTTCTTACAAGATACAGTATTTATATTCCATTTTGTGTATAGATGTGTTATGGAATAAATCTTTGGAATATGTGACATGAGATATAATTATTAAAAGACAAACAGCAGCACTGAAATCAAGAGATTGTCAGTAATACATTCAATGGGACCCTCAAAACGTTTAGAATGTCCTTACATGTTATCACTTCTTGAAATATATAAAAGAAATATAAATGTTAAGAAAATAATTCTAACTGAGTGCCCCGTTGTGTTTTTCATGTTGCTGGTCAACATAAATATCATAGGAACCTGCAGAGCTCCTGGAGGTGTCTTCTGGATAAATGACCATGCAGGAAAACTTCTGCTAGTTGGTGACAGACACTCGTGAGGGCCAACCTGTCATGAACCTAGTGCCAACGACAATTAGAGTCCTCAAGACATGAGCAGAATATGGCGCTATAGGAAGATCAGTGACACAACAGGTGCAGAGAAGCTTGAGCTGGACAAGGCCAGTGAGGAGGGCTACACATTTGCCACCCTCCCTTCCCTGGTGGCCCAGGTTGAATGCTAGGATAAGGATCTATTTTGATTTTTTCAGGAAGACCCCATGCCATTTTTTCTTGTATTGTATATATATATTTATATATATATATATATATATATATATATATATATATATATATATATATATATATAAAAAATAGCAAATTACAGTTAAAAGTGGTAAAATTGGTCCATCGTCAAGGGGCACCTCAGGAATGGGGGGGGGGGGGGGGGCTTTGGTTCCCAAAGACCACCTTCCACAGAAAGAATGGGGGGGGGTTACTGATATAAGGGGGAAACCTTTATATCAGTGCCCCCTTATATTATTGTATTCACTCCCCCCTCAGACTTGCCTGGCGGCGCTGTCACTGACCTCCTCTCAGGTACACCGTGCAGGGCTCAGTTAGACGGCTCCAGGTTGGTGACTCTGGGTTTATCCTATAGTCTTCCCTCCACAGTCCACACATGTTTTACTTCTTCCATGACCCCCATCCTGGCGGCACTCCCACTTTTGACTCCTCTCCAGACTCCCCCTCAGAGACTGCAGACATGATATAAGACAAGAGATGGTCAGAGGTTGCGAACATGGTAAAAGAGATGGTTAGAGACTGAGGACAGGATACAAGAGATTGCTAGAGACTGAGTACATGATGCAAGAGATGGCTAGAGACTGTGGACATGATACAAGAGGTGGCTAGAGATTGAAGACATGATACAAGAGATAGTCAGAGACTGAGGACAGGATACACAAGATGGTCAGAGACTGAGGACAGGATACAAGAGATGGCTAGAGACTGAGGACATGATACAAGAAATGGCTAGAGACTGAGGACATGATACAAGAGATGGCTAGAGACTGAGGATATGATACAAGAGATGGTTAGAGACTGAGGACAGGATACAAGAGATGGTCAGAGGTTTGGGACATGATGCAGTAGGTGTCAGAGACTGCGGGCATGGTACAGGAGATGGTTAGAGACTGAGGACATCATACTAAAGATGGTCAAAGACTGCAGACATAGTACAAGAGATGGCCAGAGACGCAGACATGGTACAAGAGATGGCCAGAGACTGCAGACATGGTACAAGAGATCAATGCAGCCCCATCAGTGCCCATCAAATGCAGCTTTACAGTGCCCGTGAATGAAGCCTCACTGTGCCCACCAATTGTAGCCTCTCTGTGCCCACGACTGTAGCATCTCTGTGCCCACCACTGCAGCCTCTCTGTGCCCACCCCTGCAGCCTCTCTGTGCCACCCAATTTCAGCCTCTGTGTGCCCATCATTGCATAATCTGTGCCCACAGATTGCAGCCTCTGTGTGCCAGCCATTGCAGCCTGTGTGCCCACCAGTGTAGCCTCTGTGTGCCAGCCATTGCAGCCTCTGTGTGCCCACCATTACAGCCTCTGTGTGTCCACTATTACAGCCTCTGTGCCTACCAATTGCAGCCTCCCCATTTCCTGGATCACACACAGCAGCCTATGTATGGCACGGAGCTGGGTCTGTGTGTGTAAGGCGGCGCTGTAACAAGGTCCCGCCCCCTAGACTGGCTCGTGTGATAGGCGGAACACTGATTCAATCAGTGTTCCATCTAGAAGACTATAACACGAGCCGGTCTAGGGGGGCGGGTCTAGTATGGATTTGAGGGGGACTCAAAGCCAAAATAAAAAAAAATGGCATGGGGTCCCCTCTAAATTCATACCAGACCTGAATTGGACCGTTATACATTGGGGGGGGGGGGGACTCACACCGTTTTTTTTCCACAATTTCTTAGCAATTCCTTTTGCCCTGCTGACAGCTGATGACTCCTCAGTTGTTAAGGACGTGGTGGCCAGCTTCCCGGCCCGCTCTTTAGCAACCAGCTATACACTTTTGGTGCGTTTGCGGCGCATTTCTAAAATGCAAGGCAGGGCATGCATTTTCTGTGTAATTTGTCATGCGTTCGGAAAAGCACAGATGTGAATTGCTATCACAATTTGGATTAGCAGCAAGGATGGGAAGTGTTATCATAATGGGGGATTTTAATTATCCAGACATAGACTGGGCAGAGGGAACCACGCATTCATCTAAGGCTCGCCAGTTCCTAAATGTCTTGCAGGACAATTTTATGGGTCAGATGGTAGACGCACTAACTAGAAATAAAGCGTTACTGATTACCAACAATACAGACCTAATCACAGATGTGGAAATACAGGGCAATTTATGTAACAGTGATCACATGTCAATTGGCCTCAGTATAAATCACACAAATAGGAAACATAAGAGAATACAAAGACACTGCATTTCAACTTCCCTAAACTACAAACCTTGCTAGAAGGCATAAATTGGGATAAAATCTTAGGAACAAAGAACACGGAGGAGAGATGGGTTTGCTTTAAGAGCATATTAAATATGGGCATTAGCCAATGCATCCCATTGGGTAATAAATTTAAAAGAGCGAACAAAAGTCCTGGATGGCTTAACTCCAATGTAAAAATGCATATAAAAGCAAATATAAGATTAAGGGATCATCATCAGCATTCAGACTTTATAAAGAATGCAACAAGAAATGTAAGGGTGCAATAAGGACGGCTAAGATAGAACATGAAAGACACATAGTGGAGGAGAGCAAAAAAAATCCCAAGAAATTCTTTAAGTATGTAAACAGTAAAAAAGGGAGGGCAGACCATAATGGCCCCATAAAGAATGAGGAAGGACTGGTTACAAAGGATGGGGAGATGCCGAAGGTATTGAATTTATTCTTCTCCTCAGTCTTCTAAAGGGAATCGAGGGGCTTCAGTAACCAAAACTGCAGTGTTTATCCTCATGACACATCACAGGAAGCACCTCCATGGTTAACAGGAGACAGAATTAAAATTAGACTTGGAAAACTTAACATTAATAAATCACTGTGACCAGATGGCTTGCACCCGAGGGTACTTAGGGAACTCAGTCAAGTAATTGCCAGACCATTGTTCCTAATTTTTACTGACAATCTACTGACTGGTAGACATGTGCAATTCGTTTCGTTTTTCGTTTTTTTTCGTTATTTTCGTTCGTTAGTTTTCGTACGAATGAACGAATCGTTCGAATCGAACGAATCCGATTAACGAATCATTCGAATCGAATGAATCCGAAAAACAACGAAAATCCCAAAAAAACTAATTAGAAACAACGAATGTACGACTGAAGAAAATACGAAAAATTAAAACAGGAACAACGAAAATGAACGAAAAAATTCGTACATTCGTAAATTTTTTTTTTGTTGAATTGGTAATTTTCCGTGTCCCTTACAATGGTGCTGCTTCGAATAGATTGAACGAAAAAATTCGTACATTCGTAACTTTTTTTTTTATTTTTTCGATTCAGAATTTTCAGTGTCTCTTACAATGGCGTTGCTTAACGTGCTTCAAATGGATTGAACGAAAAAATTTGTACATTCGTAACTTTTTTTTTTCGATTTGTAATTTTCCGTGTCTCTTAAAATGTAATAATAGCATACACATTACATAAAATTATGAATTATGCTCCGATTACGAATCTACGAATGTTACGAATGTTACGAATGTTACGAATGTACGAATAAGTACGAATGCGTCCGAATTTCGAATAAACGAAAATTAAACTAACGAAAAAACGAATCAACGAAAAAATAACTCTTACGAATGTACGAATCGTTATAAATACGAACACCGACGACTTACGAATGTACGAATCGTTACGAATCAACGGAAACGAAAAAAACGAAACGAAAAAAAACAAATTTTTTTCGGAAACGAAAAAACTAAACGAAAATAAACAAATTTTTTTGTTGTGCACATGTCTACTGACTGGAATGGTACCAGCTGATTGGAGAAAAGCCAATGTAGCACCAATATTTAAAAAGGGCCCAAAATACATCCCTAGGAATTACAGACCAGTTAGCCTAACATCAATAGTATGTAAACTCTTGGAGGGGATGATAAGGGACTATATACAAGATTTTAGTAATGAGAACGGTATCATTAGCAGTAATCAGCATGGATTCATGAAGAATCGTTCTTTCCAAACCAATCTATTAACCTTCTATGAGGAAGTGAGTGAGTGAGTGAGATAACGGAAGGTCCGTAGATGTGTTGTTTCTGGATTTTGCAAAAGCATTTGACACAGTTCCCCATAAACATTTACTGTACAAAACAATATCCGTTGGCATGGACCAAAGTGTGAGTACATGGATTGAAAACTACCTACAAGGGCGAGTTCAGAGGCTGGTGATAAATGGGGAGTACTCGGAATGGTCCGTGGTGGGTACTGGGGTCCCCCAGGGTTCTATGCTGGGACGAATACTGTTTAATTTGTTCATAAACGACCTGGAGGATGGGGTAAACAGTTCAATCTCTGTATTAGCAGACAATACTAAGGGCAATAACTTCTCTGCAGGATGTGGAAACCTGAACAAATTAATTTGGTGGGTAACTACATGGAAAAATGAGGTTAAATATAGAAAAATGTAAAATAATGCATTTGGGTGGCAAAAATATGAATGCAATCTATACACTGGGGGGAGAACCTCTGGGGGAATCTAGGATGGAAAAGGACCTGGGGGTCCTAGTAGATGATAGGCTCAGCAATGGCATGCAATGCCAAGCTGCTGCTAACAAAGCAAACAGAATATTGGCATTGGTAAAAAGGAGATTAATTACAGAGATAAAACAATAATTCTCCTGCTCTACAAGACTCTGGTCCGGCTGCACCTGGAGTATGCCGTCCAGTTCTGGAGAGAGTACAAAGAAGGGCAACAAAGCTAATGAGTAAAGGTTGCGAGCACTGAACTTATTCTCTATGGAGAAGAGAGGCTTGAGAGGGGATATGATTTCAATATACAAATACCGTACTGGTGACCCCACAATAGGGATAACATTTTTAGAGTTTAGCAAGACTCGTGGCCACTCATTAAAATTAGAAGAAAAGAGGTTTAACCTTAAACTACGTAGAGGGTTCTTTACTGTAAGAGCAGCAAGGATGTGGAATTTCCTTCCACAGGCAGTAGTATCAGCGGGGAGCATCGATAGTTTCAAGAAACTATTAGATAAGCACCTGAACGACCACAACATACAGGGATATACAATGTAATACTGACATATAATCACACACATAGGTTGGACTTGATGGACTTGTGTCTTTTTATCGACCTTACCTACTATGTAACTATGAATGGAGCATTATTGTTCAGGTGTAAGCACACCAATTTCACTTTCAGGTCCCACGCTTAGTTATTTGGCTCTTTTTTTCCTGTGACACGCACGTACACGTGGCAAAGTAGCTCATGGGACATTTTGGCATGTTACAGGCTGCATGTTTTTTACTGTGCGGTTCAATGCATTTGTCACTCGTTTTTTCATGTGGCAAAGGTGTGTTTGCTTCTGTGTTTTGGTGTGCCGTTAACAATTGATGGCACTGAAAGTGCAACTAGTTAATTTTAGATGTATGAATGTGGTCATTCACTATACAATCTGATTGTACAATCTCCTTTAGATTAACCAAAACTATATAATAGGAGGACACACCATCTATCCAATCACTCTATATTCAATCAGGCAGGCCCCTGCACTACATACACTATATTACCAAAAGTATTGGCACACCTGCCTTTACACGCACACATGAACTTTAATGGCATCCCAGTCTTAGTCCGTAGGGTTCAACATCATTTGGTGGAGGGGGGATTATGGTGTGGGGTTGTTTTTCAGGGGTTTGGCTTGGCACCTTAGTTCCAGTGAAGGGAACTCTTAAGGCGTCAGCATACCAATACATTTTGGACAATTTCATGTGCCCACCAGTGCACAAAGCAAGGTCCATAAATACATGAATGAGTGAGTTTGGGGGGGAAGAACTTGAATGGCCTGCACAGAGTCCTGACCTCAACCCAATAGAACACCTTTGTGTAGTGATAAAATATGTAGTGGGTAGATGGATAGTAGTTATTAAAAGTATTGTTCCGCAGCAACCCAATTCTTCCAGAGAGATGCAAATTTATTGGCTTCCAACACAGAACAGTCTTGCAACAGATGATAAAAATCCAACAGAGTATATATGACAACGAATATTTTTCCTAGACCTGTGCTTTCATAATCACACACCCTCCTGAGACAATATAGACTGAACGCAAGGTTATATTCAGCTGCAGTCATAAACTGCCCTAATCTGCATTCTTGCATATTAACATCAACATAGCCCAGAGTCATTATCTGTTCCCTTTGATATGTGGAGTAATTCTTGTTTGGCCACTTCCCCTTTGATCAACAAGTCCCCTTTGATATGTGTAATTAGGTAACAGATAACATTGTCAACTGAAATCTGGCCTGGTCAATCTTGTACTGTATGTGTACATATATATAATACATATATATAATACAGTACATATATATATATATCGTATATGTACTGTATGTGTACATATATAAAATAATAATATAAAATCCCACATAAATCGGCCAACACATTACAACACTTTGGAAAGAATTAGATCAAATATTGCAAGCCAGGCCTCCTCGTCCAACATCAGTGCCTGACCTCACAAATGCTCTTCTGGAAGAATGGTCAAACATTCCCCTAGACACACTCCTAAACCTTGTAAACAGCCTTCCCAGAAGAATTGAAGCTGTTATAGCTGAAAAGGGTGGGCCAACTCAATATCGAACCCTATGGACTAAGACTGGGATGCCATTAAAGTTCATGTGTGTGTAAAGGCAGGTGTCCCAATACTTGTGGTAATATAGTGTAGTTGATGGTAGATCTAAAGGATATTGTATTGTGAGCTTTGCAGAACCCAGGACATACTTCTCCTATTTTAAATATTACAACTCTATCTACATAGGCTGTTATCTGATCGGTCAGCTCCTGCACACTCTGCCAAAGGAACGATCTATGGCTGTATATTTAGTGACAATGGTATTCACTGATTGCATAGGAAAACTGTGCACCTGATGAGGGGTGATAACGATGTGGGGGAGTAGGAGGGTGGATGATGCAGGGTGTGTACTAATGAGGTCAGCTGGTAAACTCCTTCCTGGGTCACATCCCAAGGTCTTTCCAGGAAGTAATGGAGAAATGTTTTTATACATCCAGCTAGACACTGAGGTAAGGGGTGTGTAAGATAAATAGAAAGCTTTTTTTAAGTCCGGAAAAGTAGTACATTAATGGTATATTGGTACATAGGGGAGCTGGAATTTAGAAGAAAAAAGTGAACTTTAATCAAAAATAGAGGCACTATCAACATACAACAGAAATCAATAAACAACACAAAATATTGAACCCTGAATGGATGTCAGACCTGCAGAATTCACCTTGAACCCATTGGAGAGGAAAACCTGAACCTCATTCCTATTTGTAACACCCCATACACACTATCAGTTTTTCTGCTGAGTTTTTTCCTTCAGATTTACCAAAACCATATAATACGAGGTCAAACCTTAGGAGTTTCAATTTGTATGCAATCAGGTAGGCCCTCGCACCACATGGTTTTGGTAAACCTGAAGGAAAAACTCAGCAGAAAAACTGATAGTGTGTATGGGGCTTCAGTTTGTGTAGCCTCATGAGAAATGATCAACATTTACATTACAATAATAATAATATCTGATTTCAGGCTCCGGTATCTCGGTGCTCAGATCCCTGTTTACCTGGCAGCAGAAAAAAGTTTGCATCTTCCATCCATAAATGCTGCTATGAGTGTGTCCCATGTCCAGAAGGAGAGATCTCCAACATTTCAGGTACAGTTTGTACACATTTTCCATGTTTTACCACTGCAAGTAAAGAAAGATACCTGTTGATCCTGCCAGAAATGTATTTTGCCTCAGTCCTGTTGTCAGCTGACAAGAATGGTATCAGCCCTGCCCAGTTATATTTTGCTACTGCTACTTATTTATTTCAGGTACTTATATAGCACCATAAATGTATGCAACACTTTACATATACACTTGTAGCGGCCATAACCCCTTGAGGGGCGGCCTTGATATTTGGGCTTACCAGTTACCTCCTTGTGGCTTGTCAGTGATTTTCTAGGGATTCCCAGGGTTAGTACCCAACGACTCCAGATGATGACACATAAAAGTCCCTTTCAAGGTTTTTATTTTGCAGTGGTAACATCCAACATAACACAGTCTCAGGTGGGAATAGAGGGCACAGGTGACAAAACTCAGGTACTTTGAACTGCTGACATCCACTGAATGTCTCTAATCAACCCAGAGAGTAGCCACTCCCAGCTGGGTGCTTCACTGCCGGATAAACCTCTAGCCAGAGCTCTAGCAGCCAACATGTGATCTGGAAACTTTGTAAAGTCTCTGCCACAGACTAGATTGTAACTGAAGATAAATAGGAACCTTTCTCACAGTACCTGGAACTCTCTATGTCTGCTTGGTGATACTGTGGAATTGTGGATTCTTTAGTGTCCATACAACTCAGCTCCTAGGCACTTACTGAGCAGCCAGCTTGTTGGCCCTCCTCCGAAGAGTCCTTCCCTGGTCACTTGTACGAGTTGCCGTGTCCCTCCAATACCGAGAGCACACCGGACCGCCTTTGAATCCTCCTTCAGTTACTGGGCCTCGGACTAGCCAGTTCCAAGACTCGGGAACAGACGGATCCCTGCCCCTGACCATGAGGGCCTGTGAGGCTGGTCGGATTTAGGTCTAGTATGGATATAAGGGGAACCCCGCGCCAATTTTTTTTTAAAAATGGCGTGGGGGTCCCCCTCAAAATCAGGTCTGGTATGGATTTTAATGGGAATCCTGCGCCAATTAAAAAAAAATGGCGTGGGGGCCCCCCCAAAATCTATACCAGACCCTTATCCGAGCATGCAACCTGGCAGGCCACAGGAAAAGAGGGGGGCGATAGAGCGCCCCCCCTCCTGAACCGTACTAGGCCACATGCTTTTTTTTGCATTGATACATGTCCCCTGGGGCAGGACCCGGTCCCCAAACACTTTTTATGACCATGCATATAAGCCTTTAAAATTAGCACTTTTGATTTCTCTCATGGACAATTCATTATAGCCGCAAGTACTTTTAAATGACTTTTTTTTCCTTTAGAAATTTAATTTTGCTCTCGGACTGTTCTAAACACGGGAAAAATGCACCAATTTACAGGCATACTATAGACACAATATTTCACTTTTATTGTTTCACTTTAAGCATTATTAATATCACTGCTCCCGAAAAAACTGCCATTTTAAAACTTTTTTTTGCATTGATACATGTCCCCTGGGGCAGGACTCAGGTCCCCAAACACTTTTTATGACAATACCATGCATATAAGCATTTAAAATTAGTACTTATGATTTCTCCTATAGACTTTTAAAGGGTGTTCCGCGACTTTCGAATTTGCCACAAACACCCCAAATTGTTCGCTATTCGGCGAACAGGCGAACACCCGATGTTCGACTCGAACTTCGGGCTCATCCCTAGGGGGGAATATTAAGCGTGGTTTTAGAAAGCACAATCTATCCAGGTACTGTCACGCACCTGGTGGGTGAGCCTGACGTGCGGAGGAAGGCCTCTCGTATGGCTCCGGTTCGTGAGACGCTAATAGTGAGACAGAGGGCTCAGGAACACGGTGGGGTAAGACTGCCTTGATCAGTTCAGAAGCCTGTACCAGTAGAGGCCAGGGGTTTACGAGCAGGATGCTGAAACACAGCAGGTAGCAGGCTGAAGAGTCGACAGGTAGCTGGTAGATTTGGCTGAGGTGCACCACCGGGAACTGGAGCTTGTTGCAGGCTGGCGGCCCGAGCAGGGTCAGACAGGCAGGGTTGGCAACAGACGGGCGGATCAGGCAGAGAGAGCAGACAGGAGCGTAGTCGGGTCACATGCGGGGTTCAGCAATGGGTAGGCAGATAGGCAAGACCGCAGGCAGAGACTTAACCGGGTCACAAGCAGGTTCGGCAACAGACATCAGGTAACAGGACCTGGAGACAGAGATCAGTCTGTGGAAGCCAGAGATCAGGGCAGGACACAGGCAGGGGTAGTCAGGAGCGAGCCGGTTCGGTATCAGAAGTCACAAACACAGAAATCAGGTTTTAGGTAATGCTGTAGACCAAGCAGCAGCTTGTCAGTCTTGAAGTTCCGTTTAAATAAACTAACTGGCGACAGTTCTGGCAACAGGTGCGCGTGCCAACGCGCGCGCCTATGCACGATCGCACACGCGCATGCGCATTTGCAGAAGCGCCAGTGGTTGTTCTGGAAACTCTTGGTTGGCGCCTGCGCACAGGTATGCGCCCGGGGACGGCAGCTGTGGTCTGCAGATGTCTTCCCTGACAGGTACTATGCAAAGTACCATGATAAGAATCTTAAAGGTACCCTTTTTTGGCTTTGGATAAGACATTATCCTATTGGAGGGGGACAAAGATGGCGCTGCAGGATTATAAAAAGATATGCGTGGTGACACGATCACCTGGCAAATCCCCAGGCGATGTTCTTTTGTGATGAAACGCGTAGGGTGGAGCCTACGACGATGACTCATCGCGCTTCACCTCTCAGGAGTTTGACAGACAAGCAAACCAGGAAGTAAAGCATACCATGAAGTGTAAAAGCAAACCAGGAAGTGAAAAGTACCATTCTATAAAACAAGAAGACCGAGCACTGGGGCGATCACAATCATTAGGACACGTCTCTCCTGGGCTCCGGGTCACGGGTGTTAGCAGTGTGCAGGGTGGAGAGGGTCTCATGGAATCATGGGGGTCCATTCGCCGGTACCGCGGCTCCCATGTTGCTGTATGTCTGTCTACTCGATCTGTTAGTCTAGCCGTCACTCCATAACCTCTACATCCTTAATTCTGGTGTAAAGATCAGATAATGATGGGGGGTTTCGTTGTTTCCAGTGGAGGGATACTAAACACCTGGCTGCCATTAATATTTGTGTGGCCAGCTTTTTGGCTAGTCCAGAGAATGTGGGGGGAGGGAGGCCCAGTAAAAAGAACTTAGGGGAAAGAGGGATATCTACCTTAAATAGCCAGTGGAGGAGGTCCCGGGCCATGCACCAGTAGGGCTGGAGGGATGGACAGCTCCAGGAGATGTGGTATAGCGTGCCCCAGTCTTGGAGACACCTCCAGCAGCGATCCGATGCCTATGGGTATATAGCATGCAGGCATGATGGAGTTAGGTACCAGTAAAAGATCACCTTATATGTGTTCTCTTTGTAAAGTATGCGATATAGAGCTCTTGGCCGCCCATCTCCATATAGTGGCCCATTGTTTGCGGGTTAGTTCCTCTCTGAGGTGTTCCTCCCATCTACGCATGTATCTAAGTTTCCCCCTAGTGACCATATCATATGAGTTTAGAAATTTATATATGTCTGAGGTCAGTCCTTTCTGTGTGGGGCCCGAAAGGAAATTGGAGGTTTGGGGTGATGGTGAGTGCATAGTGCCATATCTGGAGGTAGCCAAAGAAGACCCTACGGGAAAGCTCGCGTTTAGCTCTGAGTTTGTCGAAGGGTAGCAAGATCCTAGACACTGGATCCACCAGGTGTCCATAGTGAAAAAGTTTCCTCTGCAGGAATCTGAGAGGTTAAGGTGTCGGACAGTTTAGGGTTGTAAAGCAAGGCTCTTACCAGAGAGGCCTCAGACTGTAGGGGGTGCTGCGGTTTAACTGCCTCCAGATGTGTGTAGTACATGGTATGTAGTAGCTTTGGAGGTGTGGAAAGGCCAAACCCCCATCACTTCTGGAGGTAAAAATTATGGAGCGGGCTATTCGATGATGTTTGTAGTTCCATGTAAAGGCCACTTACTCTTAATTGGGTGTGGAGTTGGATGTTTCTAATGTGAAGGATTATCACTTTCTCCTCACTAACAGCCTTTTCATCTATACCAAGCACTGATATTTGTTTTACTTTCACCTATGGACTGCATATTTGGGACTCTTCTTCAGTCTTTTATTCTAAGCCTTTTTTCACTTGTAAATTTTCAATATCACAAGTGCTGCACCAATTTTGTATTTTATATCTGTTGAGTTAGTATTATGCCCCGTACACACGGTCGGAAAATCCTACCACAAAATCCATCGGATTTTTTCCGACTGATTTTTTCCGACACTGGTGTTGCATACACACAGTCGGACAAAGTTGTCGGGAAATCCGATCATTCTGAACGTGGTGACGTTTGTTGCCTACGACGGGACTACGTAGAGGCTAGTAGCCAATAGCTTTGGTCTTGTAATGTGATCTGAGCATGCGTGGCACTTTGTCCGTCGAGATTTCGCTACACACGATCGGAAAAAGTCCGATAGGACTTTGTTGTCGGAAAAATTGAGAGCAGGAGATAAAACTTTGAAAATCCGACGGAAAAAGTCAGATGGAGCCTACACACGGTCGGAATTTCCGACAACATTGTCCGATAGGACATTTTCCGTCGGAAAATCCGACCGTGTGTATGGGGCATTAGACTTTCGGGTGCTAGCAGCTGTGTTTATATATTTTTTTTGCATACCCATAACTCTTGCTGCCCCTAAGCCCTTACAAGTTTACTTGTTTTAAAGAATGACCACACTTTGGGCCCATTTCCTTAGAGTGCACTTTAAGTTAATGTAGCTTAATACAAATGTTATATTGATATTAAGGTTCATTCACATTGTTCACTGCTACTTTGCTCATTAACCCTAGTTAAAGCTAAGGAACTGGTTATCCTTTATTTAGGCATAGTTCTCATTCTGTGTAGATGATTGTTATCTAATTTACTTGAGTGAGCCTATATTATTTCTTCAGTTTAAGTAGTTCCAATACAACAGCTTGCTTACCTCTATACATGTGCATGTGTGCATTTACTTCAGTAATCTCCAGCCAGGTGTGGGGTATTTTTACACCGTGTATGTTCCTGGGGTTGAGGAGGTTTTCTCAACTTAACCAGCTATGCCAGAGGGGCAGAGGTTGTAGTTGGAGTCGAGGCACAGAACATGGAACCCAAATTTACTAAGCGGCTTCTTGGAGGGTCGCGCTACACTAGGATGGATAAATTGTTTACCACCTTGAGGAATAGCCAGGTGGTATCCAGTTGATCTTGTGTCCTGAACGGCTGGGCATACAAGTCATACTCCATGACAGTGACCTCTAAACCTGTAACAATCAGGCTCTAGTCCATAAATGGGGGCATCCACCAGTGGACTTGGCATGACCATAGACCCTGGTTTGCTGGGACCTTGTATTGACTGTCCCGGAAGCCACTACTTTAATGGCAGCCTTAGTTCTTAATGCTCCCACGCAACTGCGTCCACCACAACATCATGAAAATAGATGGCGAGTTGCACTCTGAAGGCTGGCCCAGTCAGGAGGGCCCTGCAGGAGCAAATCAATCCTATTACTAACTGGTTCCTCAATAGGTTATCTGAGTCAGTGATAACAGCGCAGCCATGTGCATCCTTCTTCTTCATTCATTTAAAGAGGTTCTGGAGTGTAACTAAAAAAATGAGTGATGCTCTCATCCTCCTGCTGCCTCCAAACAAATAATCTGTGCCTCAATCCTGTGACTGTCACGTTCTCTCTGAACTGGCCCTCCAGGCATGTCACTATTTATTCAAAGGTGGCCCAGTCCTCTTCCGGCAAGAGCCATCACTGCTCGGCTAGTGTCATTCTCCAAGGAGTTAATAGCCAGCTCCACGATCAGCCGGGTGGGAACCTGATACAGGAACGCAGCACTTTCTAATTTCTCTTCCCTCTCAGCCAGAGGAATATACCAGCTGTGCCATGATGGTTCCTACTCTTCCTTCTGCACCTGCTGCTGCGAAGGGACATATGCTGCCCCCAAGTGCAAGGAGGTTCAGTGTGGTGCTGCGTCAGTAAACACTGACAGCCCAGTTGTAGAAAACAGAACTTGTCTTAATGTCAGAGTTCAGTAATTCACAAAAAACCTGGTTGGAAGGCACCTGACCGGGAACAATCACAGAAGCAGAGCAGGTCTCAGAGGTGTCAACAGCTTCTGTCTTGAGGTATGGACTATGGTCTGGTCAGTCCTGACCCAAATGGGGAGGTTTCCAGGAAGAACGGTGTGTGTCTATCCTTTCCCTACTTTTCTTGAACCTATTCCTGCCACTAAGTCTGACGGACAATACACCGGACTTTTGGAACGTGACTCGAGGTACGACGGGACTAGAGAAGGAAGTCAATCTCGCCGCTTTGATTGGCAAGATTGACACCTTGCGAGCCCCATTGCCTGGTATGGATTTTGAGGGTAACCCCTTACGCTGAAAAAACGGCGTGGGGGTCCCCCCAAAGTCCATACCAGACCCTTATCCAAGCACGTGGCCCTGCCGGTCAGGAAAGGGGGTGGGGTCGAGCGAGCGCCCCCCCCCCCCCTCCTGAGCCACCCCAAAGCACCTTGACCCCATGTTGATGAGGACAAGGGCCTCTTCCCGACAACCCTGGCTGTTGGTTGTTGGGGTCTGTGGGCGGGGGGCTTATCGGAATCCGGGAGCCCCCTTTAATAAGGCTAGACCCCGGGCCCCCACCCTATGTGAATGAGTATGGGGTACATGGTACCCCTACCCATTCACCTAGGGAAAAAAAAGTCAATAAAAAAACACACTAGACAGGTTTCTAAAGTAGTTTATTAGGAAGCTCCGGGGGTCTTCTTCCGACTTCGGGTGTCTCTCCGTGCTTTCCAGCCTCTTCTCCCGCTCTCCGGTTGTTCTGCCGGGCTCCTCCGCTATCTTCTGCCAGCTCTTTTACTAGCGTTGGCCCGGGCTTCTGGTTCGCCGTCACTTCCACCGCTGTCTTTTCTTCCTTCTTCTCTTCTTCCGATGTTGACACAATGATCTCTCCCGCTGTAATGCGGTGGACACGCTGCGTAACGACTTATATAGGCATAAGGGGCGGGGTCACCGGGTAATGTCACCCGGCGACCCCACCCCTTATGGTGTCACAGTCCCAGCATGCCCTGGGACTTGACGTCATAAGGGGCGAGGTCACCATGGGACATCACCCAGTGACCACGCCCCATGCCTATATAAGTCGTCGCACATGCCGCACAAGCCACTACAGCAGGAGAGAGCGTTGTGTCAACATCAGAAGAAGAGAAGAAGAAGGAAGAAGAAGAAGGAGAAGAAGAAGGCGGAGGTGGCGGTGGAAGTGGCAGCGACGGCGAGGACAAACCAGAAGCCTGGGCCAATGCTAGTAAAAGAGCTGGAATAAGATAGTGGAGGAGCCCGGCAGAACAACCGGAGAGCGGGAGAAGAGGCCGGAAAGTGCGGAGAGATCCTCAAAGTCAGAAGAAGACCCCCGGAGCTGCCTAATAAACTACCTGTCTAGTGTGTTTTTTTATTGACTTTTTTTCCCTAGGTGAATGGGTAGGGGTACTATGTACCCCATACTCATTCACATAGGGTGGGGGGCTCCCGGATTTCGATTACCCCCCCGCCCGCAGACCCCGACAACCAATGGCCAGGGTTGTCGGGAAGAGGCCCTTGTCCTCATCAACATGGGGACAAGGTGCTTTGGGGTGGGGGGGCGCAGGGCGCCCCCTCCCCAAAGCACCCCCCCCCCATGTTGAGGGCATGCGGCCTGGTATGGCTCAGGAGTGGGGGGGGGCGCTCGCTCGTCCCCACCCCCTTTCCTGAGTGGCCGGGCTGCATGCTCAGATAAGCGTCTGGTATGGACTTTGGGGGGGGCCCCCAACGCTGTTTTTTCGGCGTAGGGGGTTACCCTTAAAATCCATACCAGGCGACAGGGTGTCAATCGTGCAAGGTGTCAATCTCGCCGATCAAAGCGGCAAGATTGACTTCCTTCTCTAGTCCCGTCGTACCTCGAGTCACATTCAAAATGAACGGACTTTACTCCATGTGTGTGGGCAAGTCCGTTTATTTGGAAAGTCCGTGGGACCTGCATACAGACGGCGGACTTCCCGACAGGAACTGGGTCCGGCGGAAGATTTAAAACATGTTTTAAATCTAGGTCCAGCAGACTTTTGGATAGAAAAGTCAGCTGGAGCCCACACACGATCAGAATGTCCGCCGGACTATGGTCCGCCGAAAAGTCAGATCGTGTGTACGTGGCATCAGGGATACAATGGGCAACAAAAGTAGAAGTGAATGTACAATCACTTAATAGGCTTGCTTTTATAGATCCCCCAGTTTAACTTAATAGAACACTCACAGAGGGCTAACACTGTGAGCTATATACATCCAAATTCACCGCCGAGCAACAGAAAATAGATCAAGTGGTTAGTGTGCCACTATGAGCTTGGTGGTCAGGCATGAACAAAAGAGCAAGTCTTATCCTAGCTTTTTGTAGCCTACATATATATAGGACACAGTATGCACCTTAGATCTGCCAGACATCAGTGAGGCAGATGATCATGTAGACTCTGGCTTGGCCCATTAGTTCTTGATCGCCCATCGGTCTTCTTTGTTAGTGGTTGTAGAAGGCTGTAGCCATCTGTTTGAACGCTGATGCGGTGTCCACTGCATTTGTGGGCACGTGGAGGTTCAAGTCTTGCAGTAAACAGAGCCAGTGATCTAGATTGAATTGTGGGATCCTCAGGTGTTTCAAAGTAGGAGGAACATCTGTCATGGAACGGATCAAGAATGTATCCATACCCTTCCAGACTATCAGGTGCAGCGGTTACCCCCACTGATAAGTAGCACCAATCTCTCAAAGCTTATCCAAAAATGGTTTCAGGATCACCTGCTATGATATTGGGTCTGGGATTAAAAGTACCATTTCTGTCTTTGCAGATGACACCAAGCTATGCAATGGAATAACATCCTTACAGGATGTCTCCAATTTACAAGCCGACCTCAATGCTCTGTCTAATTTGTCAACTATGTGGCAAATGAGAATTGATGTTGATAAGTGTAAAGTTATGTACAGTACTTTGGGGCTAAGAATTTGCATGCACCATACATACTAGGGGGAGTACAACTGGCAAAATCCATAGTGGAGAAGGATCTGGGGGTTTTGGTAGATCATAAGCTTAATAATAGCATGCAATGCCAAGCTGCGGTTTCCAAAGCGAGCAAAGTCCTTTCTTGTATTAAGAGACGTATGGACTCCAGAGAGAGAGATATCATTTTGCCCCCCTGTACAAATCATTAGTAAGACCTCACCTGGAATATGCAGTTCAGTTTTGGGCACCAGTTCTCAAAAAGGATATCGGGGAACTGGAAAAAGTGCTGAGAAGGGCAACCAAACTGATAAGAGGCATGGAGGAGCTCAGCTATGAGAAAAGATTAGAGAAACTGAATTTATTCTCTCTTGAGAAGAGGAGATTAGGGGGATATGATCTCCAAGTGGTCCATATAGTGAACTTGGTGTTGAGCTATTCAGTTTAGGACATCACATAGGATAAGGGGGCACTCTTTACATCTAGTGGAAAAGAGATTTAATCTCCAAATACAGAAAGGTTTCTTCACAGTAAGGGATGTGAAAATGTGGAATAGACTACCTCTAGAGTTTGGTTTGGCCAGCTCAGTAGATTGCTTTAAAAAAGGCCTGGATTCTTTCCTAAATGTGCAAAATATAACATTTATAGGTAAAGTTGATCCAGGGAATATCCGATTGCCTCAGGAAGGATTTTACCCTGCTGGAGCAAATCGGATCATGCTTTCCTTGGGTTTTTTGCCTTCCTCTGGACCAACTGTGGGTTTAGGATTGTACCAACCAGACTAATTATGTAACTATGTTTTCTCAGACGCTCTGACCCAGATGCTCATTGTGTTTGTATTCTCCTTCCTGCAGACAGTGAAAACTGCATGAAATGTCCTGATGATGAATGGCCAAATGAGAAGAAGGATCGGTGTGTTTCAAAATTAGTGGAATTTCTCTCCTACACTGATGATACAATTGTTACAGTATTTTCAGCTGTCTCCATCCTCTGTTGTCTTCTGACTGGTTTAATATTGGGGTTATTTATACATTACAGGTACACCCCCATTGTTAAAGCTAATAACCGGAACCTGAGCTATCTTCTCCTGGTCTCCATCATGTTGAGCTTCCTCTGCGTCTTCTTGTTCCTTGGCCACCCATTAGATGTGACCTGCATGCTGCGTGTAACCTCTTTTGGTGTCATCTTCTCAGTTGCTGTCTCTTCTCTACTTGCCAAAAGTATCATGGTGTGTATTGCTTTTAAAGCCACCAAACCCGGGAGTCCCTGGAGGAAATGGATGGGAACAAAACTGCCCAATTGTATCATTTGTGTCTTCTCACTGGTTCAAGTAAAAATCTGTGTTGCTTGGTTGTCTATTTCTCCCCCCTTCCAGGATCAGGACACTCACTCTTATCAGGGAAAGATCATCATTCAGTGTAATGAGGGTTCAGTTATCGGCTTCTACTCTGTCCTGGGATATATGGGGCTTCTGGCAGCTGTGAGTTTCATTATAGCTTTTTTAGCCAGAACATTACCGGACCGTTTTAATGAAGCCAAGTACATCACCTTCAGCATGCTGGTGTTCTGCAGTGTCTGGATTTCCATGATTCCGGCCTATCTGAGCACCAGAGGGAAATACATGGTGGCTGTGGAGGTGTTTGCTATAATTGCATCAAGTACTGGACTTCTTGGCTGTATATTTTTCCACAAATGTTACCAAATTCTGTTCAGACCTGACCTAAATATAAAAATAGTTATCCACTAATATTTATGGAGGAACACTGGGTTACCAGTAGTTATATTTTTATCTCTATTGTTGTTAATTTTAGTATTTTGATTGCATATTGAGAATGAACATTATTACATTGAAACTTTTAATCTACTGGAGAGGTAGATGGAGAGTCTACCTTTTGCTCTCTTGAAGAACTAAGGACACCGCTGGTATCTGACACTTTGGGTTTGTTGGAAACCTTGCCCCCTGCTGGGTGTAGTGGTTCCTTCCACCGGCTGTTACATCACTACAGAACAAAGTAGTTACTTAGTGAGGAGGAATCACGGAGTCCAGAGGGGAACAAAACCATCACAAAGTGTCAGATACCAGCACCACCCATCGCTCTTCAAGTTTGTAAAATTTTTACTCACCACCTTCCAGAAAGGTAAATATTAAACACGTTCTTTTATAAGCTGCTTGTAATATCATAATTCATATTTATTATTGTATACAGATGTATCCAGCTATAAAATAAATTAATTTGGCTTGGTGTATTCTCCAATAATTTGTAACATTAGTTGAAGCTGATGAGAACATGTTCTCAGTAAGTTCACATTTTAAGTGATGAGTTGACTTCATTTTCTTTCCAATAGTTTTTATTGACTTTATAAAACAGTAGAGGGGTACAGAAGGATGGAGCCTTACAAATTACAGCAGCATGAATGACAAGAGCAGAATTATGAAGAAAAGCAGTCATTCAATCAGCAGGTGAGGTCAGAATTAGTAGACTGGAAATAAGCTTACAGCCAGTAGTGTTGGTTTAGAACCAATGTCTTCATCCTGGGGATGTAGGAGGAAAGGGGGAGGGGTATTTGGAGGGAGGAATAAAGATTGGGGTAAAGCCTGGGTAGAAGGGGGTATAGGGATGGAGGATTAAGGATTGAGGTTAAGCCTGGGTAGTAGAGGGAGACAGTGGGGGGAGGGAGGGTAATCAAATAAGGGAGTGAACTAATCAAACAAGGAAATAGTTCCAGTCAGTAAGAGAAGGCAATGTAGGTACATGTCATCAATCCTATACAGTACAGGTTGGGTTATTTAACCATATGGACCAAGATAGAGCATATTTTTGGTAGTAGTACATTTTTTGATGCTAGTATTTTTCCCTTTTCAGACTGATAGTTTAAGTCTCTAATGCCGCATACACACGATCGGAATCCTCGTCGGAAAAAACTCTGACGGTTTTTCCGACGGAATTCCGCTCAAGCTGTGTTGCCTACACATGATCACACCAAATTCCGACGGTCAATAACACAGCGGCATAAAACACGTTTGACAGCACTATAAAAGGGAAGTTTAATGCTTCCGAGCATGCGTCGAATTGTTTCCAAGCATGCGTTGGAATTTTGCGTGTCGGAATTGCATACACACGATCGGAAAATCCGATAGAAATATTTCCATCGGAAAAATTGAGAACAGGTTCTCAATTCAAAGTCCGTCGGAAATTCCGACAGAAAAAGACCGTTGGGCATACACACGGTCGGAAAATCAGATGAAAAGCTCCCATCGGACTGTTTCCATCGGAAATTCCGACCGTGTGTACGCCGCATAAGAGTGTTGAATATACTGGGTTGTGAAATGAAATTCAAAAGTCTAACAACATTGGGTCTAGTTGTAAAGAGTAGGTACAGAACCCTGAATTTTGCATTCAGGGGTATTTGTTCAATACCTGAATGCAGTAATGCAAACGTAGAGTCAGGTAAGGTCCGAGTGCCTATAATATTAGAGGTGTAGAGTTTTGTGGGTACTGCCAAAAATGTAAATACTGTATTTAGCGCCATCGTCCCTTGAATCAGATAATAGAAGGATAGTGTAACCAGGAGGGGATTTTTTAGGTGCGTTTTGCAAACTACTGTTAAAAATAAAAAAGCTTTAATTTACAAAATACGATTTAAAAGACATAGGTACAGTATTAAGTAAGTACACCTGTCACATTTTGTAACTATTTTATTCTATCTTTTCATGTGACAACACTGAAGAAATGACACTTGTCTACAATGTAAAGTAGTGAGTGTACAGCTTGTATAACAGTGTAAATTTGCTGTCCCCTCAAATTAACTCAACACACAATCATTAATGTCTAAACCGCTGGCAATAAAAGTGAGTACTTTATAGGTCACTTACTTGGGTTTAATCTGTTGGCAATATGGGGATCCTATTTGTTCTCTGGATGGTATAGATGTGATAAGGGGTTTATTTAAAATGCTGATGATCATTGATGACGAGCAGCCAGCCTTTTGCATGGCCCTCTTCTGAAGAGTCATCCCCTGGTTGCGTTCACAGTTGCTGGGCCTCTCCAAAACCCAGACCACCTTAGAATCCTCCTTCCAGTTACTGTGCCTCGGGCTAGCCAGCCCGAGTCTCGGAAACAGATGAATCCGCACCCCAGGCCATGAGGGCCCCTGAGGGCTGGTCAGGAGGACCAGGACCAAACAGACAGAAATATCTTCTGGACCGGAACCTCGAAGCACGTGACCTCAGTACCTTAAGTGCCTCCTCCCAGAATGCACAGCGAGGCAACACACTCACTGCTTGGTTCCGAGAGAGATTGGCACCCAATGCGTCCAACCGGACCGAGTTCTTGTGATTGCCAGAGGTGACACCTATGGCCAAGCAGAACACAGTGCAATCCAGCCAAACTGATACTGAGACCATAATTTAGAACAATTAACCCCAAAACCCAACTATGGTTTTAGGAACATTTAAATTTACAAAACATATAGCGCATGCTCATTAGGAGCCCGGTGCTACATAAGAGCTATTTAGTCTTCTTGCATTTATTGATACAACTTTGAAGGTCATAGTATGGGAGTATGTACGTGGTGAATCTTGTGCTTATGTGTCTTAAAAAAGACGAACAGTACCTTTGGAGGTTCAGACACCATGTAGAGGTTGTGTTGATTTTGAAAAGAAGGATTGTCTGTGGTAGAGTGTAGAGAGTAGTATGAAGAATTTTGGTCCATTAGGTGATATTGATGAGGAAAAAGGCAAGTAGCGATGACATCCAAGGCCACCTCATAACATTATCATCTACACAACAGGAATGTAGGGTGACCCCTACATAATTCCCACAATATGCCCAGATCTAATTTTTTCTTTCTTTTAAGATTTCATATCAACAGGGTCTCCCTGTCCCCCAAGGACTTTCCCGGGTCTTAAACGAACCCTTGGAAAAAAGGAAGATATCATGGTTCTACATGACCTTCAGAACTGCCCAGTGCCTAATCCCCCATTACCATGGGAACTCCTAACCAAGTGGACTACATTCTTAAATCTCTCTGAGGAGGCCTGGTTAACCCTTCAGCAGAGCTGGCTACACACAAAACAATCCACTATAATTTATTTTCCCTCCTTCCTTCCCTTTAAAAAACATACTCAGGACACACCAAGCCTTTAATATACCTTTAAAGATCCCACTGATGGCCTTGACTGTTGTCCTAAATGCAAACTAGACCCCCCAACTTTACTAATCTGATGTGGAAATGTCCAACCATTGTAGGTTACTGGGGACTGGTCATCTCATATATATAGGGCCTTGGGTAACACAGACAGCTCCCTTCTACATATATCCTCTGTAAGCACATGGATAGGGGATGTAGACATAACCACTTGAAGACCAGGCCTTTTCTGGTACTTTTTGTTTACAAGTTTAAATCAGAAAATTACTTATAATCCCTAAACATTATACATATATTTTTTTAACAGAGACCCTGGGCAATAAAAAGGTGATCTTTGCAACTTTTTGTTACATGGTACTTGTGCAGCAGGTTTTCTAACAATTTTTTTTCGGAAAATATAGACTTTAATACATTTAAAAAATAAAAAAACACAATATATGCCCCAATTACTGTAGATACCTAACATGTCATGCTTTAAAATTGCGCATGCTCGTGGCATGGTGACAAACTATGGTATAGTAAATCTCTATAGGAGACCTTTTAAATGCCTTTACAGATTACCTGTTCAGAGTTACAGAGACTCTAGAATTATTGCTCTCGCTCTAACATACGCACATGTGTGGTGCGAACACCATTTACATATGCATGTGCGACTTACGTATGTATTTACTTCTGCACGCGAGCACGAAGGGATGAGGGTGCTTTAAAAAAAAAATGTATTATTTATTATTTTTACACGGCCGCTTGAATTTTTTTTTATCACTTTGATTCCTATTACAATGAATGTAAAAATCCCTTGTGGTAGAAATAAGGATTGCAGGTACTCTTGACTATGATCTAGTCTATCACCCCCTCTGTGACCAGCCAGCCGCACAGTCAGATCGTTTCTAAGGTGCGCCGGTGGAAACGGTAAGCCTGAGAAACACAGGCGAGTGGCGGGAGGGGGTGGGGACGTCCCCTCCTGCGTGCTTTGGAAAGCGATCAAGTGACTAATGATCACTTTCTTGAGAAAGCCAGCCACCGACTGAGAAAAAAAATTGCTTCAGCCACAACCCTGGTATACCAATTGCAAACTGCAACGTATAAATACTGTACGTATTGCGGTTGGCAAGTGGATATCTGGAGCATTTTGTACTGCTAATGCATGTATACTTGTACTATTCACTAGCCAATTTATGATAAACGCTCATATGCTGTAATCGTTGTTTTTTTATGACAGCATAGTGTACTGAAATGTGTTTGATAGTTCTGTGCCCTCTATGCCCACATCCTATAGTCTATATACACAGCATCAAAAACAATGTGTAGTCATTGGACTGTTTAGGGGCATATAGAAATAGACACTACATCAATGATTACCCGTACTAATAAAAAATTGAATTTATTATACACAAAGATTCTTTAACCACTTGCCGCCCGCCATATAGCAGAATGACGGCGGCAAAGTGGTTTCAATATCCTGACCAGACGTCATATGACATGATCAGGATATTGAGCCACTGTGCGCCCCCGGGGGCGTGCATCGCGTTGATCGTTGTTGCAGGGTGTCAGTCTGATACCCCGCAACTATGATTTCGGTAAAGAGTCTTCGACGGAGACTCTTTACCATGTGATCAGCCGTGTCCAATCACGACTGATCACAGTGTAAATAGGAAGAGCCATTGATCGGCTTTTCCTCACTCACATCTGTCAGACGTGAGTAGAGGAGAGCCGATCTGCTGCTCCTCTGACAGGGGGGTCTGTGCTGATCAATTATCAGCGCAGCCCCTCGAGGATGCCCACGCTGGACCACCGGGGATGCCACCAGACCACCAGGGATGCCAAACAACAGGTATGCCACCCTAGACCACCAGGAATGCCAGTCCGTGCCCACAGTGGATGCCAATCAGTGCCCACAATGGATGCCAATCAGTGCCCACAATGATTAACATCATCAGTACAATACTTTACACTACAATGCCACCTATCAGTGCCCATCCGTGTCACCTATCAGCGCCCATCCATGCCGCCTATCAGTGTCCATCCGTGCCGCCTATCCATGCTCATCCGTGCTGCCTATCCATGCCAATCCGTGCCTATTTGTGCCACCTATCAGTGCCTATCCATGTTGCATATCAGTGCCACCTATCAGTGCCCATCAGTGCCGCATATCAGTGCCACATATCAGTGCCCATCAATGCCACCTCATCAGTGCCACTTCATTGGTGCCACCTCATCGGTTCCCATCAGTGCCGCCTTATCAGTGCCCGTCAGTGCAGCCCCATCAGTGCTCATCAGTGAAGGAGAAAACTTACTTATTTACACAGTTTTGTAACTGAAAAAAAAAACATTTTTTTCAAAATTTTCGGTCTTTTTTTATTTGTTTAGCAGAAAATTAAAATCCCAGAGGCGATCGAATACCACCAAAAGAAAGCTCTATTTGTGGGAACAAAATGCAAAAAATTAAGTTTGGGTACAGTGTAGTATGACCGCAGAATTGTCATTCAAAGTGCGACAGCACTGAAAGCCCAAAATTTGTCTGGGCAGGAAGGTGTATAAGTGCCCTGTATTGAAGTGGTTAAAATACATGCCCATTATGGAGTTCACACATTTGCATCCAACAATCCACATGCCGGCTCCATGCCTTTCAGATTATTTTGTTCAGGAGAACATATGAATAATATCAGTATAATGGAACCCAATTAAAAAATCAAGGATATACATGGTCTGCTGGGATCAACTTAGTGTGAAGCATCTTTTCCACAGAGGGGCCAACACGGGGGAACAGTCAAAGAACATCAGATCCCTGCCCAGGGATGCCAACATTTATACAAAGCCCTGTATTATTTAGATCTCCGAAAAGTTGCCTCTCTTATTTTCTGCGGTAGACTAGTAATGCAACAATACCCATACAATGTCCATTTGGTGATTTAGGTGATTAACCAATTAAGAAGTATCATGGATACTCCAGCGTATCCCAGTAAAATCCCATAATTGTATAACCTTGATTTTAAGACATTGGGTTCCTTTATACTGATATTATTCACATTTTCTCCTGAAGAAGATCATTTGAAATGCGTTGAGTCCACATGTGGATTGTTGGATGAAAATGTGTGAATCCCACAATTGGCATGTATTTTAAAGAATCTGTGTGTACAATAAATGTTGTGTTTTTATATAATTATTGATGTGGTGTATTAATCGATGTGCCTCTAAAAAAAGTCTAATGGCTACACATTAAGTTGAGCAGTTGAGTGTACAGGATTTTTAATGACGTGTCAATTTTGCTGCACAGAAAGGCGGTCACATTATTTTATTTCTTTATTTTTAATTGATTTAATTGATTTAATTGAATTCATCTTTAGTAGATCATAAAGTGCTGATCTGCTTTATGTACTGCACCTTATAGGGGAAAAAGCATAACAGCAGCAATAGATGTTCATCACCAATAGCAAACTAAGGTTACAAAGTACACATTGAAAATCACTTTACAATTCAAATATTTTCATTATACTAGTTATAAAATACTACTACTACTAATAATACTAATAATAATACTAATACTAATAATAATAACATTACAGTGATATTGATATTTGTATTATTATTATTTTATTAATTTATTTATTTGTATGTATCTTATTGCTATTCACCTAAACTGGATTGTTCAAGGAATAGTTAAAGTGAAGATACATAATAAGACTTGTATGATGAGAGTTTGTATTGGAAAGCAGATGGTGATGAGTAAATTCAGCGTCTGTTCCTGGGGGGGGAATCCGGCAGAAACTTTTATCCAATAAAATCTCAGGTTTGTTCTTTGGTGACTTAGTTGTTCTATTCTGAATGGAGCCGTCCCACCACTGTAATTATGTGTCGTCTTGTGGACGTCTCTAGTGATCGCTCAGCTCAGGTGTCAGTAGCTTCGGGAGAACCGCACACAGAAGGTTTAGAATCCTCTAAAAATTAAGAATGATGTCACCGGCTTTACTATTCTCTACAATCTGATGCAATGTGTGAGATATTGTTTTCTCTCAGTCCGCATATGGTGATCAGCCTCCAGAATATGACCTATCAGGGGAATCCAACACAACAGTCATAGTAAAAGATTTTACTGTATAAGACACAAGAAATACCAAATTCTAAATGTGTCTCTAAACTTTCATCCAATAGAATAATCTCCGGCTGTTCTCTGAAGTAGATGTTTAATAATATTTTACTAAAGAACTAATTTTCAGTATGAGCAATGCTGAGAGAAATAAAAGTTATAACATGTAGTTGTTTCTTTTACTAAATATTCAGTATATATATTACATTTAAAATTCAGATGCAAGAATACAAATTAATGTAATTCTTATTAGCATTTAAACTATTAAGAAAATTAATATTATAATTAAAGATAAAATGAACTATTCAAAATATCAGTAATAATTATAATAATAATAATAATAATAATAACAATACAAACTAGAAAAGCTAAAATTTCTGGGGAAATTGTGTGAAGTTACTGCAGCAGCTACAGTGGGTGTATTGTGCCACCTGCACAGTGTACACCTGAAGCTACCCCAATTGCTCGTGTTGTTCTAGTCCTATATCAAAGGCAGCTGCAGCAGTTGCAGTTGGTGTATTGTGCCCCCTGCACAGTGTTTACCTGAAGCTACCCCCCAATTGCTGGTGTTGTTCTAGTCCTATACCACAGGCAGCTGCAGCAGTTACAGTAGGTGTATTGTGCCACCTGCAGAGTGTACACCTGAAACTACCCCAATTGCTGGTGTTGTTCTGTTCCTATACCACAGGCAGCTGCAGCAGTTACAGTCGGTGTATTGTGCCCCCTGCACAGTGTACACCTGAAACTACCCCAATTGCTCATGTTGTTCTGGTCCTATACCACAATCAGCTGTAGCAGTTACAGTCGGTGTATTGTGCCACCTGCACAGTGTACACCTGAAACTACCCCAATTGCTCATGTTGTTCTGGTCCTATACCACAGGCAGCTTCAGCAGTTACAGTCGGTGTATTGTGCCCCCTGCACAGTGTACACCTGAAGCTACCCCAATTGCTCATGTTGTTCTGGTCCTATACCACAATCAGCTGTAGCAGTTACAGTCGGTGTATTGTGCCCCCTGCACAGTGTACACCTGAAACTACCCCAATTGCTCATGTTGTTCTGGTCCTATACCACAATCAGCTGTAGCAGTTACAGTCGGTGTATTGTGCCCCCTGCACAGTGTACACCTGAAGCTACCCCAATTGCTGGTGTTGTTCTGGTCCTATACCACAGGCAGCTGCAGCAGTTACAGTCGGTGTATTGTGCCCCCTGCACAGTGTACACCTGAAGCTATCCCAATTACTGGTGTTGTTCTGGTCCTATACCACAGGCAGCTGCAGCAGTTACAGTCAGTGTATTGTTCCCCCTGCACAGTGTACACCTGAAGCTATCCCAATTGCTGGTGTTGTTCTGGTCCTATACCACAGGCAGCTGCAGCAGTTACAGTCGGTGTATTGTGCTGCCTGCACAGTGTACACCTAAAGCTACCCCCAATTGCTGGTGTTGTTCTAGTCCTATACCACAGGCAGCTGCAGCAGTTACAGTCGGTGTATTGTGCTACCTGCATAGTGTACACCTGAAGCTACCCCAATGCCTTGTGTTGTTCTAGTCCTATACCACAGGCAACTGCAGCAGTTACAGTCGGTGTACTGTGCCACCTGCACAGTGTTCATCTGAAGCTACCCCAATTGCTTGTGTTGTTCTAGTCCTATACCACAGGCAGCTTCAGCAGTTACAGTCGGTGTATTGTGCCCCCTGCACAGTGTACACCTGAAGCTACCCCAATTGCTGGTGTTGTTCTACTCCTATACCACAACCAGCTGTAGCAGTTACAGACAGTGTATTGTTCCCCCTGCACAGTGTACACCTGAAGCTATCCCAATTACTGGTGTTGTTCTGGTCCTATATCACAGGCACCTGCAGCAGTTACAGTCAGTGTATTGTGCCCCCTGCACAGTGTACACCTGAAGCTACCCCAATTGCTGGTGTTGTTCTGGTCCTATACCACAGGCAGCAGTTACAGTCAGTGTATTGTTCCCCCTGCACAGTGTACACCTGAAGCTACCCCAATAGCTCGTGTTGTTCTAGTCCTATACCACAGGCAGCTGCAGCAGTTACAGTCCGTGTATTGTGCTACCTGCACATTGTACACCTGAAGCTACCCCAATTGCTGGTGTTGTTCTAGTCCTATACCACAGGCAGATGCAGCAGTTACAGTCGGTGTATTGTGCCCCCTGCACAGTGTTTACCTGAAGCTACCTCAATGGCTGGTGTTGTTCTGGTCCTATACCACAGGCAGCTGCAGCAGTTATAGTCTGTGTATTGTGCCACCTGCACAGTGTACACCTGAAGCTACCCCCAATTGCTGGTTATGTTCTAGTTCTATACCACAGGCAGCTGCAGCAGTTACAGTCGGTGTATTGTGCCACCTTCACAGTGTACACCTGAAGCTACCCCAATTGCTTGTGTTGTTCTAGTCCTATACCACAGGCAGCTGCAGCAGTTGCAGTCGGTGTTTTGTGCCCCCTGCACAGTGTTTACCTGAAGCTACCCCAATTGCTGGTGTTGTTCTAGTGCTATACCACAGGCAGCTTCAGTAGTTACAGTCAGTGTATTGTGCCCCCTGCACAGTGTACACCTGAAGCTACCCCAATTGCTTGTGTTGTTCTAGTCCTATACCACAGGCAGCTGTAGCAGTTACAGTCGGTGTATTGTGCCCCCTGCACAGTGTACACCTGAAGCTACCCCAATTGCTCGTGTTCTCATCTCCTGCAGGCCATTAGTATGCCAGGAAGTCCAACAAAGAGAGGCAGACAGTCACAAGGCAATAAAAGAGGGCAAGCAGGCTCTGTGTCTAAAGGCAACAGTGCTGGTCGTGGACGCAGTGCATCCTCATCAGCATGTGGCCATGGGACACACTTGTCCTTATTTTCGTCAGCTGGACGGGTTGAGCCGCAACATGCCGAAGACTTGGTAGAGTGGATGACCAAGCCCTCCTCATCCTCCTCATCCTCTCTCACCCAGGCTCAGGGTACTGGCAAAGCAGCTGCCAACGCGGCCTCTTCCCTTGTCTTAATGGCATCAGTCACTCCTTCCCTAGACCCACCATGACCTCCTGAGGAGTCCCCCAAACTGTTTGAACACAGTGTTAGGTTCATGCTCCAGGAGGATGCTCAGCCTTTTGAAGGCTCTGATGATGATACCCAGCTTGAGGAAGGCAGTAGCGTGAGCGCAGAGAGAGGGTATGTCCAAGAAGGACAGCAATCTGGCAGTCATGTTCCACCAGCTGCAGCATACTGCCAGGTTTGCTCCAGTGATGAAGAGGGAGGGGATGATGAGGTCAGTGACTCCACGTGGGTGCCTGATAGGAGAAAAGAGGAGGAGGAGAAAAAATCACATCTCACGAGGCAGGATGCCCTCCAGGGGCCAGCTTAAGGGCAGCACACCAACTGAATCACACTGCAGAGCTCCGCCTGTGCAGGGCGCTGCCTCTGCGCATTATTCCAAAAGTTCTTTGGTGTGGGCCTTTTTGAGACGAGTGCATCAGATCGCACCACTGCTATTTGCAACACATGTCTCAAGCGTATCTCGCGGGCAGTCATGTTCCACCAGCTGCAGCATACTGCCAGGTTTGCTCCAGTGATGAAGAGGGAGGGGATGATGAGGTCAGTGACTCCACGTGGGTGCCTGATAGGAGAAAAGAGGAGGAGGAGAAAAAATCACATCTCACGAGGCAGGATGCCCTCCAGGGGCCAGCTTAAGGGCAGCACACCAACTGAATCACACTGCAGAGCTCCGCCTGTGCAGGGCGCTGCCTCTGCGCATTATTCCAAAAGTTCTTTGGTGTGGGCCTTTTTGAGACGAGTGCATCAGATCGCACCACTGCTATTTGCAACACATGTCTCAAGCGTATCTCGCGTGGCCAAAACATCAGCCGCTTGGGCACTACATGCTTGACCAGACATATGTTGACCTGCCATGCAGTTCATTGGCAAGCGTACCTTAAAGACCCACACTAAAGAACAAAGCTCACCTCTCCTTGCTCCTCATCAGCTGGGATCTCCAACCCCACTATACCTTTAGTCCTCTCTGAAACCTGCACTGAGAGGAATGAAGGTGTACAATTAGGTGTGTCACAGCCAAGTACTTGCGGGCAACCTGCAAGCGGTACACCGACGTCCGATTGTACCAGGAAAATTTCCCTCCCCCAACTGCTGGACCATCGAAAGAAGTTCACTCCCAGCCATTCACATGCCCAGCGGTTGAATGCTAGCTTGCCATCCAGAGGGAGCAGAGGATAAGATATCTCCGGGAGGCCTTGCAGAAAGGTCTGTGCAACGCGTTCCCAGAGACTGGGAGGTTACAAACTCCTGGTCCTGGACAACGAGTTGCTGAGGCTTCGGTCAGTAACAGAAGGAGCGGTGGAGAAGGTGGCTGTCTGACCGATGCGTTTAGCCGTTTTTTCAGGAGCAGTGATTTTAATAATGCTTAAATTTAAACAATAAAAGTGTAATATTCCTTTAAATTTCATACCTGGGGGTGTCTATAGTATGCCTGTGAAGGGGCGCTAGTTTCCAGTGCTTAGAACTGTCTCTGCAAAAAGTGTAATTTTTGGGGGAAAAAAGCTATTTAAAATCACTTGCGGCTAATGTGAATTGACAGCTCCCGTAACACAGAGAACAGTCATTCATTTAAAGTCATTCATAAAAAAAAAAGTCATTGATAAAAAAAAAAAAAAAAAAAAAAAAGCGTGGGGGTCCCCCCAAATTCAATAACCAGGCCCTTCAGGTCTGGGATGGATATTAAGGGGGACCCCAGCCAAAAAAAAAATGGCGTAGGGTCCCCCTCAAAATCCATCCCAGACCCTTGAGGTCTGGGATGGATTTTAAGGGGAACCCCAGCCAAAAAAAATGGCGTGGGGTCCCCCTCAAAATCCATACCAGGCCCTTATCCGAGCACGCAACCTGGCAGGCCGCAGGAAAAGAGGGGGGGAAGAGAGCGGCCCCCCTCCCGCCTGAACCGTACCAGGCCACATGCCCTCAACATTGGGAGGATGCTTTGGGGGTCTGAGACCCCCAAAGCACCTTGTCCCCATGTTGATGAGGACAAGGGCCTCTTCCCCAAAACCCTGGCCGGTGGTTGTGGGGGTCTGCGGGCGGGGGGCTTATTGGAATCTGGAAGCCCCCTTTAACAAGGGGACCCCCAGATCCCGGCCCCCCCCTGTGTGAAATGGTAAGGGGGTACAAAAGTACCCCTACCATTTCACCAAAAAAGTGTCAAAAATTGTAAAAATGACAGGAGACGGTCTTTGACAATTCCTTTATTAAAATCTTCTTTCTTCTTTCTTCATCATCCTTCGGTTTCTTCATCTATTCCTTCCGTCATCTTCTTCCATCTTCTTCTTCCATCTTCTTCTTCCTCCTATCCGCTTCTTCTTGCGCTGGTCTTTTCGTCCTTCTCGTCCGGCATCTTCTTCCATGGCATCTGCGTCTGTTCTTCTGTCGGGCCGCTCCTCGCAATGGGAGGCTCCCGCTGTGTGAGGCTTCGTTCCGTCTGACAGGTCTTTTATAATGGAGGGCACCTGGTGACCCTGCCCCCTCTGACGTCATGGGGAAAGCCATAGG
This sequence comes from Lithobates sylvaticus, assembly GCA_028564925.1. NCBI lineage: Eukaryota > Metazoa > Chordata > Amphibia > Anura > Ranidae > Lithobates > Lithobates sylvaticus. The sequence continues at coordinate 772,771,733 of CM053026.1, read as the reverse complement.
GAATTCCCCATGACGTCCCCGTGCGTCAGAGGGGGTGGGGTCACCAGGTGCCCTCCGTTATAAAAGACCTGTCAGATGCAGCGAAGCCTCACACAGCGGGAGCCTCCCATTGCGAGGAGTGGCCCAAGAAGAGACACCGATGCCGACGCCATGGAAGAAGATGCCGGACGAGAAGGACGAGAAGACCAGAGCAAGAAGAAGCGGATCGGAGAAAGAAGATGATGGAAGAAGAAGATGGAAGAAGATGCCGGAAGGAGAAGATGAAGAAACCGAAGGATGAAGAAAGGAAGACCAGAAGACCATTTTTGACACTTTCTTGGTGAAATGGTAGGGGTACTTTTGTACCCCCTTACCATTTCACACAGGGGGGGGGTGGGATCTGGGGGTTCCCTTGTTAAAGGGGGCTTCCAGATTCTGATAAGCCCCCCGCCCGCAGACCCCCACAACCACCGGCCAGGGTTGTGGGGAAGAGGCCCTTGTCTTTATCAACATGGGGACAAGGTGCTTTGGGGGTCTCAGACCCCCAAAGCATCCTCCCAATGTTGAGGGCATGTGGCCTGGTACGGTTCAGGCGGGAGGAGGGGCCGCTCTTGTCCCCCCTCTTTTCCTGCGCCTGCCAGGTTGCGTGCTCAGATAAGGGTCTGGTATGGATTTTGAGGGGGACCCTACGCCATTTTTTTTTGGCTGGGGTCCCCCTTAATATCCATCCCAGACATGAAGGGCCTGGTTATTGAATTTGGGGGGACCCCCACGCTTTTTGTTTTGTTTTTTATCAATGAATGACTGTTCTCTGTGTTACGGGAGCCATCAATTCATTAGCCGCGAGTGCTTTTAACCGCTTCAGCACCGGGCCATTTTTTATCCTTCCTTACCAGAGCACTTTTTGCGATTCGGCACTGCGTCGCTTTAACTAACAATTGCGCGGTCGTGCGACATTACACCCAAACAAAATTGACGTCCTTTTTTCCCCAAAATAGAGCTTTCTTTTGGTGGTATTTGATCACCTCTGCGGTTTTTATTTTTTGCGCTATAAACAAAAGAAGAGCCACAATTTGGAAAAAAAACACAATATTTTTTACTTTTTGCTATAATAAATATCCCATTTAAAAAAAAAAAAACTATTTTTTTCCTCAGTTTAGGCCGATACGTATTCTTCTACATATTTTTGGTAAAAAAAATCGCAATAAGCGTATATTGATCGGGTTGCGCAAAAGTTATAGCGTCTACAAAATAGGGGATAGATTTATTTTTTAATTTATTTTCTTTACTAGTAATGGCGGCGATCTGCGATTTTTTTTTCGTGACTGCGACATTGCGGCGGACACTTCGGACACTTTTGACACATTTTTGGAACCATTCACATTTACACAGCGATCGTTGCTATAAAATTGCATTGATTACTGTGTAAATGTGACTGGCAGGGAAAGGGTTAACATTAGGGGGCACTGTAGGGGTTAATGTGTTCCCTAATAGAAGTGATTCTAACTGTGGGGGGAGGGGACTCAAGGGGAGAAGACCGATCATGTGTTCCTCCGTACTGGGATCACATGATCGGTCTCCTCTCCACTGACAGGACGTGGAGCTGTGTGTTTACACACACAGCTCCACGGTCCCGCACGGTCCCGTTGTTTTAACGGGCAATCGCGGGTGCCCGGCGGACATCGCGGCCGCCGGGCACTCGCACCGGGTCCCGAGCGATGCGCGCCCCCCAGGCGGCCGGGAATCCGAGGACGTCATATGACGCCCACCCAGGATGGTAGATTCACCTTGTGGGCGTCATATGACAGCGAGCGGTGTTGAAGTGGTTAAATAGCTTTTTTCCTGCAAAAATGACACTTTTTGCAGGGACAGTTCAAAGCACAGGAAACCTGCCCCCTTCACAGGCAACCTATAGACACCCCCCAGATGTGATACTGCAATGCTGTACTAACAGCACGCACACACAAATCCCCAGAAATACAGCACATATTCTCAGCAGTCAGCAGCACACTGACACGCTGACACTGAAACACAATATGCGAGGCCGCCGCCGCGGTGGCCTCTTATACCGTGGGGCGTGTACTAAAGCCCCTGAGCTATAATTGGCTACAGGCATCCTGGCATTATGGCTCTCCTCGCTGCCGGCGCTGTGATTGGCCAAGCATGCGGGGTCACGGTGCATGCTTGGCCAATCATCAGCCAGCATTGCACTGCGACTGGCACAATGCATTGTGGGCCGCTCGCATCACACGAATGTGATGCGAGCGGCCCAAATAGTTCTGGGCTCGCCGAACGGGCGAACGCCCCATGTTCGATTCGAACATGGGTTCGAATCGAACACCGGGCCCATCCCTAGTCTTGAGGATGGATCACTGGCCAGAGCTTGCACAGTATGCAATTGAGCTACTGGCCTGTCCTGTATCCAGCGTTCTTTCGGAACGCACATTCAGTGCTGCTGGAGGCTTTGTAATGGATCACAGCGCCTGTCCACCGACTCTGTTGATCGACATACCTTCATAAAGATGAATCAGTTTTGGATCTCCACCAGCTACCAAGCACCTGAAGCTGATGTAACCGAATCATTTTTTTTGAAATGTCAGATCCCTTGAAGACTGCCTATGCTGATGCTGACTCTGAGTGACTATCCTGTTATGCTGACTGACTATCCTCTTCCTCCTCAGTGATCCTGCTGATAGCTTGGAAGAACATTTTTGGTTATGGGAGCCGCCACCAGTGGCTAAGGCCCAATTTTTTAGCCCCTGTTTAACAGGGGTATGTAATTACAATTTTTGATGCAATGCTTTGCAGCAGGACTCATTCCTGCACTCCAACTAGAGTATTTGGGAGAGGTCTCAGTGTCGTGGCACCAGCAATAGTGCCTAAGGCCCAATTTTTCAGCCCCTGTTTAACAGGGTCATGTAATTACAATTGTTGATGCAATACTTTGCAGCAGGGCTCATTCCTGCGCTCCAACTAGAGTAACTGTGAGGACTTACAGTGTTGTGGCACCAGCAACACCCCCACCACCACCACCACCACCAAAGGCCCAATTTCTCTACCACTGTTCAACAATGGCATGTAATTACAATTTATGATATAATAGTTCACAGCAGGGCGCTCCAGCGCCCACCAAGAGTCACTTTGAGGGCTTACAGTGTTAACTTGTGGCAACACCAACACCTTAGGGCCATATTTCTGCAGAGCATATAGGGCAGGCATCTACTTTCAACCATTCAACTTACAAACATCTCCTAATTGCAAACGGAAGGAGACAACACAGAAAAAACGGACGGCCAAAAAAATTATACAGGGGTGATAACCCTTCTCTATGTTTTCCAAAAAGCTTAAAAATAGATTTTTTGACTGGAGCTACACTTTAAAAATGTACCAGTTCAAAATTACAAACAGATTCTACTTAACACAACAAACCTACACAGTCCCTGTCTTGTTTGCGCCACCTGTATACTGCTGTTCTGAGTATATGGGGCCTGGGGGCCCCACGCCTTTCCTTTTTTTAATTTTGGTATGGGGTTCCCCTTAATATCCGTACAAGACCCAAAGGGGCTGGTAATGGGCAGGAGGAGCTACCCATTCCATTTTTCTCAATGATTTCATCCATATTAACGGAACCAGACATTACATTAAAACCGCAAGCCATCAATCCTGGGCCCGACAAGTGGCAAAAACCAAGAACAGTTCCCTGGAATTGAAAGGGCGCACCGAGTGGGAAGAATAGAAAGGCCCGACTCTGAAAGATCGCGGGATATAATTATCAGATTTAGCCACTTTAAAGAAAAAGAGGACCTGTGGACAAAAATAAGAAATAAGTCACCCTTGATGTTCGAGGGCACGGAAATTCAAGTCTATGCAGACTTATCGGCCCGTACTTTGGAAAGAAGAAGATATCAAAAACCCTTACTGGAAATTCTCAGAAAGGAAAATATAAAATATAACTGGGGTTTCCCATCTTGTTTAATAGGTGTAAAAGAGGGGCGCTCGGCCAGGCTGAAATACCCGGAAGAGTTGCAGGGCTTCTGTGCGAAACTTGAGATACCAGTCCCGGATTTACAGGGCTGGAACGAAATGGAGGGTCTAGGAGATCTCACGTTGAGGAGTGGGGGAGGAGAGGGGGGGGGGTCACAACCAACACTTTAACCACTTGCCGACCGCCCCCTGTATATATACGTCGGCAGAATGGCACGTACAGGCAGAACCACGTACCTGTACGTGCCATTCTTCCGGCGGGTGGGGGGTCCGATCGGACCCCCCCCGGCCGGCGGGGACGGTCGGGATCGCTTCAGGAGCGATCCGGGATGAGGGGACGGCCAGTGGTTTCTGGCCACCCCCTCGCGATCGCTCCTGGCGAATCAGATGCTTCCTCTGTCTGTGTCAATCAAAACACAGGCAGAGGAAGTGATGTCACGCTCGGTGCGCCGGTCTATGTGACCGGAACGCCGAGCTGTGAACGTCTAAAGGTTAGTGCACCAACAGTACACTGACACCAGTACACATAGGCACACAAAACACCCCCCTGTCACCCCCAGATCACCCCCCAGATCACCCCCTCCCCCCCCAGTCACAGTGTCACTAATTGCAGTGATCATTTTTTTACTGATCACTGCATTTAGTGTCAGTGTGACTGTAATAACTGTCAGTGCAGTTAGTTTTAGGTCCAAGGTAGCCCCCTACCCCCCCCTAATAAAGGTTTAACCCCTTGATTGCCCCCCAGGTAACCCTTTCACCCCCTTTTGCCAGTGTCACTAAGCGATCGTTTTTCTGATCGCTGTATTAGTGTCACTGCTGTCGCTAGGTAACCATTTTTTTTTTTTAGGTAACCGCCATGTTTATATAGGTTCATAAATAGGTTTATAGGTCAGGTACCCCCATATTACAACCTAAATAAAGGTTTTAACCCCTTGATTGCCCCTAGAGTTAACCCTTTCACCAGTGATCACTGTATAACTGTCACTGGTGACGCTGGTTAGCCAGTTTAGTTATTTCGTTATTTAGGTTCCCCGTCAGGTTTTTATATAGCGTCAGGTACCCCCATATATTACCTAATAAAGGTTTTAACCCCCTGATTGCCCCTAGTTAACCCTTTCACCCCCTTTTGCCAGTGTCACTAAGCGATCGTTTTTCTGATCGCTGCATTAGTGTCGCTAGGTAACCATTTTTTTTTTTTAGGTAACCGCCATGTTTATATAGGTTCATAAATAGGTTTATAGGTCAGGTACCCCCATATTACAACCTAAATAAAGGTTTTTAACCCCCTGATTGCCCCTAGAGTTAACCCTTTCACCAGTGATCACTGTATAACTGTCACTGGTGACGCTGGTTAGCCAGTTAGTTATTTCGTTATTTAGGTTCCCCGTCAGGTTTTTATATAGCGTCAGGTACCCCCATATATTACCTAATAAAGGTTTTAACCCCCTGATTGCCCCTAGTTAACCCTTTCACCCCCTTTTGCCAGTGTCACTAAGCGATCGTTTTTCTGATCGCTGCATTAGTGTCGCTAGGTAACCAGTTTTTTTTTTGTATTACTGTTACGGGTGACGCTGGTTAGTTAGCTTGTTTTTTATACTGTCAGGGCACCCGCCATTTATTACCCAATAACGGTTTAACCCCCTGATCGCCCGGCGGGTGATATCAATTAGGTTTTAGGGTCAAATAAGGTCTGCGTCGCCCCAGGTTAGTGCCAGTACCGCAAACACCCACGCGCAAAGCATACACCTCCCTTAGTGGTACAGTATCTGAACAGATCAATATCTGATCTGATCAGATCTATACTAGCGTCCCAGCAGTTTAGGGTTCCAAAAAAAAATGCATTGTTAGCGGGATCAGCCCAGATACCTGCTAGCACCTGCGTTTTCCCCCTCCGCCCAGCCCAGCCCACCCAAGTGCAGTATCGATCGATCACTGTCACTTACAAAACACTAAGCACACATAACTGCAGCGTTCGCAGAGTCAGGCCTGATCCCTGCGATCGCTAACATTTTTTTTGTGGTAGCGTTTTGATTCAGTCGCTTCAGTCAGGAGCTTTTTTACCTGTGAATCTCAAAAAAATAAAAAAAAATAAAAATAGTTGTCGTTTTATTGTTCTCTCTCTCACTCTATTCTCTCTCTATTGTTGCTCTTTTTTTACTCCATTCTATTCTGCAATGTTTTATTATGTTTTATCATGTTTTATCATGCTTGCTTTTCAGGTATGTAATTTTGTTTACTGTGTTTTAGTGTTAAGCATTTTTTTGTTTTCAGGTGCGCCATTCAGTTGCAACGCGGATTTATTTATCTTGACAGCAACAGCGTTTGCTCCCACGATACATAAAGCCGCGACTCCAACGCTGTAGGAGGTGATTTCACCACCACAGTTAAAAAAAAGAGCATATATGCCGAAGCATGGGGGCAGCAGGGGGGGGGGGAGGAGCGATTGGCTCCTAATGCCACGTACATACGGTCGAAATTCCGACCGTGTGTACACGGCATAACTTTTGCGGGAGGATGCCGCCATGCATCGGCATATATAAATGGTGCATGTATGCCCATCATTAGAAGTGGGTGGATGAAGGGAGGTATTCTAATGGTGGGCATACCCACCAATCAATCTCTTTTTTTCGTTCAGCCAAGAGGCTGCATGAAAAAAAAAAAGATTACAATATATGTCCAGTATGTTGCTGGACTTTGAATGGTTATACCAGAATGATGCCTGCAGGTTTAGGTATCATCTTGGTATCATTCTTTTCAGCCAGTGATCGGCTTTCATGTAAAAGCAATTCTAGCGGGTAATTAGCCTCTAGACTGCTTTTACAAGCAGTGGGAGGGAATGTCCCCCCTCCCGGATATAAACCGCGCCATTGGGAAATTGGGAAAGCATTTTATCACACCAATCTTGGTGTGGTCAGATGCTTTGAGGGCAGAGGAAAGATCTAGGGTCTAATAGACCCCAAATTTTTTTTCAAAAAAAGAGTACCTGTCACTGCCTATTGCTATCATAGGGGATATTTACATTCCCTGAGATAACAATAAAAATCATAACAAAGAAAAAAAATGGAAGGAACAGTTTAAAAATAAAATAAAAAAGCTAAAAATAAATAAAAAAAAAAAAAAAAAAAAAAAAAAAAAAAAGCACCCCTGCCCCCCCTTCTCTTGCGCAAAGGCGTACACAAGCGTTGGTCTGGCGTCATATGTAAACAGCAATTGCACCATGCATGTGAGGTATCACCGCGAAGGTCAGATCGAGGGCAGTAATTTTAGCAGTAGACCTCCTCCGTGAATCTAATGTGGTATCATGTAAAGGCTTTTAAAGGCTTTTAAAAATGTATGTAGTTTGTCGCCACTGCGTGTTTGTGCGCAATTTTAAAGCATGTCGTGTTTGGTATCCATGTACTCGGCCTAAGATCATATTTTTTATTTCATCAAAAATTTGAGCAATATAGTGTGTTTTAGTGCATTAAAATAAAAAAAAGTGTATTTTTTCCACAAAAAATGCGTTTGAAAAATCGCTGCGCAAATACTGTGTGGAAAAAAAAAAATGCAACACCCACCATTTTAATCTGTAGGGCCTTTGCTTTAACATTATATATAGTGTTTGGGGGTTCAACGTAATTTTCTTGCAAAAAAAAAATATGTTTTCATGTAAACAAAAAGTGTTAGAAAGGGCTTTGTCTACAAGTGGTTAGAAGAGTGGGTGACGTGTGACATAGGCTTCTAAATGTTGTGCATAAAATGCCAGGACAGTTCAAACCCCCCCCAAATGACCCCATTTTGGAAAGTAGACACCCCAAGCTATTTGATGAGAGCAATGTTGAGCCCATTAAATATTTTTTTTTTTTGTCCCAAGAGATTGAATAATGAAAAAAAAAAAATATATATATATTTTTTTTACAAAAAGTTGTCACTAAATGATATATTGCTCAAACATGTCATGGGCATATGTGGAAATACACCCCAAAATACATTCTGTTGCTTCTCCTGAGTACGGGGATACCACATGTGTGGGACTTTTTGGGAGCCTAGCTGCGTACGGAACCCCAAAAACCAATCACCGCCTTCAGGCTTTCTAAGGGTGTAATTTTTTTATTTCACTTCTCACTGCCAATCACAGTTTCGGAGGCCATGGAATGCCCAGATGGCATAAAACCCCCCAAAATGACCCCATTTTGGAAAGTAGACACCCCAAGCTATTTGCTGAGAGGTATGGTGAGTATTTTGCAGATCTCGCTTTTTGTCACAAAGTTTTGAAAATTGAAAAAAAAAAAAAAAAATTTTTTTTCTTTACTTTCTTCATTTTCAAAAACAAATGAGAGCTGTAAAATACTCACCATGCCTCTCAACAAATAGCTTGGGGTGTCTACTTTCCAAAATGGGGTCATTTGGGGGGGTTTTGTGCTATTTTGGCATTTTATGGCCTTCGAAACGGTGATAGGTAGTGAGGAGTGAAATCAAAAATTTGCACCCTTAGAAATCCTGAAGGCGGTGCTTGGGTTTCGGGGCCCCGTACGCGGCTAGGCTCCCAAAAAGTCCCACACATGTGGTATCCCCATACTCAGGAGAAGCAGCAAAATGTATTTTGGGGTGCAATTCCACATATAACTATGGCATGTGTGAGCAATATATCATTTAGTGACAACTTTTTGAAAAAAAAAAAAAAATCTTTTTTATTTTTGTCTTTATTCAATCACTTGGGACTAAAAAAAAAAATATTCAATGGGCTCAACATGCCTCTCAGCAAATAGCTTGGGGTGTCTACTTTCCAAAATGGGGTCATTTGGGGGGGGTTTTGTACTTCTCTGCCATTTTAGCACCTCAAGAAATGAAATAGGCAGTCATAAATTAAAAGCGGTGTAAATTCCAGAAAATGTACTCTAGTTTGTAGACGCTATAACTTTTGCGCAAACCAATAAATATACGCTTATTGGCATTTTTTTTACTAAAGACATGTGGCTGAATACATTTTGGCCCAAATGTTTGACTAAAATTGAGTTTATTAGATTTTTTTTATAACAAAAAGTAGAAAATCTCTTTTTTTTTCAAAATTTTCGCTCTTTTTCCGTTTATATCGCAAAAAAATAAAAATCACAGAGGCAATCAAATACCATCAAAAGAAAGCTCTATTTGTGGGAAGAAAAGGACGCAAATTTCGTTTGGTTACAAAATTGCATGACCGCGCAATTACCAGTTAAAGTAGTGCAGTGCGAAATTGAAAAAAGACCTCTGGTCCTTTGGCTGCCAAATGGTCCGGGGCTGAAGTGGTTAAAGCAAGCTTGGTCGAATCGATCCCTTTTCTCCCCTCATGGTCCGGGTCTCCGGGCCGTGAGGGAGGAGAGGAGGGCAGAACAAACTCCACCTCACCAGGAATCTAGTGTCTGAGGGAAGCCACAAGAGATGGCCCCCACGGACTTAGAGACCCAGGATGGGGTCAGAGAGGGGATGGAAAAAGGGAAGGGGGGGAGGAGGGGAGGGGTAGGGGGAGGGAAGGGGGTATGGGGGAGAACAAGGGAGGGGGACCCCCTCCGCTGCTAGGCAAGCAACAACTTTAAAACCTAAAAAAATAAAAAAAAAAAGAGAAAAACATAAGGATAAAAATAAAAAAAATAAACCCGTACACAAAAATCCAACAGAGTGATGGATACTGAAATTAAATTTCTATCCTACAATGTAAAAGGTCTAAACTCCCCCAGCAAGCGTTTTAAGGTGAAATCAAGAGATACAGGGCGGGAATAGTTTTTCTACAAGAGACCCACCTGTCGCTTACATCCAACATCAGACTATTCTCATCAGCTTTTCCAACATGGTACTATGGAGATACCATCTCAAGCAGGGCAAGAGGAGTGGCCATTGGGATTGCGAGAGATATAAATTTTATTCTGGATGAGAGAAAGACGGACCCGGAGGGGAGATTCCTGTTCATCAGGGGATCCCTCATGGGGGTAGGACTTACCTTAGTGAACATTTATGCCCCTAACACAAAACCTATTTCATATCTGGAATCGATCCTGCTGAAATTGAGGGCATTTAAAAAGGGGTTTTTGATTTTGATGGGGGACCTCAATTTTGTAATGGACCCCGCCTTACATAGTACGTCTGGAGCGCCGGGGACGGGGAACGTACAGTTAAAACGGATTAAAAAAAGACTCTTGGAGGACCAACTGCTGGATATCTGGAGGATCCAGCATCCGCAGACAAGAGACTATACGTTCTTCTCCTTCGCCCACCAGTCATATTCCCGCTTGGACCACATTCTGGTAGAACATGTCCTACTCGAAAGAATTATTAAGTCAGACATAGGAATAACCTCCCTTTCAGACCATGCTCCGGTTTCCATGAGGCTAAGGTTCCCCGAACATAAACAACCCTCCAGCGGTTGGAAATTAAACTCAGAATTACTACATGATAAAGAGATTCGGGACCACATCAGAAAGGAACTGGAATGGTTCTTTCAAATTAACGATAATGGGGAGGTATCAGAAGCTCAAATCTGGGACGCCCATAAAGCGTTCGTAAGGGGGCTCTTGATAGCAAAAGCATCCTGGAAAAAAAGGGAGAGGATGAGAAAAACGCAGGAACTGACGGCCGAGATCAACACACTAGAGCATAGACATAAGACCGGTGGGGCACTCGCTCAGGGAATTTACACAGAGCTGATTGACAAGAGGGAGGAACTAAAAGAATTAGCCGAGCAGGAAGCAAGACAGGCATACAATAAGATGACTAAGGAACAGTACGCTTGGGGTAATAAGCCAGGGAAATTCTTAGCCAGGAAATTGCAAAAAAAGAAATCTAGAAATTTTATCGAAAAAATCCAAACAGGAAACGGAGGGACGAAGTACGTCTCTAGAGAAATAGCATCCACATTTAGAGAATATTACAAAGAACTATACGCTGTGAAGACCAGGGGAAGCAACAACAGGGACGAAAACAGTACGAAAACTAACGACTTCTTGGGGAGGGCAAAGTTAACCTCGTTGGGCTGGGAAGAGAGAGAGGAGCTAGAGAGACCAATATCAGAGGAGGAGATCCTTATAGCACTAAATAATTCTCCAACAGGGAAGAGCCCGGGCCCGGATGGGTTCACGGCTTTATACTACAAAACATTTAAAGAAATCCTTATTCCGAGACTCCAGCGCTACATGAATGGATTGGGGATAGACTATAACATGAGCGAGGAGGCCCTTTTGGCAACGATTACTGTCCTGAGGAAGGAAGGGAAGGATGGATCAGTGTGCTCAAATTACAGACCCATCTCTTTGTTAAATTTTGACACAAAATTATACGCCAAGATTTTGGCTGAACGAATAAAGGGGCATTTGGGCACACTGATCCATCCGGACCAAGTGGGCTTTGTTCCGGGTAGAGAGGGGAGAGACAACGGGATCTGGACATAGCTGGCCATTCAGAGGATGAGGGATTCGCGAGCCCCCAGTCTACTTCTTTCAAAAAACGCTGAAAATGCTTTTGATAAGGTGGACTGGGGGTTCATGTTTAAATTCCTGCAAAGGATGGGATTTGGACCAAGGATTATCCAAAAAATGAAAACCTTATATGCCCACCCGAAAGCAAACATTAAGATTAACGGAATAGTCTCCTCTGCGTTTGAGATGTTTAACGGGACCAGGCAGGGGTGTCCACTCTCCCCCCTTCTTTTTGTTTTGTCCCTGGAACCTTTATTGTCCACAATCCGAGGAAATCCAGAGGTAGAGGGATGCAGAGTCGGGAGTGAGTATCACTAGCTCGCGGCTTTTGCAGACGATGTCCTTTTTTACGTCAGGTCCCCCCAGAAGTCAGTACCCAACCTCCTAAAAATCTTAGCCGACTACGGCGAACTAACAAATTTTAGAATCAACCCCACAAAAACATTTATCCTTAATATTAACCTTAACAAAGTAGAGAAACAGAACCTCCAGAAAACAGTCAGTTTTGTCTGGAAGAAACAGATAAAATATCTGGGAATAGACCTGGCCAATAACCCCAGGAAAATGTACAAAATAAACTACATCCCATTATTAGAGGAAATAAAAAAAAAATGCCAAGAGTATAAGGGAAAAACCCTGTCATGGATAGGCAGGATCAACACGGTAAAAATGATGATTCTACCAGTCATCACCTATAAATTCCAGATGCTCCCTCTCCCTCTCCCAAAACATTACTTAGGAAAATTAAGAGCTATTATAATGAACTTTATATGGAAATATAAAAAACACAGAATCTCCCTCCAAATATTAAAACAAGACAAAAGTCTGGGTGGCCTAGCGGTCCCAGATATAGAGAGTTATTACCACGCCATAGCATTATTAAGAATTGCAGAATGGGGCAAAACACTCAATACTAAAAGATGGGTCAGCTTGGAAGAAGCACTTAGCGAAGTAAAACTGGGGAGGATTGTTTGGAACCCCCCGAAATTTCGGTCACTGGGTGAGAAAACGCACATAATCACACTCACTACTTTTAAAATTTGGGACAAGATTTACAAATCATTTAACAAAACATACAATTCACCATTAATTGCACTAAAAGACAACCCCCTCTTCCCGCCAGGGTAAAAAGAGATAGGGGGCGAATGGATTAGAAAGGACAGCACTTGTTTAGGGGAAGTTATTAGTAAGGGGAAAGTTTTGGCACTGCACGATTTACAGAATAACGAGGCGTTCTCCATTGATGGTTGGCGGTACCGACAGTTAACTCACTTTGTGGGCTCTCTCCCTCGCCCAATAAGGGAGGCAGAGGACCTAACGAAGTTAGAGAAAATTTTTACGGCAGAAAAGAATATCAAAAATATATAAACTATTATTGGAAAAAGATAGACCGGAGATACCGCCATACCTTATCAAATGGGAGAGCGAATTGGGAACACATTTAGAAGTAGGCACAAGTAAGAGAATCTTAAAATTAGCCCACGGTTCCGCCGTAGATTCCAAGACGGCAGAAATGAACTTTAAGTGCATGGCCAGGTGGTATAGGACCCCTGACAAGGTAAGCAAATTTCAGGCGGATTCCCCGGCCAATTGCTGGAGGGGGTGCGATCAAAGAGGTACAATGGGTCACTTATGGTGGGATTGTCACAAAATAAAAAAATTCTGGGAGACCATTCTAAAATATATAAAAGAAATAACAGCTATCGAGGTGAAAAATGACCCCTGGGTCGTATTGATGCACACAACCACGAGTGAATTTAAGCAATATAAAGGCTCTTTGATTCCCCACCTGCTCAATGCGGCCAAAAGGGTGATCCCGAGGAGGTGGAAGGACCAGGAAAGCCCTCCCCTATGGGAATGGGTAGATGAGGTAGAGTCTACATACATAATGGAATGTGTACTAAACTGTAGAGAGGAAGATAGGGAGGCCACGAAAGCAAAATGGGAGGGCTGGAAAAAATTTAAGAAAACCTGGAGCTATACGGAGGTTCTGAGATTTCAGCCCTGATAACTTCGGGTGAAAGAGGCCCCTCGGAATGCCGGCTCTGAGTCAACAGGCCCAACGGGTATATAACAAATAATAAAAAAGAATAATAATAAAAGGGGAAAAAAAAAAAAAAGAGGTTGTGCCTAAGCGGCGGAGGAGGGGGGGTGGTGGGGTCCAGGGGGGTACAGGGAATATATTAAGACACACAGGGTGGGAAGGCTGAACAGAGACGGAAGGGAGCCCAAGATGGGAATCAAGTAGGGAAGACGAGCTTTAGTTGGGCACCTGTTCTCTGTTATCTGTTCTGCAACCCTCGCCGTGTATATTTGAATATCATCCAACTTAAAAAAAAAAAAAAAAAAAGGGGAAAAAAGATATAAACGGCCCTAGAGGCCAAAAAGAAGTATAAAATAATCCACAAATGATGTTAAGACAAAAGGGGGAAGGAGATGCGGGCATAGCTGACACTCCCCCATGAAGCTCTATCTGAAGTGGAAGAAGAAAAAAAAATAAAAATTAAAAATAAAAATAAAATAAAAACGCAAGCCATTTTAAATGACTTTTTTTTCCGTTAAATGTCATTTTGTGCAGGGACTGTTCTAAATACGGGAAACATGTGCCACTTCACAGGCATATTATAGACACCCCCAAGGCATGATATTTAAAGGAATATTTCACTTATTTTTTCACTTTAATCGTCATTAAAATCAGTGCTCCCAAAAAAACAGACATTTAAAAAAAAAAAATTTGCATTGATCCATGTCCCCTGGGGCAGGAGTCGGGTCCCAAAACTCTTTTTAGGACAATATCTTGCATATTAGCCTTTAAAATGAGCACTTTTGATTTCAAACATTCGAGTCCCATAGACTTTAATGGGGTTCTAAAGTTCGCGCAAACTTTCAGTCCATTCGAAGGTTCTGGTGCGAACCGAACCGGGGGGTTTTCAGCTCATCCCTACCCCTCATAATGGACACATCAGGTGTACAAACCTGGGAACTCAGCACATGGATGGTGGGTAGGGATAGGCCCAGCGTTCGATTCGAACTCACGTTCGAATCGAGCACCAGGCGTTCGCCCGCTCAGCGAGCCCAGAACTATTTGGGCCGTTCGCATCACATTCGTGTGATGCGAGCGGTCTGCAATGCATTGCGCCAGGCGCAGTGCATTGCTGGCTGATGATTGGACAAGCATGCACTGTGACCCCGCATGCTTGGCCAATCACAGCGCCCGCAGCGAGGAGAGCAATAATTGGCTACAGGCAGGACGCCTGTAGCCAATTATAGCTCAGGGGCTTTAGTACACGCCCCACTGTATAAAAGGCTGCCGCGCCGTCGGCCTAGTGCACATGTGTTCCGGCTTGATTCTGAATAGGCAGACTGCTGATGCTGATTCATTGCTGATTCATTATCATTACTACTGAAGTGAATACTGATCATTTCTGCTGATTGCACTGCTGCTGAGTGGTGACATTATCTGCTGCTGAGTCTAACTGCTTTGATTCTGGGGATTAGTCTGGTGTGTGCGTGCTGTTAGTACAGCATTGCAGTAGCACCCTGTCCTATGCTGTTAGTACAGCATTGCACCATAACCTTCTGTCCTATTGTGATCTAAGGCAGGCAGGCAGGGATTTATAGGAGCTAGTGTGTGTGTCAGCACACATAAAACCACCTCAGTCACTCTATCTGCTATAAGGCCCAGTTCTTGTCATCAAAGGCAGACAGGCATCTCCAGGAGCTAGCTAGCTTGTGTGTGTGTGTGCTCTGTTATCACACATAAAACCACATCAGCCTCTGTATTTGCTATAAGGCCCAGTTGTTGTCAGTCATATAAGGCAGTCTCTATCTGCCGTAAGGACCAGTTCTTGTCATCGAAGGCAGACAGGCATCTCCAGGAGCTAATGTGTGTGTGTGTGTGCTCTGTTAGTACATCACACATAAAACCACATCAGCCTCTGTATCTGCTATAAGGCCCAGTTGTTGTCAGTCATATAAGGCAGTCTCTATCTGCCGTAAGGCCCAGTTCTTGTCATCGAAGGCAGACAGGCATCTCCAGGAGCTAATGTGTGTGTGTGTGCTCTGTTAGTACATCACACATAAAACCACATCCGACTCTGTATCTGCTATAAGGCCCAGTTGTTGTCAGTCATATAAGGCAGTCTCTATCTGCCGTAAAGGCCCAGTTCTTGTCATCGAAGGCAGACAGGCATCTCCAGGAGCTAGCTAGCTTGTGTGTGTGTGTGTGCTCTGTTATTACATCACACATAAAACCACATCAGCCTCTGTATCTGCTATAAGGCCCAGGTGTTGTCAGTCATATAAGGCAGTCTCTGTCTGCCGTAAGGCCCAGTTCTTGTCATCGAAGGCAGACAGGCATCTCCAGGAGCTAGTGTGTGTGTGTGTGTGTGCTCTGTTAGTACATCACACATAAAACCACATCAGCCTCTGTATCTGCTATAAGGCCCAGTTGTTGTCAGTCATATAAGGCAGTCTCTATCTGCCGTAAGGCCCAGTTCTTGTCATCGAAGGCAGACAGGCATCTCCAGGAGCTAGCTAGCTTGTGTGTGTGTGTGCTCTGTTAGTACATCACACATACAACCACATCAGCCTCTTAATTTGCTATAAGGCCCAGTTGTTGTCAGTCATATAAGGCAGTCTCTATCTGCCATAAGGCCCAGTTCTTGTCATCGAAGGCAGACAGGCATCTCCAGGAGCTAGTGTGTGTGTGTGTGCTCTGTTAGTACATCACACATAAAACCACATCCGACTCTGTATCTGCTATAAGGCCCAGTTGTTGTCAGTCATATAAGGCAGTCTCTATCTGCCGTAAGGCCCAGTTCTTGTCATCGAAGGCAGACAGGCATCTCCAGGAGCTAGCTAGCTTGTGTGTGTGTGTGCTCTGTTAGTACATCACACATACAACCACATCAGCCTCTTAATTTGCTATAAGGCCCAGTTGTTGTCAGTCATATAAGGCAGTCTCTATCTGCCATAAGGCCCAGTTCTTGTCATCGAAGGCAGACAGGCATCTCCAGGAGCTAGTGTGTGTGTGTGTGCTCTGTTAGTACATCACACATAAAACCACATCAGCCTCTGTATCTGCTATAAGGCCCAGTTGTTGTCAGTCATATAAGGCAGTCTCTATCTGCTGTAAGGCCCAGTTCTTGTCATCGAAGGCAGACAGGCATCTCCAGGAGCTAGTGTGTGTGTGTGTGCTCTGTTAGTACATCACACATAAAACCACATCAGCCTCTGTATCTGCTATAAGGCCCAGTTCTTGTCAGTCATATAAGGCAGTCTCTATCTGCCGTAAGGCCCAGTTCTTGTCATCGAAGGTAGACAGGCATCTCCAGGAGCTAGCTAGCTTGTGTGTGTGTGTGTGTGCTCTGTTCCACCAGCTGCAGCTTACTGCCAGGTTTGCTCCAGTGGTGAAGAGGGAGGGGATGATGAGGTCACTGACTCCACATGGGTGCCTGAAGGGAGAGAGGAGGAGGAGGAGGAGGCGGCATCACATGTCCAACGAGGCAGGATGCCCACCGGAGGCCAGCTAGAGGCCAGCACACCAACTGAATTACACCGCAGAGCTCCGCCTGTGCAGGGCGCTGCCTCTGCACGTTATCACAAAAGTTCTTTGGTGTGGGCCTTTTTGAGACGAGTGCATCAGATCGCACTACTGCTATTTGCAACACATGTCTCAAGCGTATCTCGTGTGGCCAAAACATCAGCCGCTTGGGCACCACAAGCATGACGAGACATATGTCGACCTGCCATGCAGCTCGTTGGCAAGCGCACATTAAAGACCCACACCAAAGAACAAAGCGGACCTCTCCTTGCTCCCCATCAGCTGGGATCTCCAACCCCACTATATCTTCAGTCCTCTCTAAAAGCTGCTCTGAGAGGAATGAAGGTGTAGAATTAGGTGTGTCACACCGACGTCCGATTCTACCAGGCAAATTTCCCTGCCCCAGCTGCTGGACCATCGAAAGAAGTATACTCCCAGCCATCCACATGCCCAGCAGTTGAATGCTAGCTTGGCTAAATTGCTAGTACTTCAACTGCTGCCTTTTCAGTTGGTAGACTCGGCCCCCTTCCGTGAGTTTGTTTAATGTGCGGTTCCTCAGTGGCAGGTTCCCAAACGCCACTTTTTCTCACGGAAGGCGATTCCGGCTCTCTACCGGCATGTGGAAGGCAATGTCCATGCCTCGCTGGAAAAGGCGGTCAGCGGTAAGGTGCATATTACCGCTGACTCATGGTCCAGCAGGCATGGACAGGGACGTTATCTGTCTTTCACGGCCCATTGGGTCACTCTATTGGCAGCTGGGAGGGATGCAGGACAAGGTGCAGTAGTGTTGGAGGTTGTTCCGCCACCACGCCTCCAAAATGCTACTACTGGTTGTGACACACCTCTCTCCTCCACCCCCTCCTCTTCTTCTTCCTCCATGGCCTCTTCGAGTGCTCTGTCCTCGGAACCAGCGGTGCTCCGCAGGCGTACAAGGGGCTACGCGAGTACGCAGGCAAAAAGATGCCATGCCGTGCTTGCGCTGGTGTGTTTGGGGGACAGGAGCCACACTGGGGCAGAGGATCTGGCAGCTCTGCAGGGGCAGGCCGAGAGGTGGTTGACGCCAAGCCAGCTTAAGCCAGGAATGGTGGTTTCTGACAATGGCACCAACCTCCTCTCCGCCCTGCGACAGGGGCAGCTGACCCATGTGCCCTGTATGTCTCACGTCCTCAACCTGGTGGTGCAGCAGTTCTTGGGCAGGTACCCAGGCTTACAGGATGTCCTGAGGCAGGCCAGGTAAGTCTGTGTGCATTTCCGGCGATCGTATAATGCCAGTGCTCGGCTGGCTGAGCTGCAAAAGGAGTTGAACCTGCCCAAGAACCGCCTTATATGTGACATGCCCACCAGGTGGAACTCAACGTTGGCCATGCTGCAGCGACTGCACATGCAGCAGAGGGCCATCAATGAGTACCTTTGCGACTACGGCACCAGGACAGGGTCAGGGGAGCTTGGATTTTTTCCTCACGCCAGTGGAGCATGATCAGGGATGCATGCACTGTCCTGTCAACATTTGAGGAGGTCACGAGGATGGTGAGCAGTAACAGTGCATGCATCAGTGACACTGTACCTCTTATCCACCTGTTGAAGCATACGCTGCGTGGGATAATGGACAGGGCACTTGAGGCAGAACAGAGGCAGGAAGAGGAGGACTTCCTTGCCTCTCAAGGCCCCCTTTATCCAGACAGTGTTCCTTCTGTCCCACCCATCACACAGGAAGAAGATGAGAAGGAGGAGGAGGAGGATTGTGTGAGCATGGAGGTTGAACCTGGCACCCAGCATCAGCAGCAGCAGTCTTTTAGGGTTAATGTAAAGTCCCAACAAACCAGTGGACTTGTACGTGGCTGGGAGGAGGTGGCTGGCGATCATGTCGTCCTCAGTGACACAGAAGACTCCGGACCGAATGCCTCAGCTAACCTACGTTGCATGGCTTCCCTGATCCTGCAAAGCCTGCGGAAGGATCCTCGTATTCTTCGGATCAAGGAGAGGGACCATTACTGGCTGGCCACTCTCCTTGATCCACGGTACAAGGGTAAGGTTGCGGACCTTATCTTGCCGTCGTAGAGGGAGCAGAGGATGAGGCATCTCAGGGAGGCCTTGCAGAAAGGTCTGTTCAACGCGTTCCCAGAGACTGGGAGGTTACAAACTCCTGGTCCTGGACGACGAGTTGCTGAGGCTTCGGTCAGTAGCAGAAGGAGCGGTGGGGAAGGTGGACGTCTGGCCAATGCGTTCAGACAATTTTTTAGTCTGCAGCCCCAAGGTATGATCGGTTCCAGCAACCATCGCCAGCGTCTGATATACATGGTGCAGGAATACCTAGGGGCAAGGTCAGACTTGGACACCTTTCCCACCGAAAATCCTCTGGCTTACTGGGTCTTGAGGATGGATCACTGGCCAGAGCTTGCTCAGTATGCAATTGAGCTACTGGCCTGTCCTGCATCCAGCGTTATTTCCGAACGCACATTCAGTGCTGCTGGATTTGTCACTGATCACAGGGTGCGCCTGTCCACCGACTCGGTTGATCGACTGACCTTCATAAAGATGAATCAGTCTTGGATCACCACCAGCTACCAGGCACCTGAAGCGGATATAACTGAATAAATTATAATGTCACATCCCTTCAAGACTGCCTATGCTGAGTGACTGTCCTGTTATGTTCACTGACTATCCTCTTCCTCCTCCTCAATGATCCATTCCTTGATAGCTTTGAAGAACATTTTTGTTTCTGGGTGCCACCACACCAGTGCCTAAGGCACAATTTTTCAGCCCCTGTTTAACAGGGGCGTGTAATTACAATTTTTTTTTTTCACACAGGAACAGGTCCCACATGGACCAACAGGTTACAACATAATACGATTGCAATATAAATACAAAAATAAACTTCAAATTATGACACGTATAACATAACATCTTGAGTCATAAAAAAATACTTCTTTGGCAGCTAACAGATATATAATGATGTCAAATACTAATGTTTCATTGTGTAATGTAGTATCTGTCCCGTTCTGCTTTGGAGCAGAGCAGGTTATTATGATTTTGGTCTTTATTGAAAGCCTTTGCTAGTATATGAAGAGTTTGGAGCGTATCTCATCCTTGAGTGCAATCGACGTTTGTCTATTAGTATGCATGGACTTGGACGTGTTGGTCCCGCGGGCCTGGCTCCCCTTTTTTTTTTTATATCTCCCCCTTTTGGGGGGGAGTCAGCGTAGAGAAAAAGGTTAGTTAGTTAGAGAGAAGGGGGGGAGAAAGGGAAACCAGAGGGGGAAGAGGAGGGAAACGGGGGAGGGGTGGACATAAGGGGAAATACACCCCACGACCATGGTGCTCTGTTAGAGTAGTGTCAGAGAGTGAGATCTATTCTGTAGTGGCATATACCCCATACTCCAAGGGACACAGCTAACAACTCGGTTTGTTTAAGTGGCGTCTCCCGACCTTCTCAGAGCCTGCCCCTCCTCTGAAAAAATGAACATAGACCAAAGCTGCCACGTCTTGGTGTATGTCTCCTGTCTCTTCTGTCCGGTTAGAATAAGGTCTTCCATGGTCCTTATTTCCTCCACTTTTTTAAGCCAGAGGTCAATGGACGGTGGAATAGCAGATTTCCAGCAGAGTGGAATGCAGGCCTTTGCCGCGTCTAGCAGATGGCGAATCACCAAATTTTTATATTTCCTGTCAGGGGTATCGGTTGCATGGAGGAAGATTGCCGGGTCAGCGGGTATAATTCTTTCTGTCATTTTTTGTATCGTCTGGTGTATAATTTTCCAAAAATGACTCAGTTTGGGGCACGACCAGAAGATGTGCAGTATGTCTCCTTTCTCTGTCTGACAACGCCAGCATCTATCCGTTGTTGTTGGGAAAAATTTGTGGAGTATGGTTGGGGTTCTGTACCATCGAGACAGGATTTTGAAATTCGTCTTTTGAGTTTTGGCACATATTGAGGATTTGTGCGTGTACTTGAGGATTAACTGCCTCTTTGCGCTGCTGAATTGGAGCCCTAGGTCTTGTTCCCATTTAAGTAAGCCCGGTGGGACAAAGTCCTCCGGCGGGGTAATCATAAGTGAGTATGTCAGTGAGAGGGTATGTGGTAGTACTCCTGAGTCATTACATAGTTCCTCCAGTGATGTGAGTGCTTGGTTGTTACCTGTCGGGGGCTGTATCGTGTTTAGAAAGTGCTTCAGTTGCAGTGCTCTCATAAAGTCAAGTTTATATGGGCCTGTGGGGTCAGAGAGTTCGGCTACCGTTCGCCACCTCCCCCCGGCACTAAAGTGTGATGCTTGGTATAGTCCCGCCCCTAACATGGACTGAAAGGGATCATCGTTGATACCCGGTGTGAAGAGGGGGTTTCCTAGTATGGGGTATATAGGGGAGTTCTGGGAGGAGAGGGAGGATTGGGAGATGATACGTGCACAGATCTGGGCCGTGTTACCTACTAACGGGTGTTGTTTAATCTCCGGCGGCAGACCACTGAAACACCATGGTATGCTAATTACAATTTTTTATGCAATGCTTTGCAACAGGTTTATTGCTGTGCTCAGAGTACAGTATCTGTGAGGGGTTGCAGTGTTGTGGCACCAGCACCAGTGCCTAAGGCACAATTTTTCAGCCCCTGTTTAACAGGGGCGTGTAATTACAATTTTTTAAGCAATGCTTCGCAACAGGTCTGACTGCTGTGCTCCAAGTACAGTATCTGTGAGGGGTTGCAGTGTTGTGGCACCAGCACCAGTGCCTAAGGCACAATTTTTCAGCCCCTGTTTAACAGGGGCATGTAATTACAATTTTTTAACCAATGCTTCGCAACAGGTCTGACTGCTGTGCTCCAAGTACAGTATCTGTGAGGGGTTGCAGTGTTGTGGCACCAGTGCCTAAGGCACAATTTTTCAGCCCCTGTTTAACAGGGGCGTGTAATTACAATTTTTTAAGCAATGCTTCACAACAGGTCTGACTGCTGTGCTCCAAGTACAGTATCTGTGAGGGGTTGCTGTGTTGTGGCACCAGCACCTAAGGCACAATTTTCAGCCCCTGTTTAACAGGGGCGTGTAATTACAAATCTTGATCTAATAGTTCACAGCAGGGCCCATTCCTGCACCCACCAAGAGTAACTGTGAGGGCTTACAGTCTTGTGGCAACACCGTCCACCACCACCACCAAAGGCCCAATTTTTCTGCCCTCTTCAACAGGTGCATGCAATTACAAATCTTGATCTAATAATTCACAGCAGGGCCCATTCCTGCGCCCACCAAGAGTAACTGTGAGGGCTTACAGTCTTGTGGCAACACCATCCACCACCACCACCAAAGGCCCAATTGTTCTGCCCTGTTCAACAGGTGCATGCAATTACAAATCTTGATCTAATAATTCACAGCAGGGCCCATTCCTGCGCCCACCAAGAGTAACTGTGAGGGCTTACAGTCTTGTGGCAACACCGTCCACCACCACCACCAAAGGCCCAATTTTTCTGCCCTGTTCAACAGGTGCATGCAATTACAAATCTTGATCTATTAATTCACAGCAGGGCCCATTCCTGCGCCCACCAAGAGTAACTGTGAGGGCTTACAGTCTTGTGGCAACACCGTCCACCACCACCACCACCACCTGAATAATCGTACTCGCTTCAGGATCATCAGCATTACCACCCCATCGTCAGCCACATCGTGCAGGACAATCATCTCTTCAGCAACTGCATCGCCACCACATCTCGCAGGACCGCCATCAACCAAATCTCGCTGGACCATCATCTCCACAACAGCTGCATCGTCGCCACATCTCGCCGGACCGTCGCCAGCTACATCTCGCAGGACCATCATCCCTCAGCAAGTACACCATCGCCACATCAACAACCACATCTCGCAGGACCGTCGTCAACCACATTTTGCAGGATCAACATCTCCGCATCGCCACATCAACAGCCATATCTTACAGGACCTTCGTCAGCCACATATCACAGGACCATCATCTCCTCAGCTTCCACACCTTCGCCACATCGACAGCCGCATCTTGGAGGACTATCGTCAGCCACATCTCGCAGGACCATCATCCCCTCAGCAATCTCATCGTCGCCACATCTCGCAGGACCATCATATCCTCAGCAACCACACCGTCGCCACATCTCGCAGGACCTTCGTCAGCCACATCTCGCAGGACCATCATCTCCTCAGCAACTACATTGACAGCCACAACTCGCAGGACCTTCACCAGCCACATCCCGCAGGACCATCATCTCCGCAGCCACCACACCGTCGCTACATTGACAGCCACATCTCGCAGGACCATCATCTCCTCAGCATCCACATCGTTGCCACATCGACAGCCGCATCCCGGAGGACCATCATCAGCCACATCTCGCAGGACCATCATCTCCTTAGCAAACACATCGTCACCACATTTCGCAGGACCATCATCTCCGCAGCAACCACACCATCGCCACATCCCACAAGACCTTCATCAACCATATATCGCAGAACCATCATCTCCCCAGAAACCACATCATCGCCACATCGACAGCCATATCCAGCAGGACCCTTGTCAGCCACATCTCGCAGGACCATCACCTCCTCATCTACCGCATCTTCGCCACTTCGATAGCCACTTCTCGTAGGACCATCATCTGCACAGTAACCACATCGTCGCCAAAATTCGCAGGACCTTCATCAGCCACATCTTGCAAAACCATCATCTCCGCAGCAACCACATCGTCGCCCAATCAATATCACCATCATCATACTTATATTTTTCTCTTCTCTCAGCATGTGCATCTACAAATAAATACTCAGCGGAAACCCTTTGCAGGCTAAGAAACATCACCTCAACATTGCCAACGCCCATTCAAAAAATACTACAAAAAGAGCAATTACTAAGGATCAACCCACAATCAACCACCAATCAAAGGAAGACTCCAATTCAGCCGCAACACTTAACATGCACCCTGATTAACACCAGATCAGCAGTCAAGCACAGACAAGAAGTCCACGACTTCCTCACCCAAAACAACTTGGATTGTCTATTCATCATGGAAAGCTGGCTAACACCCGACTGCAACACCATCCTAACCGAATTGGTCCCTGAAAAATACAAGATCCTAACGGAGCATAGAATAGGAAAAAAAGGAGGAGGCCTAGCAGTAATTTTCAAATCTCACCTTACGCTCGGCAAACCTACGCTACAGAACCCAGTGCCTTTTATGGAGACACTTTCTCTACCGCTGCAAACAACACCCCAAGACAGCATTCATATACTGCTATGCTACAGACCACCAGGACCAAAGACAAATCTCCTGATACCCTTCACTGAATTTATTTCAATGCACACCCTGAAAACTAAAAACGTTCTTGTACTTGGAGATTTCAATCTCTGGGCAAACAACACCGAAGACCCCATCGCCTCTGCCTGTATAAACCAACTGGAAGAACTAGGTCTTCAACAACTGATAAATGCTCCAACGCATGGTTCAGGACACACTCTGGACCTCATCTTCAAACAAAATATCAAAATCAACATACTCAACATCTTGCCGCTACCATGGACTGACCATCACGCCATCAAATTCGAAATCACCACCAACAACACCCTCCAGAAACCGAACCACTCAACAACAACATACTGGACCAGATCTCAGAAGAAACTACACTCGGAACTCTTCAAAACTACACTATCCAACAAAATAACAACTCTAAATTTAAACCACTCGACAGAAAAAACATTCAACTTCTTAAACAAAGTGCTACTACAGCAGACGCAGTCGCTCCGAAACGCAGAACACTCATCCGCAACAAAAATTCTGGATGGTTTAATGGAACTCTTACTCTACTGAAGCAGGAACGCAGAAGAGCTGAAAGAGCCTGGAGAAGAAACTCTTCAAAAGGAAACCACACAAACTACAATACTCTCACAATGAAATATCACAAAGCTATCTTCAAAGCAAGAAAAGAACACTTCTCAAACACCATCACAAAAGCCCTAAACCGCCCTCGTGAACTATTCAAACTAGTCGCCCAGACTATGAACCCTACCTGCCTAGAACCCCCTACCAACGAAACTCAAGAATTTTGCAACGAGTAATCGGATTTTTTTATCAACAAAATCGACAACATTCGGGAAAAAATCCAACAGAAAAATACAATCAACCACATCCAAAAAGAGGAATTTTTCGCTGACCCCGGTCGCCATAGACACCACAAAAAACATCATCAGAAGCCTCAGAGACAGGACATCACCCAACGATATCATCCCCACAAAACTTCTGAAAGAATGCTCCGACATCCTGGCACCTACCATAACACTACTCATAAATCAGTCATTCAAAGAAGGAATTGTTCCTAACTCCCTCAAGCAAGGCATAGTCAAACCCCTCCTAAAGAAACCCAACTTGGATCCAAGAAACCCTAACCACCGAAGACCGATAACTAGCTTGAACACCATCTCCAAGATTATGGAGAAAGCAGTGGTACAACAGCTACAACTCCATCTGGACACACACAAACTCCTGGACCCTCTGCAATCAGGCTTCCGCCCGGGCCATGGCACAGAAACAGCTCTCCTTAAACGCCTTGGAAGCAGCAGATGATGGAGAATCATGTCTCCTGGTACTCCTGGACCTTAGTGCAGCATTTGACACACTAGATCACAGCACTCTACTCACCCGCCTCAAAGAAGTAGCAGGAGTCACAGACTCAGACTTACTATGGTTCACTTCCTTCTTAGGAAATCGGTCACAGACAGTGAAACTTGGAGCCTTCATCTCTGAATCCCGTGCAGTCTCCTATGGAGGCCCTCAAGGATCACCTTTATCACCCGTGCTCTTCAACATTTACATCCGTCCACTCCTCAAAATCATCAGCAAATCAGACCTATACTTCCACTCATACGCAGATGATACTCAACTCTACCTTCGGATCCCCGGACAAAAAGACCAATATCAGGAATTGGAAAAATGCCTCACATCAATAGACGACTGGATGTCCACAAGCTCACTCAAACTTAATGGAACCAAAACAGAACTCCTTCTCCTAAATGCAAACCGGAAAACTAAATCTACAACACCATGGACTCCGCCCACCATCCTTGGACAGACCATCCCCCTAAGCATAAAAGCCAAAAGTCTCGGAGTCACCTTCTATTCAGAAATGTCAATGGATGCACAAATAGGATCAGTAGTCAGCGGATCCTACCACCTTCTACGCCTGCTACGTAGACTCATCCCCTTCATTCCAGAAAAGAACAAAGCCATAGTGGTAGGAACAATCATCAACTCTCGACTCGACTACGCAAACTCCCTCTACATAGGACTACCAAAATTCCAGATTGCACGACTACAAGTCGTTCAAAACACGGCAGCAAGACTAGTCACAGGAAAAAAAACATGGGAATCCATCTCCCATTCCCTGAGGACCCTCCATTGGCTAACCGTGAAGGACCGGATTACATTCAAGACCCTCTGCCTGACCCACAAATGCACACAAGGAGACGCTCCTCAATACTTATGAGAAAAAATACAACACTACACCCCCAATCGCAACCTCCGATCTAACAACCAAAACCTCCTCCTCGTCCCCAAGTCCCAGTACAAATCAAGGGGAGAACGAAGATTTGCAGTCCAAGGACCACGGCTATGGAACGCTCTACCTACAAACATCCGCTTGGAAAAAGACCATCGGGCCTTCAGGAAGAAACTCAAGACCCACCTCTTCTAAAAAGGAATCAACACAGGTCGGATCAAGCGACTCGAGGCGATTCAGTTCGCAGTTGCAGCGCTATACAAATCATTCATTTAAAGGCCCAATTTTTCTGCCCTGTTCAACAGGTGCATGCAATTACAAATCTTGATCTAATAATTCACAGCAGGGCCAATTCCTGTGCCCACCAAGATTAACTGTGAGGGCTTACAATGTTGTGGCTACACCGACATCTAATGGGGCAAATTTCTGCAGAGTATATACGGCAGGCCCCTACTTTCAAACATCCAACTTACAAACGACTCCTACTTGCAAACGGAAGGAGAAAACAGGAAGTCAGAGGAAATCTACCCCTAGGAAGGGAAATTCTATCCTGTTACATTTAATTTGGGAAAATGGTATCTCCTCTCTACTGATGCTTTATCACCAATCCTTGTTTCAATTAAAACCCCACTTTTCCAAAAACATTTGTCATTGGGACGGAAAGTGAGGTGAAATGTTCTGAACAGATGTGCAAAGACAGCAAATGTTACAGGGGTGATAACCCCTCCCTATGTTCTCCAAAAAGCTTAAAAATAGATTTTTTTTGGATGGAGCTACACTTAAAAATGTACCTGATCAGATTCTACTTAAGAACAAAATGGCTTATTTTTTTCCTTTACAAATGTCATTTTGTGCAGGGACAGTTCTCAACACGGGAAACACATGCCACTTCACAGGCATACTTTAGACACCCCCCAGGTACCATATTTAAACTTTTTTTTTTTCACTTTATGCATCATTAAAATGACTGCTCCCGAAAAAACGTTAGTTTTATAAACTTCTTTTTGCATTGATATATGTCCCCTGGTGCAGACATTAACATGCATATTGGCCGTTATAATTAGCACTTTTGATTTCGAACGTTCGCGTCCATTGTAACGAATAGGGTTCGAAAATTCGCACAAACTTTTGGTCCGTTCGAAGGTTCTGGTGTGAACCGAACCCGGGGGTGTTCGGCTCATCCCTAATGGTGGGAATCTCACGTACAGGTTACAGAGGCAAATCACACAGAACCGGGCATGCAGGTGTAGCTGTACACCCGTAGGACCTGCTGAGTATTATGGTCCATCTGTCACCCTGCCCAGCCAGGCATTTATTTCAATGAACAGTCCATGCACTTATTTTTATTGTAGCGCTGACATATCTTTACCTATTAATGTGTGTTTACATGCTTTAATACAAAGTCTATGGACATTGCTATGGTTCAGTATTTGGAGCCATCTAGTGACAAAATACTGGTAATGCACTTGTATATTATTATTACCTCAAAACAAGCAAAAAGACTTATACAAGAAATGACTGTTGTTTTGATCTGAAGGTTGACCTTTTTACCCAGGATGCCGGGTGACCTACCCATGGACACCCTCTCTTGCAGTGCATGCTGGGTAGGAGATAAAAGGACCCGGAGTGGCCATCTTAGGTCTCTTGGGATCTCGTGGCCAGCCTGGAGACAGCGGCTCGCAGACATTGGGGAGCGCAACCCCACTTGCTTGCAAAAGTGACCTGAAGGTGCCTGAGAGACAGTGACCGGATTAAAGATCCAGAGACACTCATCCGAGCATCAGAGGATCGGGTTCATCCAGCGGAACGGAACAGAGCGACTGGCCCAGCTGACAGAGAAGCAAGCTGCAGTCACCGGACCAAAGTTACTACACGGAGCACCGATCCAGTTGGTGAGCGGGTCACGGGCCACAGTTTGTTAACCTTTACATGCAGTTAGACTCACATACAGGCCTCACTGGAATTTGTAGTTCCACGGAGAAGAAATAGAGCAACTGACACTGAGAAGGCTTGAGGCCTATCTACTCTGGCGGCACAAGCATTGTAAATTAGTTAAAGAAGTTACACCAGGAGCACCTTCACCTCAACTTAACTTTTCATAGACTGTGGATTACAAATCACAAAGGAGTTACTTTAGCTAGCGAAGAAAGAAGATCACGGACTAAGTACATCAAGTGAGATTTCACGTACAGCTTTAAAAGTAGGGGGAGCTCCCAGGTATAAATATATAAATATATATTGTTTGTAATTTTTGTGTTGAAATTAATTGTACTGTCGTCCTATGTTGGGATGACAGTACAATTACTGTAATCACCCATTGAAGTATATTCAGTAAAATATATTTGGTTAAGTATACAGTTGTGTGGAGTGTTGTTTTCTCCCAGCAGGTGGAGCCAGTGAGTCCTGAGGATACAACACAGGTATATTGCATTACATGATATTGTACTGTATGGTATTACACCACAGCTGTGTTAAGGGGACTGAGTCAATTCAGGGGGGTTCCTTAGCAGAGTGCAGCCCCGAATCAAAAATTCAGCCGTTCTTTCGGGGGTAAGTGCTACATTATTTTTTAATTTTTTTATTGAGGGGAATTAACTTGGATGGGGATAGGGAAATTATGAGATGCCCAGTTGATTGTAGAACATTGCATGGGACAAACTATATACACTTTCTGTATATACAACTCCCATCTTCTCTCCAGCACTAAACTTGCTTGCAGACTATTCCTCCTGACACCTCCAGCACAACACTAACTTGCACCTCCTGATGCATATATGTTGCATCACTTCAAAAAAAATGTTCTCTTGTTCTGTCAGGAGGGGGTTAGGACATGATGACAGAAACAAGTGAACAGTTCTCTTTGGAGTTCCTGGTGGGAGGGGCCCCTCCCCGGACTATCAGGCTCCTTTAAGAATTAAGGGCAGAACTTTGACCTCACCCAGAGTCCTTAGTAAGAACGTTCATCAAACTGTCTCTGATCAGGGTGGCAGGCCGGTCTTAGTCCTGCAAAAAGTCAGAAAAAGAAGAAACACAGTCTGCAACCTCCAGGGCGGTCCATGTTGCAAATTTTCCACGGTGAGCTGCATGCTCCAGCAGTCTCTCACACATGGAAATGCAGGTCAGGCAAACTCCTCCTGCCGCCCCGTTCTTCTCTGATGGAAACAGAGTTGCTCCTGGCAGACCATCCAGCTTTCACAACCACCGCTCTTTCTCTGATAAATTATGCAGATACTCCCTCACTAGGTCATCCTCCTGCTCTTCCCGGGAGTTCTTCACAATGTCCATAGTATCAGGAGGGACATAAGGGTAGTCCAGAAACCCACTCCAAAGCCACTCTGCGCTGAACCTCCCGTAGGAATCTGGAAAACCTGGGCAGTTCTCTGGGCTTTCCTCTTCTGGGCAGGACACAGGCATCAGGGGACCATTGAACCCACTGCCTGTATGTGGCTGCTCTGGTCTGGGTGGTGGATGGTCTGTTCACAAAAAGTTGTCTGCTGCTGATAGGGGCTCCTGCAGCTTCTTCAGTTCCCTCAGCAAAGTCTGGCACATCTTCTCCCTCAGACTGGACCTCCAGGACCTGGGAACCTCCTGTCTCCCATTCCTCCTCCGAGCTACTGCTGTAAGATGACCACTTTGCTAGCTCCTCCCAGGACCCAAATTCTGATTGCAGTCTGGGGGAACCCCAATCTATGGCCCTGTCCTCGCCTTCATCTTCTGGCTCACCTGAGGGCACACCCCCCTTAGGCACTGGCTCCTTCAGACAGGGATAGCAAAGGACATAGAAGCAACCGGCATTTCTGGTTCCTGCTGGGCAGTACTTACAGTTACCAGGTCCCTGTCCAGGCCACAGGCCATGACAGACTCCTTTTCCCTTATGTCACAAATGTTTGCAGGGGAGTCACCAGGCTCAGACTCCAAACCGCCTTTCAGAGATCACTCCAGGTCCGCTCCGCCTTCTGAGATTTCCGCAGCTGCACACGACACAGTCCTGAGTGCAGGTCCACATTGTAATACTGTGGCTCCTGCTGGCTGGATGCAAGCCGGGTGAGCGGGTTGACACAATGACCACACCAGATCCAGGCACTGACCACCGTGGTTGGTATCCAGCATTCTGGGCTCAGCAAGCACAGTCGCTCCATCCCATCAATCATGCCGAGGGCGAATACCCCGCGATGCTCCAACCGGACACTAGTATTGACTAGTATCCACTCCTGCATGTCAGGCAACCAGGTCAGCGCTGGAAACACATACAATCTCTCCGCCATCTTGCTCCTCTGCCTCACGGTGCTGCTAGCAGGGAACGCTGGGTCTCCTCTAGGGCATGGCGCACACCCTCACTTCCAGACAGGCTGGCATCTGCGAAACTGATAGGCAAATCCCTTCCCAGGTGCGCAGCTGTAACTCTTTGTTAGACAAACTGATGTTTGCAGGCATACTGTAACTAGCAGGACTTGTAGAAGCATGTCGCCCGACACCGCCTGTGCCCGGGCAACTGAGATCAGATGACCACTGACCCTTCCGGTGGTTGGCAGTAGCAACAACAAAGTTTGTAACCCATGTCTTACTGAAAGAAACACTTTTAGCAAAGTGCCGCCTGTAGGCACCCGCAGGCTTACCCTGATCATCCCAGGCAACAGTAGACATCACCAGGCACACTTTACTGTTCAATGCAGGAATTTGGAGCAAAAGTTCAAGATGTCCAGCATTAGCAGATCGCTGCACATATTTGTAATCAAACTCAAGACATCCAGCATTAGCAGATTGCTGAATGTATTTGTAATCCATGGGTGCGATCGCCTGCCGTGGTTGCCACGGGTGGCAACACATGGTAAATCAGTTCCTGAGTTGCAGGTTTTTGCACAAGTGTCCATCCCAGCTGTGGTTGGGGCTACTGGGCAAGCAGGACAGCATTAATTTGAACTTGAAGGCAGCTCCCGCTGGTTGCTATGGACAATGGCACTTGTTGCTGTAATACTGAATAGCAGGCAGAGCACATAAATCCTTTGCGGGTTCGATCCCTCAATGGTGGTGGAACAAAGTACAGTTCCCCAGCTCGGTCAACCTGTGAACAGATGTCCCAGACGAGCCCCTAAATGTAGCGGTACCCCTGTAGTGGCTGCTGAGCATTATGGTCTGTCTGTCACCCTGCCCAGCCAGGCATTCAATTCTCAAGCACTCAGAGTCATTGAACAGTCCATGTACTTGTTTTTTTTTGTATTTTTATTTTGGGGAATTAACTTGGATGGGGATAGGGGAATTATGAGATGCCCAGTTGATTGTAGAACATTGCATGGGAAAAACTATATACACTCTCTATATATCCAACTCCCATCTTCTCTCGAGCACTAAACTTGCTTGCAGACTATTCCTCTTGACACCTCTAGCACAACACTTACTTGCACCTCCCAGACCAGCTAGTACTGTATTGATAGGCCTGACGCACGCTCAGCCAGACCTTAGAAACCGCCCTTTGCAGGCTGGGACCGCAGGCCCCTTTAGTGTAGAAAAATAGGAAAGTTCTAGTACTAGCTTTTCTCGTGGCTACTGAGCCCAGTACCACATCTTCAGGCCCTGCCAGCCCTCCTGGCTGCAGCTGCCTCTCTCTCCACTGCCCGTGCCACCACAGTCCACTCCTCTGGTTCTGCACCCATCCCATATTGCAATCTCCCAGTCCTCTCAGGTGTGCCTCCCCAGTCCTCTCCCAACTGTGTGTCACTCACCAGCCCTCCTGGCTGTGACCTGTTGTTCCCCCCTGGAGACTTGCCCAGCAGTGCTTTCTCCTCCTGTCCTCTCTTGCTCCTCCTGGCCAGGATACCTCCACGTTTTCTTAGAGGGTATTATCCACCACTGAGACCAGGCCCAAGGTCATCCCCCACAAACTAGGGAGCGCCCTCAAAGCCTCAACAGCCTAGCACTCCATCTCCAGATTTTCCATCCGAACAACTCCTCCTCAGCTGGGTTTACCCTGGGTATTTAAGGAAGCCTGCCCCCTGCCAATCCAAGTTGGGGATTGGTCAGGGCTCCTCAAAATATCCCAGGCAGCTCCACCTCTCTTCTCCTCCTCTCTTTCCAGAATCTTCTAGAAAACTCTGGAAAGAAGAGGAAGGTCTTGGTAATGCTGCCTGTGAGTCACCAGCTCTACACTAAGCCACCCCCAGCCCAGATTATACCAAAACAAACAGGTCTGGCTGCCAGCCTGGCCTGCCTACATTTTCCTACTTTAACAACCCCCACTCTAGCTCCTATACTACTAGAGTGTGCTACATAGGCATTTACTGGGGAACTTGGATACACAGGAAGGGTTCACAGTCCACAGAGTGGCAATAATTGCTTGTACCTTCCTGCTTGACTCTTCCTGTGTTGTGCCTAACTCTGAGGAGGTATGCTGACCCCTTAAGAGTCCCCTTCACTGGAACTAAGGGGCCAAGCCAAACCCCTGTAAAACAACCCCATACCATACCCCCCTCCATCAAATGATTTGGACCAGTGCACAAAGCAACATACATAAAGACATGGATGAGCGAGTTTGGGGTGGAGGAATTTGACTGGTCTGCACATAGTTCTGACCTCAACCCAATAGAATACCTTTGGGATGAAATAGAGTGGAGACTGCGGGCCAGGCCTTCTCGTCCAACATCAGTGCCTGACCTCACAAAATGCGCTTCTGTAAGAATGGTCAAACATTCCCATAGACACCCCTAAACCTTGTGGACAGCCTTCCCAGAAGAGTTGAAGCTGTTATAGCTGCAAAGGGTCGGCCAACTCAATATTGAACCCTACGGACTAAGACCGGGGATGCCATTAAAGTCCACGTGGTGTCCCAATACTTTTGGTAATATAGTGTATATATATATTTGGGAAGTATATCTTGAAAATGAATAAATATAATTGTGAATTGCTGAAAGTGTACTGAATGTGAAATATAAGAATAAACTAACTTTATTCTATCAGTTACACTGCCTGATATAGATATTATATTTTCAGATTGAAGTTACTATTTTTCCGTTCTTTGTTCTGTAGTGTAAGTCGGTGTATAAAGCTCCGGTGATTGCATCTACTTCTGAGCAGAGCTGCCGGTGACTGAGAGGATCTCCTGTGTGACATGAAATGTTCTCCGGTCTTCTATGTCTGTTTCCTGCCGGTACTCATCATTCCCATCACATCCTATGGAGAAGTATTGACCCGGAGATCAGCGCCTGCTTGTAGAGCTAAGAGGGCAAGGCCATGGTTTGAGTACGAATATTACCAGGAGGGAGATTTCATCATCGGAGGATTAATCTCTGCTCACTTGTACACCCTACTCGCTACAAGAATTCATGAAGGAAGAACTGGTTGGGATGGTTTTAAGCACATTTGTTACAAGTAAGTTTCTATTTCTCATCTCACTCTCTCTGTATAACCCAACAAAGATAAATCTAATGTTTTGTCTTCATTGTCATTGTATTGTTTTATGGAAATGTACAAATGTATCTGCTGATGTTTTATATATTGTCTCCTTATTGGAATCCAGTCTGTGTTTCTCCAATATACATTTAGTACATGGGGCTTCCATAATATTGTGTCTTCAGGCCATGCTGGGATTTCTGATAAATTGTCATGTCATGTCCTTATAGACGGATCCTGCAGATGGTTCCATCTCTTCCAGGAGGGAGGGAGGGAGGGAGGTGTGCTGACTTTCTAGAACTTGTGTGTATGATCTCCTACTATTCAGGGATGTTCACAATAAAGCATAGCAGTAAGTCAGCCTGGTGAAAACAATTACTGAATAACAATTACTCATGTATGCAACACTGTACCCAAATTCAAATTTATATCATTTTTTTTAGACAGATAGAGCTTTCTTTTGGTGATATTTAACCACTACAATACTGTGCACTTAAACACCCTTCCTGCCCAGACCAATTTTCAGCTTTCAGCGCTCTCACACTTTCAGTGACAATTGCGCGGTCATGCAATGCTGTAACCAAATGAATTTTTTATCATTTTGTTCGCACAAATAGAGCTTTAGTTTGGTGGTATTTATTCGCGACTCCGTTTTTTATTTTTTGCGATATAAGCGAAAACATAGCGGAAATTTTGAAAAAAAACAAGATTTTCTCCTTTCTTTTTTAAAAGAAATCCAATAAAATCTAATTTTGTCATAAATTTAAGCCAAAATGTATTCTGCTACATGTTTTTAGTAAAAAAAATTCCGTTAAGTGTATAATAATTGGTTCGCGTGATCACGGACATATGTACGCAAATGATCATGTAAAAGGGGTGTGCAGGTGATCACGGACATATGTGTGCAGATAATCATTGGCACATGTTATTTTACTGGGACATATGTGAGGGACATGTGTTTTTATTATTTGGGGACATGTGTGTTTTGGGGACATGTGTGTTTTGCTGTGGGGACATGTGTGTTTTGCTGTGGGGACATGTGTGTTTTACTGTGGTGACTCTAGACTGGTGATCAGTGAGTAAAAAAAACATCTAATACTCACTGATCACCAGCCGGCTGCAGCGATCCGCTCTCCTCTCCTCACCGACGACTTCCGTGTGAGGAGAGGAGGGCCGATTGCCTAGCAACCGGCTGTTTGTTTACATCACATGACGGCCGTGATTCGACACGGCCGTAATGTGATCAAGAGGGCCAATCACCGAGCCCTCCTGCCGATCTGAGATGCGCCGTGTCCGGGTGACACGGCCGCATGGGGATCGCGCCGATGCGCGGGCACACGCGTGCGCGATCCCTCTACTTCTGAAGGCCGTTCCGGAACGTGCATTCAGAAGTAGACGGCTCCCACCCGGCCGTATATGTGCATTGGCCGGGTGGGAAGTGGTTAATCACAACTGTTTTTTTTTTTTTTTTGCTATATAAACAAATAAAAGCCGAAATTAAAAAACAAAACTTGTTTTTCTTAGTTTATTTTATAAAATTTTGCAAATAAAAATTTGTTCTTCATAAATGTAGACCAACATGTATTCTGCTAACCCAAATCAGTGTATATTATTTAGTACTTGTGGAAGTTATAGAGTCTGCAAACTATGGTATATATATTTTAAAATTGATCAGTCCCAATGAAATGACTACCTATATCATTTTTTAAAGGCCCTAAAATGGCAGGATAGAACAAATACCCCCCAAATGACCCCTCTTTGGAAAGTAGACAGTCTGAGGTAATTAGTAAGAGATGTGATGAGTTTTTTTGAAGTTGTAATTTTTACCAACATTTTTGGGAAAATTATGAAAGTAAATAAAATGTGTTTTTCCATAACTTTGGCATTTTACGTTCTCACACACAGCATAGACATACCTAAAATGACACCCCAAAATATATTCTGCTACTACTTCTGGGTATGGTGATACCACATGTGAGACTTTTTTTTTGTTTTTTGTTTTTTACAGCTTAGCCACATAGACAGGCCCAAAATCAAACTAAACTAAATAATATAAAATAATATAAAAAAAAATGCAAGCATTTATTAAGAAAAAAATATTCCATCTTTGAGGTCTTACCTATCGGTAAGTGGCTTGTGAGTGGGGTGCGCACTCGGGTGTGAAGGGGTGTATACACACACAGGATTATTGGATTTTGGGGTCACATACATTCAATTATGGACTGTCTGCACTGAGAATATATTGAAGGACTGCTCTGCACTGAGCTCTTTTCCTGTATGAATTTTCCTTGGATGTTTCTGAGTCAATTTTTGAACATAATCATGTTTGTTTAAACACTTTATTTGCTTTATCATTTGATTGAAGTATTGATGCACTAGCATTTTATATTGATAGCACAACGTGTTTTATTCATAGTATTTGTTAGCTATTATTATATAATACATAATATTAATAATATAATATAATATTAATAATATAATATAATATTTATAATATAATATAATATGATAAAAAATATAATATTATATAATACATAATTTTAATATAATATTATAAAAATATAATACTATATAATACATAGTATTAGTTAGCATGTGGATATACAGTGAGTGCAGCTGTCACTGTTTTAGTTTTTAGTTACTCAGATTATTGCAGTTTTTACATTTCGCACAACCATGTTTGTTTTCAGGATTGTATAAAAGTTGTCCACATAAAGGTGGTACCCCTGCTTGAAGAGGGGTTATACAAGGTCCCGGGCCATTTTTCTGCTGGTCCCCATAAGGTTTGAGCAATCAGGGGGAACCAGCTGGCTGTCCTCTCCTCCATAAAAATGGAAATTGTACAAATACCCATGTGACCCTTTCACAGAGTTTGTATATTTTCACTCTTTATCTGGTCTGTTTACTTGGGATGTATTGTTTTATGACCAGCCTCCCGGTAAAATGGACAAGGGACTCATCGACACATATGTTTGTCACAACAATATATTTCAGAAAATTTTGGGTTAAAATCATTGATCAGTGACCTAATTTTATAAAGTTTGTCATACCCGGGCACAAGGATAGTCGTTGGAAATCACAAGTATTTTATAGCGGGTTCTGGACATAGTGGCGGAATAGATTGGCATATATGGTTATTGGGATTTGTGGAGCAATAAACCTGCAGTTCATAATTATTATTTTTTTTTTAGTGCCATGTTTAGTCTGAGGCCAAGAAACACTTTAAATTCTTGAATTGTCAGAGGTTTCCACTCAAACACATTGGGCATAAACGGAGCTGGGATTGTTGGTTGATATACTGCTGGGCATAAAGTTTGCATTGGTCCACAACTGAATTTAAAAAAAAAAGCTTCTGTGAAAAATAAAATTAGAAGTCAATGGGAGTAAAATTGTGGGTTTCTGCCTGAATGTCTGGCTGCACTATGAATATGGGGATTATAGGTGCTCCTGAATTTGAAGGTAGTCACACAAGGTTAAAAAGTGCCTGTGGGACAGCAATATGGGCCATAATCCTTGGTGGCCTTTCACTTGGTGAATTACACTACTAGTCCTAGCCATGTCACAGGGAGGTATTGAGCTGTTGGT
This sequence comes from Lithobates sylvaticus, assembly GCA_028564925.1. Taxonomy (NCBI): domain Eukaryota; kingdom Metazoa; phylum Chordata; class Amphibia; order Anura; family Ranidae; genus Lithobates; species Lithobates sylvaticus. The sequence continues at coordinate 772,734,351 of CM053026.1, read as the reverse complement.
GGTAGCCTGCTGCTCCTCAAAATGCCTCATCTTTTTTGTTGGAACCCTTTCCTCTTCTGAATTAGATATTGAACTGAGGCTGTCTACAGGTTCATATTCAGAATCTGAGTCTGACAATGAGTTTGTCGCTACTTGCAGCTTTCCTACTCAGAACTTGGAACGCCTCTTCGCTGGTGTAGATTTTTTTGGACATAGCATCATCCCTGCACCCCCTGCAACCCTCTTCCAGCACTTTTAATCTAGAACTACTCTCTTCTGCTCCTCATGCCCTCTCTTCCAAAACATCTCACCTCTGCACCTCCTGAACACTGCTAATTCATTCCCACTTCTGCACAGCTCATCCAGCACTGCACCCCTCTTCCAGCACTGCTCACCTCTGCACCTCCTGCACCCCTCTCCCAGAACTACTCACCTCTGCACCTCCTCCACCCCTCTTCCAGCACTGCTCACCTCTGCACCTCCCGTACCCCTCTTCCACCACTTCTCACCTCTGCACCCCTCTTCCAGAACTACTCACCTCTGCACCTCCTGTACCCCTCTTCCAGCACTGCTCAACTCTGCACCTCCTGCACTCCTCTTCCAGCACTGCTCACTTCTGCACCTCCTGCACCCTTCTTCCAGCACTGCTCACCTCTGCACCTCCTCCACCCCTCTTCCAGCACTGCTCACCTCTGCACCTCCCGTACCCCTCTTCCACCACTTCTCACCTCTGCACCCCTCTTCCAGAACTACTCACCTCTGCACCTCCTGTACCCCTCTTCCAGCACTGCTCAACTCTGCACCTCCTGCACTCCTCTTCCAGCACTGCTCACTTCTGCACCTCCTGCACCCTTCTTCCAGCACTGCTCACCTCTGCACCTCCTGTACCCCTCTTCCACCACTTCTCACCTCTGCACCCCTCTTCCAGAACTACTCACCTCTGCACCTCCTGCACCCCTCTTCCAGCACTGCTCACTTCTGCACCTCCTGCACCCTTCTTCCAGCACTGCTCACCTCTGCACCTCCTGTACCCCTCTTCCACCACTTCTCACCTCTGCACCCCTCTTCCAGAACTACTCACCTCTGCACCTCCTGCACCCCTCTTCCAGCACTGCTCACCTCTGTACCTCCTGCACCCCTCTTCCAGCACTTCTCACCTCTGCACCCCTCTTCCAGCATGGCTCACCTCTGCACCTCCTGCACCCCTCTTCCAGCACTGCTGATCTCTGCACCCCCAGGACACTGCGCAATAAAGATTTCCAAATTTTGAAAAGTTACCATGTTTACCAGATATCAATAGCAGTTTACTGTTTGTAATTTAAGTTGTCTGCAATTGTCTTTTAACTTTTTTTTTTTATTATTGCTTGAAAACCTTTCAATATCCTGCAGTGTTGACCTTGAAGAGTACAAAAGCATCTTGGTGATGATCTTACTTGTCAATCAGATCAACAATGACCCCAATTTTCTGCCCAATATTACCCTGGGCTATCATATATTTAGTACATGTAATGATCCAATGAAAACTTTGGGATATGCCATAAAGATATTGTCTGGAGAAAAGGAAGCTCCTAACTATTACTGTAAAGGACGTGGAGAAGTGGCTGGTTTTATTGGTGACAGCTCTCGCAATACAAATCAGGCGTTGGCCCAGTTACTTAGTCTGTATCGTTATACACAGGTAAGTAATCACTTCATTATATTATGTATGTAACATGGAGGGTCCAATAGATGGCTTAGTACAATCTGGGTGGGTTTTTTGTAGCTTTCCTGTTCTAGAATGAGTGCAGGTCAGAATGAACAGAAAGTTGTGCCATTTGTTTAAAGAATATGTTACCCCAACATTTCACATTCTTGATATGTGCCTGCTGTACCATGTACTGGTATGAAAAATGTATCCTGTTCTCTCTGTATTGCTTCCTTTGTGTGAAATCTCTGGTGTTCCAGTCAGTCCCTCTGCTTTCCTATTAAAAACTGACCATGATGTTACATGGTACACCCATATTGAAGCTTGTAAAGGTTGAGTAACACCGTCAGTAGCTAGGTGGTGCTGTTGCAGAGTTTGTTTGGCACTGAAGTCAGTTACTTGGACAGCGTGGTACGAGAGGAAGTGTGAGAGCGGAGGACCGGATTCCCCCCCGACCGAGATCAGAAGCGGGTGACCCAGGGACCTACAGTGGCGGCAGAGTGAGACATTGTGGTGGTGGAGCGGGAGTAACCAGGGACCGTAATCGCCCCACAGATGTGGACAGGGGAGGAAGGAGAACATCCAGCGGGACCGGGAGGTGGAAGGCTGACAGTAAGAGGCGGCGGGTAAGTGAAGGGCAGAACGGAGTGGGAGGCTGATCAGTGAAGTGGTGGCACTGAAGGTGACTGACTACTAGTGTCAGATTATAGGGGAGGCTGTGCAGAGCAACACAGAGACAAACTACAAAACCTGACTGACAGTGTATGAGAGTACCTGAGTATTGGGTGTACCTGAGTATTGTGTGTGTATTGTGAGTTACATAGTAGGTGAGGTTGAAAAAAGACACAAGTCCATCAAGTCCAACCTATGTGTGTGATTATATGTCAGTATTACATTGTATATCCCTGTATGTTGCGGTCGTTCAGGTGCTTATCTAATAGTTTTTTTTTAAACTATTGATGCTCTCCACTGAGACCACCCCTGTGGAATGGAATTTCACATCCTTGCCGCTCTTACATTAAAGAACCCTCTACGCAGTTTAAGGTTAAATCTCTTTTCTTCTAATTTTAATGAGTGGCCACGAGACTTGTTAAACTCCCTTCCACAAAAAAGTTTTATACCTATTGTGGGGTCACCAGTACGTTTTTTGTAAATTGAAATCATATCCCCTCTCAAGCATCTCCTCTCCAGAGAGAATAAGTTCAGTGCTCGCAACCTTTCCTCATAACTAATATCCTCCAAACCCTTTATTAGCTTTGTTGCCCTTCTTTGTACTCCATTTCCAGCACATCCTTCCTGAGGACTGGTGCCCAGAACTGGACAGCATACTCCAGGTGCGGCCGGACCAGAGTCTTGTAGAGCGGGAGAATTATCCTTTTTTCTCTGGAGTTGATCCCCTTTTTAATGCCAATATTCTGTTTGTTTTGTTAGCAGCAGCTTGGCATTGCATGTCATTGCTGAGCCTATCATCTACTAGGACCCCCAGGTCCTTTTCCATCCTAGATTCCCCCAGAGGTTCTCCCACCAGTGTATAGATTGCATTCAAATTTTTGCCACCCAAATGCATTTTACATTTTTCTACATTAAACCTCATTTGCCATGTAGTTGCCCAACCCATTAATTTGTTCAGAACTTCTTGCAAGGCTTCTACATCCTGTGGAGAAGTTATTGCCCTGCTTAGCATTGTCCGCAAATACAGAGACTGAACTGTTTACCCCATCCTCCAGATTGTTCATGAACAAATTGCCAGTGACCACCATCAGTGACCCATCTGTGACCCTAATCTGTCACCTATCAGTCACCATCAGAGACTGCCATCAGTGACTGTCACCCATCACCCGTCACCCAGCAGTGACCGATACACATCACCCGTCACCCGTCACCTGTCACCCACCAGTGACCGTCATCCGTCACCTGTCCCCCACCAGTGACCATCATCCATCACCTGTCACCCAGCACTGACAGCCATTTGTCACCCGTCGCACAGCCCATCAGAAAGAATGTCCAAAAGGTTCTATACAAGTGAGGAGGCGTTCCAGATCCTCGCCATGACTGATGAGAGCAGCGGGGAGTTCTCATCAGATTCAAATGCCAATTCCGACTGTGAATCAAATTCAGCATTTGAACCAATCGAAAGTAGTGTATCGGCAAATGAATCGGAGGAAGAATGGATCCCTCCTAAACGAGCACGGCGCTCTGGAATCCAGGCAGCCACCAGCAATATATCCCAGGATCAAATTCCCAGGCCCAGTACCAGTGCTGCCGCCAGTGAAAGGCCACAAGAAATGCCCAGCCCCAGTACCAGCACTGCCGCATCATCACGCCCAAATGCCAGCACAGGAACTTCAAATCCCCCAACTACCAGCACTGGAGTGCCACGTCCCCCAAGAGCCAGGGCCGCTACATACCTCCCAGATGGTCTTGCCAATCCAATATGGCTGCCTTCCAACTCAGGATCAGCAAGAATCCCCCCTTTCACCGCACAGCCAGGTGTGCAGGCCAATACCCCAAATTTTCCTGCAATTGATTGTCTTAATTTATTTTTGCCCGACACTTTGCTGCAACTCATCGTGGACCAGACCAATTTATATGTCCAGCAGCATATTGCCAACAACCCCCAATCATCATACGCCCGTCCATTTGAGTGGAGAAGTTTGACTCTGGAGGAGTTCAGAGTGTTTATGGGCCTCACCATAAACATGGGGCTTACAAAAAAAAAATTAAGGACATGCCTATTGGTCCACTCACCCCATCCACCACATGCCCATTTATTCTTCTGTAATGTCCAGGTCCCGATACAGGATGATAATGCGCTTTCTTCATTTCAGGGACAACATCCTGTGCCCTCCCCGCAATCATCCAAATTGACAAATTATATAAAATTTGCCCACTCATTAATTTCTTTTCCCAACGATTTGCAGAACGCTATGTCCCCAAAAAGCACATATGTGTAGATGAGTCCCTGGTACCCTTTTCAGGCCGGCTAGGAATAAAACAATACATTCCTAGCAAAAGGGCCAAATACGGAGTGAAATTTTATAAGCTCTGCAAGAGAGTCACGGGATATCTGTATGCGTTCCGCATATACGAAGGAAGAGATTCCCAGCTCCAGCCCCCTGAGTGCCTGGCATACATGGGCACAACTGGTAAAATTGTATGGGACCTGGCATACCCACTGCTGAAGAAAGGTTACCACATATATCTGGATAACTTCTACACCAGCCTGCCCCTTTTCAAACACCTATACCTTGCAGAAACCCTGGCCTGTGGAAACTCCAGAAAGAATAGGAAGAGCTTTCCACAAGTGATAGTAAATAAGAAATTGCGAAGGGGAGAAAGAGCAACCTTACGATGCAACGAAGTGCTGGCCTTGAGGTGGAAGGATACCAGGAATGTGTACATGATGTCCACCATCCATGATGACACTACAGTTGAAGTTCAGAGAAGACAAGGTCCCATTGTAAAGCCAACATGTGTACAAGATTATAATATGTACATGGGGGGGGGGGGGGGGGGGGGATTTCCACGACCAAATGCTTCAGCCCTATTTAGTCCGCAAGTAGGAGTCGTTTCTAAGTTGGATGTTTGAAAGTAGGGGCCTGCCGTATATACTCTGCAGAAATTTGCCCCATTAGATGTTGGTGTTGCCACAACACTGTAAGCCCTCACAGCTACTCTTGGTGGGCGCTGGAACGCCCTGCTGTGAACTATTATATCAGGAATTGTAATTACATGCCATTGTTGAACAGTGTTAGGAAAAATTGGGCCTTTGGTGGTGGTGGTGGTGGTGACGGTGTTGCCACAACACTGTAAGCCCTCACAGTTACTCTTGGTGGGCACAGGAATGGGCCCTGCTGTGAATTATTAGATCAAGAATTGTAATTGCATGCACCTGTTGAACAGGGGCAGAAAAATTGGGCCTTTGGTGGTACAGAAACTTGGGGAATTTGCAAAGCCTTGGACCCCCACGGCAACCATCATTTTTCAAGCGTAGAAAATTGGGGGCCTGAGGAGTACGTATATTAAGGGGAGTGCAATCTGGTCCTGAAGTCCAAAGCATCCGGAACTGCGGCAGATGCCATCTCGGTCCCCAGGCTCTGGTACTACAAGAGGCTCCATCTTCTCTCAGACCAGACTGAATCCAGGTCGTCACTCTCAGGTCTTCCTTCCACGCTTCCTTGCACGCTGTGGCTGTCGTGCTGGTGGGGTGGCAGAAGGAGGAGGAGGAGGAGCATGGTAACTATGGCAAACATGTGTGAGGGGAGTCATCTCCCCAGCCATCCCCTTATTTAGGACATGGAGGATGAGCCCCTCACACATGTTGCGTTGCCTCACCTCCATACCCTTCATTTTAGTGACAACCACGGAGCCAAAGGTCTCCTCGTCGGTGGGTGTGGCATGTAGGGAGGCTGAAGCCTCTCTGATCATCCGGAGCGCTGACTCTGCCGCATAACCCCCCTTCTCGCCCTTCTGTACGGAAGGCGGAGGGGAGGGATTTGGGAGTCAGTCAGGCTCCGAGGCCTAGCCCCCCTCTTGGCTGCCACTACCCACCTCTTGGCTGCCACTAACCCCTGCCTCCTCCTGACTGCCACCTTCCACAGCCACCTCCTGGCTGAGGTCTTCCTGTGTATGAAAAAGGGACATAGTTTCAGTTATTTGTTCATCAAACACACACAATTCTCATCTAGTGACTGGTGCAAAATGTTTACAAATAGAAAACCATACAATTCTCAGCCCTGCAGTTTTGATTCTGGCCCCAAATGTCTCCAACACTACTGTCTGTTGATATGTCAAACACGTTAGGAAGTAACCAATTGGGGATCCTGAATTAAGTGAACATCATTCATTATTCACATAAATGGTAACAAAACTACTATACCTGGAACAAGCTGGGCTCCTCCACCTCTTCCAGACTGGAAGGCCCAGGTTGCTCCTCGGAAGCCTCATCAGGGGTGGCCTGCGCGCAAGGAAGCGTGGAAGGAGGAGTCGAGAGTGGCTCCGTGACATCAGCCTGGTCTTTGAGAAAATGGAGACTCTCATAGTACCAGAGCTTGGGGGCATAGACCTCATCTGCTGCAGTTGCAGTTTCTTCCGACTTCCGGACCTTCTTGCGCTCCCTGATATACGCACTCCTCAGGCTGCCAATTTTCTTTCTTATATCATCAACAGTTGCCGCGGGGAACCTTGGCTTGACAAATTCCACAAGTTCCAGCAGGGCTGCGTACCTCTTTGGTTTGATGCTGTAATGGGGGTGTTTAGCCTGCCATAAAATGGGAAATTCCCTGTATTTCCCAATGAAGAGGGTGAGAAAACTCACGTCGTTGAATCCCTTCATAATCTCTGCAAGACACAACACCACACAAAACACTATAAATTATGTCAGGCTAAACTCTCCTAATCTTCTCCATAAAGAAGCCTCAAGTTTGAATCAGTCTAGGCTAGTTATGTACCAACGTCAAATTGTACCTTCGTTTCTAGCGATCGTCTCGTGCGTGAGCTTTCTCTCCCCTCGTCTCCCAGATCGTGGCTACGACACAGGCGTGTGACGTTTTATATCCAGTGCGCATGCGTCAAACTCCGCCCGCCCCTGACGATCTTTCTCGTCTATTCCCCACCCCTTCTCTTTACGGCGCAGTGGGGAGAGCACATGGCGGGGACACAGCAGGTGCGCCACAAATATCCCACCAACGAGGAGGAGGACGAGGAAAGTCCGGAGGCAGAAACGTCCCGATCCCGGAGCCTGAAATTCAAGGCCTCCAATATGTCATTTGGAGAAATGTTGGAGATGGTGGACATATTAAAGAGGAGCGACTATGATGGGAAGTATGGGCCTTACCTCAACCCCAATGTCCGCAAGGCCAAGATCATGTCTAAAGTTGTGAGAAGGCTGTACAATAATTTTGGGGTACAACGATCCAAGGAGCAACTGAGGAAACGCTGGTCAGACCTGAAACTGAGGGAGGCCGATCAGTACAGAAAGATCAAGCGAATTCTTCAAAAAAGTAAGTAGTTGTGTTTTGTGTTTGATTTCTTGCTTGCATACTGCTCCATGTGGTTTGATTTTTACAAAGTTGTACATTCCAAAATGGCCACTTTCATGTTCGTCTGTGCATTCGATCGTACTCAGCCTCGATCTTTCTGCCACTGTCATGGTCGTGTGTGTGTGTCCATTCGATCGTACGCAACCTCGATCGTTCGGCCACTTATAATACGAGGTTTGGGGAAGTTTTGATTGAAAGGAAGTTTCTTCTCACTAGAGATGTCATCAAGAACGTAACGCAAATTTATTCAATGTAAAGGAGAGGTCACTCAGTAGCTGTTTACCCATCTGGACTCTAGAGCACTAGTGCTGGGACACCCAAACCCCCTTTTTATTAGGCTTTTCCACACATGTGCTCCAGTGGATACTAGAGGGGGGTCTCCATCAGACAAACTTCTACCAAAAAGCTAGTAAGTTTAGCACCTTTACAAAGTGACTACATTCATGTTGTTGGCATTTGTAACTGGCCAAACAAAAATAGTGTTCCTCACTTTCAAGCAATGTTTGTCATTTCCTATTTCTGCCCTCAATAGATAGTGTTGCTAAATCTTCCTTTTGTACATTCTCATAGGGGAGCGAAAACTTGGGCCGTCTGAGGAAACCCCAAAACCAACACCTCCCAAAAAAGGGGAAAGAGCAGAAGCAGAGGAGGAGGAGGAGGAAGGAGAGATCATCGAACTTGGAGAACTTGTCACCACAACAGGTGAGTGTGGGAGAACACAGCTACTGGTAAGCTAATCAATGTATGGCTGCCTCATTTCCAACACCCGATTTTTGTTTGTTTGTGGTTTTTAGGTGACGTGGATGTTGTGGAAGAAAAATCGCACTTTACCACAGAGAGTGCCCACGTACTCATCGGGGAGATAATGGTCTGCAATAGAGATCTAGATTACCTAAAGCAAAACATCAATGATGTTCAACAAAAATTGAAGAACATCATTGATGTTTTAGGTAAAATATGAAAACGCACCAAGTAATTAACACACATTTGTGCCTGCTTCTGAACACATTTGCAACTTAAGAACTGTGTGAAATTTGGAACATGCACACATTGTGTCCACATGTGCTAGCTCCCATCATGGTGGATGAATGACAACGTTTTTTTGGGGGTGCAACCACTTTACGAACTACGAAAGTGGTTGTGGTAAAGGGTTTGCACCCCCAAAATACGTCCATTCATCCCCATGATGGAAAATGGCACTTTTGAAGCTTCTAGGCATGTGTTTTACCATCAAATGACCATTTTCAGACCCAAATTGTGTGCATTTTCTAAATTTCCACTTTCCAGGGGTGACCCCCCATGTGATGAAGGCAAGATCAAACACACTTTGAACATATAGTCATGTCTGATCTTGTCTTCACTTTAGAAAGTTGAACTTTCCTAGTTCCTAGGTTCTGTTTTGCTCCATGCCTGGTTTTACCAATTGCGGAATGTTTGTAAACAATGTTGTAAATAACCAAGATGTTGTCAGTTTGGGCAAGAAGATTGTAAACGCACTTGTGAATGTTTTCCAAGTAAACTTTTTTTACTTTTCGAAATGTGTGGCTTCCTTATTTAAAAAACACAATGCATTATGTATGTCAAATGTAAAGGATATGGGGGGCAATGGGTGTTATTTACTAAAGGCAAGTCCAGTTTGCACTGCAAGTTTCTTTTCCAGGGCACTTTTGCACTGCACTTGTAGAGCATAGTGGATTTGACTTATGTAAATGACACCCACAGTGCTTTGTACGAAAACACGGAGCACAGCATTTTTGAGAATACACACATGTCTGACCTGGTGATGAAAAGGAGTATTTTGGGTGTCAGTTATGCAGTACAAACCTTCTCTAGACCAAAGATTAGGTAGCAAACACACAACATGAGAAGAATCTTTTTGGGAAGAAGAGACTGTTACCTCCTTTTGCCCAGAAAGTGCATTCCCACTGTCGAAGGCAAAGGGAAAAAATTTCAAGGTAAAATAAGCTAAAAAGAATACGGAAATGACAAGAAATCATAGGTTGGTTGAAAAATAAGATTTATTACAAAATGCCTCTCACACATCGTCAGGCAGAGCAATGGCCCCCCTACCCACAAAGTAGTCCATATATTGCTCGCGGACCGCGCGGGCATTTAGAGGGGGCAAGCCTGGACATGCCACTTGAAGGGCTGTGAGGTCAGCATTTGGAGGGCCCTCCACATCTGGGCCAATGGGCACCACATAGTTCCTGTTATGTCTTTTGAGGAAGTTGTGCAATATGCAACAGGCAAGAACTATGTGGTTCAGTTTGTATTCCGCCAAGTTAATTGCCGTCAAGAACAGGCGGAAGCGGCTGGCCAGGATGCCAAAAGTGTTCTCCACAACTCTTCGGGCTCTGGACAGCCTGTAGTTGAAGACCCTCTGGTCTGGGGTGAGGGTCCTCATCGGGAACGGCCTCATCAGATGGGGAGTCAACGCAAACGCTTCATCTGCGACAAAGACGAAGGGGAGTCCTTCTGCATTCTCCTCTGGAGGTGGCAAGCACAGACTGCCACTTTGGAGACGCCAGTAGAACTCCGTGTGCGCAATGGCACCACCATCCGAGATCCGGCCGTTCATCCCCACGTCCACATACATAAATTCATATGTCGCCGACACCACCGCCAACATCACTACACTATTAAACCTTTATAATTATAATAGTAGGACCCCGAGTTGGGTGGTGGGACGATGCAGACGTGTTTCCCATCAATTGCCCCTCCGCAGTTAGGAAAGTCCCAACGGCTGGCAAAGTGGGAGGCCACAGTCTGCCATTCCTGTGGCGTGGAAGGGAACTGTGGAGTGAAACAAGAAAAAATAATTAGTCACTTTGCACATAAACATTGCAAGCAGATTAGACAATCAACATCTTGGAACAAGAGCATTGTATAAAATTGGAGGCTGGAAAGTATTTGCACAGAAAAGTAGAGGCTCCCCTTCACAGATTACTCACCCCCCATCAATCCCCCAACTTCTGATGGGCCATTGGCAATAACTAGGGTTTTGGGGGGGGGGGGGTGTTGGACAGGTAACCCTCTGCACTTCATTGATTGGCAAATGGCTCAATAATGTGTGCTAGTTTGGCCAGACCCTCTGTACTTAACACTATTGGCAGCCCCCAGGAAAGCTAAACTAACATTTCAAACCCCCCCCCCCCCCCCCCCCCCCCAAAAAAAAGGAAAGCACATTGTGACATTCTGAAATTACCAAGCAAGCTAATAGGAGGGAAAGAACACGAAAAACTAGGAAATGGAAAGTATGGAGCCAGCCCCTTGCACTACATGCTTTGCAGAATTCATCCCTAAAGATGCCCACTATAAAGAGGTAGGTATATAGTGTGTATTGACCTTGGGAAAGCCAGCAGATAGAGGATTGGTACCATCTGACAGAGCAGTTGGGGGAGGGGGTTCCTAATGAGTTTGCCCCCCCCCCCCACCAAAAATAAAAAAAAGGGGCTCTACATGAAGTAAACCACACAGCAAACATTAGTGCATATTTTAGGGGGTGTTTGGGGGCAAACAATACTATGCAGCAGACAAAAGACATTGCTTAAGTGACTAGGCCATAGGTGTCTATTGGGCGAGAAGAGCATGCTGGGGAGGTAAGTGAAGGGAAAAATGCTTGAAGGAGAAAAGGGGCACAGCATATTAGAACATATTGCAATCATGGTAATTAGGGAAGGAGGTCAAAAAATAGAAGACATTAGCAAACAGAGCATACATAGAAGGGAATAGTAAAGTATAAATGTTACCTTAATATAGTCCTCCTGCAGGACCTCAATGATGGCAGAACAGGTCTCTGGAATAATGATTCCCAGGGCCTGGGGAGAGATACCTGAAGAGAACTTCACATCCTGAAGACTTCTCCCTGTCGCCAAGTACCTCAACGTGGCAACAAGCCTCTGCTCCGGAGTAATGGCTTGTCTCATGCAGGTATCCTGCCGGCTGATAAAGGGGGTCAGCAAAGCCAAAAGACGGTGAAAATCGGGGTCCGTCATCCTGAGAAAGTTCCTGAAATCATCAGGATTATTCTCCCGGATCTCACGAAGCAAAGGCATGTGCGAGAATTGGTCACGCTGAAGCAACCAATTCTTGGTCCACATACTCCTCGTCACTCTGTTCATGGACGGGTCTTGGGTCAAAGCTAAAAGCCCGACACCAATTCCGCGTACAGCACGAACTCGGCGACGAGTACGCACGGGAAACATCGCTCAGAAGGTCACAAAAGGTCGGCTGGTCAGAACGGACAAACAGAAAGCACCGATAAACAGCAAGGCCTGAAAGAACGAAATGAATACCAGCAACGAGCAGACAATAAGCAGTGCAAATCAAAGCGTCCTATATCAAGATATAGGCCGCAATGACCAACAAATGCGAACTGACTACACGCACTAATAAACAGATACGCACGACAAGCACAAACTGAAGAGCAGTAACGATCTGAGTCAGAAAACTGAGAAGCGCGAATCTTAAGTCACCAAACTTCGACTAACTCGCGATAAACACGGGATCAGCAGAAGGAGCCCAACGGGTGCCTGACGTGGTGCTGAACTTCCCTTTTCTAATCTCGTGGAAGACGACTTACGTCACGACGTTCTTGCAGACCGGATATTACGACAACGTAGTCCGACCGTGTGTACGCAACACCAACATCGGACAAAGTACGACGGACAGGATCGGACCGACCTGGTCCGCGGATAATCCGACCGTGTGTATGGGGCTTAAGAAGGAATCAACCCAGGTCAGATCAAGCGCCTCGAGGCGATTCAGTTTGCAGTTGCAGCACTATACAAATCTTTCATTCATTCATTCATTCATGTGATAATTTTTTTATGATTTGCACCATAGCTTGTAGACTCTAAAACTTTCACACAGACCAAATAATTTCCACTAATTTTAGGTTATTTTTACCAAAGATATGTAGCAGTATAAATTGTGGCCAAAATGTATGAAGAAAAATGACTAATTTGAAAAATTTTATCACAGAAATTAAGAAAAAAAGTTTTTTCCTTTATAGCGCAAAAAATACAAAACCCAGAGGTGGTCAAATACCACAAAAAGAAAGCTCTATTTGTATGAAAAAAAAGGACAAAAAAATAATTTGGGTACAGTGTTGCATGACTGAGTAATTGTCATTCAAAGTGTGAGAGCACCGAAAGCTGAAAATTGGTCTGGACAGGAGGGGGGTTTAAGTGCCCAGTAAGCAAGTAGTTAAAATTTGTTAAAAATCTAATTTGTCACTAAATTAATTGCACATGTCTAGTCCAAACCGCTGGCAACAAAAGTGAGTACACCCCTAAGTGAAAATGTCCAAATTGGGCCCAATTAGCCTTTTCCCCTACCCGGAGTCATGTGACTTGTTAGTGTTACAATGTCTCAGGTTTGAATGGGGAACAGGTGTGTTAAATTTGGTGTTATCGCTCTCACTCACTCATACTGGTCACTGGAAGTTTAACAAGACACCTCATGGCAAATAACTCTCTGAGGATCTGAAAAAAAGAATTGTTGCTCTACATAAAGATGGTCTAGGCTATAAGAAGATTGCCAAGAACGGGGTGGGGGGGTCAGCCTGTCAGTGCTCAGACCATACGCCACGCACTGCATCAAATTGGTTTGCATGGCTGTTATCCCAGAAGGAAGCCTCTTCTAAAGATGGTGCACAAGAAAGCCTGCAAACAGTTTGCTGAAGACAAGCAGACTAAGGACATGGATTACTGGAACCATGTCCTGTGTTCTGATGAGACCAAGATAAACTTATTTGGTTCAGATGGTGTCAAGCATGTGTGGCGCCAACCAGGTGAGGAGTACAAAGATAAGTGTGTCTTGCCTACAGTCAAGCATGGTGGAGGGAGTGTCATGGTCTGGGGCTGAATGAATGTACCCGTAGCTTCCATCAGAAGCCTATGTGAATGTACCCGTAGCTTCAATCAGAAGCCTATGTGAATGTACCCGTAGCTTCCATCAGAAGCCTATGTGAATGTACCCGTAGCTTCCATCAGAAGCCTATGTGAATGTACCCGTAGCTTCCATCAGAAGCCTATGTGAATGTACCCGTAGCTTCCATCAGAAGCCTATGTGAATGTACCCGTAGCTTCCATCAGAAGCCTATGTGAATGTACCCGTAGCTTCCATCAGAAGCCTATGTGAATGTACCCATAGCTTCCATCAGAAGCCTGTATGAATGTATCCGTAGCACCTGATTACAGCCATAGGCTCTAATAGGCTTCAAATAAGGTGCACTTGGAGCGCAGAGCATTGCTCTCGCAGTCCACCCAGATGTGTTAGAAAAGAAAATGAATATTTGCTTTTCTAACACTGAACCGCCTCTCCACCATTCAGGAGGCGGGGGTCTAATACCGGTCACCTGATTGGCTGAAGGCAGAGGCCACCTAGCAGTACAGGAAGAAGAGATGCACGGAGGACACAGGAGCCATATCCTGACCCAAGCTACCCGTCCCACAGCTCGCCACCGTCAACCACTCCCTCACCCGCCACCACGATGGGGTAAGTGCCGGGCAGATGGCGGGCGAGCACAGTGGCTGCATATGATGGGCACAGAGTCTGCATTTGCTAGGCACAATTGGCTGCATTTGCTGGACACACAGGCTGCATATGATGGGCACAGTTGGCTGCATATGATAAACACAGTTTGGCTGCATATGATGGGCACAATTTGGCTACAGCCATAGGCTCTAATAGGCTTTAAATAAGGTGCATGTGGAGCGCAGATCATTGCGCTCGCAGTCCACCCAGGCGTGTTAGAAAAGAAAACTAATATTTGCCTTTCTAACACTGAACCTCCTCTCCACCAATCAGGAGGCATGGGTCTATAACCTGTCACCTGATTGGCTGAAGGCAGAGGCCGCACGGAGGGCACAGGAGCCATATCCTGACCCAAGCTACCTCCCTCACCCGCCACCACGATGTGGTAAGTGGCCCGGGCAGATGGCGGGTGAGCACAGTGGCTGCATATGATGGGCTCAGAGGCTGCATTTGCTAGGCACAATTGGCTGCATTTGCTGGGCAAAGTTGGCTGCATTTGCTGCACACACAGGCTGCATATGATGGGCACAGTTGGCTGCATATGATAAAAATAGTTTGGCTGCATATGATGGGCACAATTGGCTGCATATGATGGGCACAGTTAGCTGCATATGATGGGCACAGTGGCTGCATATGCTGGGCACAGTTGGCTGCATATGCTGGGCACAGTTGGCTGCATTTGATGGCACAGTGACTGCATATGATGGACACAGTTGGCTGCATATGATTAGCACAGTGTCTGCATATGATGGGCACAGTGGCTGCATATGATGGGCACAGTGGCTGCATATGGTAAGCACAGTGGCTGCATATGTTGGGCACAGTAGGCTGCATATGATGGGCGCATTGACTGCATATGATGGGCATAGTTGGCTGTATATGATAAGCACAGTGGCTGCATATGCTGGGCACAGTTGGCTGCATATGATGGGCACAGTTGGCTGCATATGATGGGCACAGTTGGCTGCATATGATGGGCACAGTTGGCTGCATTTGATGGCACAGTGGCTGCATATGTTGGGCACAGTTGGCTGCATTTGATGGCACAGTGGCTGCATATGATGGGCACAGTGGCTGCATATGATGGGCACAGATTGGCTGCATATGATGGGCACAGTTGGCTGCATATGATAATCACAGTGGCTGCATATGATAAGCATAGTGGCTGCATATGTTGGGCACAGTAGGCTGCATATGATGGGCACAGTGGCTGCATATGATGGGCGCATTGGCTGCATATGATGGGCATAGTTGGCTGTATATGATAAGCACAGTGGCTGCATATGCTGGGCACAGTTGGCTGCATATGATGGGCTTAGTTGGCTGCATATGATGGGCTTAGTTGGCTGCATATGATGGGCACAGTTGGCTGCATTTGATGGCACAGTGGCTGCATATGATGGGCACAGTGGCTGCATATGATGGGCACAGTTTGGCTGCATATGATGGGCACAGTGGCTGCATATGATGGGCACAGTTTGGCTGCATATGATGGGCACAGTTTGGCTGCATATGATGGGCACAGTTTGGCTGCATATGATGGGCACAGTGGCTGCATTCTTCACATCACCCCCCACAGTAGTGTTCTCTGCCCCTTCACATCACCATCAACAGTAGTGTCCTCTGCCCCTTCACATCACCCAACACAGTGGTGTCTTCTGCCCCTTCACATCACCCAACACAGTAGTGTCCTCTGCCCCCTTCACATCACCCAATATATTAGTGTCCTCTGCCCCTTCACATCACCCCCCCCCCCCCCCCCCCCCCCCCACAGTAGTGTCCTCTCCCTCTTCACATCACCCTCCACAGCGGTGTTCTCTGCCCCTTCACATCACCCCAGTACAGCTGTGTTTTCTGCCCCTTCACACCTCTGCCCCCCCCCAGTGTTGGCCTCTGCCTGTTCTTTACATAACAGACCCCCACAGCTCTGCCCTTCACTTCCCACCACAGCCCCCCACAGCTCTTCTCCCACTTTATATCGCAGACCCCTGCAGCACTTCCCCCCACTTCACATCCTCCTGCAGCTATTCCTCCCACTTCATACCTCAGCCCCTGTAGTTCTGCCCCCCCCCCACTTCACACCACAGCCCCCCCACTTCACACCACAGCCATCCCCCCACTTCACACTACAGCCATCCCCCCACTTTACACCACAGCCCCCCCCCCCAATTAACACCACAGCCCCCCCATAGCTCTGCCCTCCACTTCACACCACAGCCCCCCCTCTGCAACTCTCCCCCCTTTACTCTCCAACTTTTACATAGGTGTACAGCAGTGTGGAGAGCTGAAGGCAGGACAGCTCTCGACAGAGGGTGGGAGCAGGAACTTATCATATAATCAAGCTTATGACTGGTTGTTAGGACTTCCTTGCATCCTAGCAACCAATTACATCCTGGTTAACTTGAAAAGTTAATTCGGGCAGATCTCGCTACTGATCTCTGTCCAGAACTGTTCTGCCTCCAGCTTTCTGCTCTGCTGTTTATAATGACTGAGGTGGAAGCTGGGGGAAGAAATGGCGGCTAAAGGGGGGGGGGGGGACGCAGGGTTCCAGATGAGAAAGTGTCCTGGTCTGCCATTTAGTGATGCCTGTTCTCCATGTATTTCTTATTCTGTATCTGAGAGAGCTACCAAATCTTTTTGTGCAATTTAGGATTATATGTACATTGCATTGGGCTTGTAGATGTGTGGATTGGAGAAGTTGTATGTTCTATGTAATCAAATTAAATACAGTATATATCAGGGTGGCCTTGTTGTTTTACAGCAGCCCCAGGATGAGCAGTCGTTGTAGGTGAATTAAAGTGGATGTAAACCCTCTCCTATACCCAGTGAAGTGAACAGCCTCAGATGATACACAGAGATTAAACAAATCTCTCTACATAAGTTGTATATGTATATCTGCTGCCTTTCCCTTTCTACACTCTTTGGAAAGTGCAGATCTTGTTACGAATCTTTCTTCCTGCAGTACATAGGGGTGGGTGTGGAATTTTGGAACAGGTGCATTCAAGCTACTACCTCCTGTGCAATGCCTGGAGAGCCCCAAGAACATAGCACTCAGCCTGAGAAGTCTCTATGAACCTCCATGTAAGCCAGGGGTGCCCAACCAGTGGCCCGGGGGCCACATATGGCCCGCAGAGCCCTCTAATGTGGCACGCGACCACCTATTCTTTGATGGCAAGCACAGATTGCAGGTTGCCATCCCAGAGCATCAGTGTTGTTATTGAAGCCGGCGGTAGAGGAAGCAAGTGGCTGCGGAGAAGAGCCGCATAAGCCATTGCTGCCTGTATAGAGCCTGCTCCTGTCACAGATGGAGTGATACCAAATTCGCTCTGCCTGGGACAGTAACAGCCTGCAATACCTGAATGGAAGACTGTTATTAAAGGTAAGTTTATTACTAAAATCACAGAGTATATTTGGGCATATCTGTTCTGCAGTGGTTGCCGGGCTGCTTTCAAACTGATCCCCAGGTGCACCTGTGGGTTACCTGCACTGAGCCACAGACAGACTTCTGTTATTACCTGCGGGTTTGGTGCACTTTCAGAAAGTGCAATACATCTGCAAGATATAATATACTGTAATGCCGCGTACACACGATCAGAATTCTCGTCGGAAAAAGCTCTGATGGTTTTCCCGTCGGAATTCCGCTCAAACTGTCTTGCCTACACACGGTTACACCAAATTCTGACGGTCAATAACACCGCGACATACAACACATTCGACGGCACAATAAAAGGGAAGTTTAATGCTTCCGAGCATGCGTCGAATTGTTTCCGAGCATGCGTCGGAATTTTGCATGTCGGTATTGCATACACACGATCGGAATGTCCGATAGATAGTTTTCCCGTCGAAAAAAACAGGTTCTCAATCTAAAGTCCGTCAGAAATGCCGACAGAAAAAGACCGATGGGCATACACACGGTTGGAAAATCCGATGAAAAGCTCCCATCGGACTGTTTCAATCGGAAATTCCAGCCGTGTGTACGCGGCATAAGTCTATGGTAAAGTGCAGCTAACCCGCAGGAAAGCCACAGGTGTACTGCACCTGTGTCTGCTCTGCATATGCAGAGTGGACATGGGCCTGTCATCCGCCCGCTCCATTCATTGTGGCCCGCGACCGGTTACCAAGTCGTTTAAATGGCCCTCGCTCTTCAAAAGGTTGGGCACCCCTGATGTAAGCCATGCAAAAAAGGAGAAAGGCTGGTGCCATAGAAGTCGGCTAAAACCGTGTTTTATTATAGCATGCTATAATATAATGTTTTAGCCGACTTCCATGGCACCGGCCTTTCCCCCTTTTTTTTGCACAGGTGTTTAGTCTGGGCTAACACTGTGTGAGAGCTGATTGGAGAAAAAGGCACACAACCCCCACTCCACACAAGATTTCAGCTGCTGTTATCACGTGTGTGTCGGGGAACTTGTCAGAAGTGACTCTGCTGATGACAGAGGAACGGAGCAGCAGAAAGACACAGCACTTAGAGCTTTGGGGAGAGATAAGAAATAGGTAAACACTACAGATATATGTGCCTAGGTCAAATGTCATGAATGGGGTTTGCAACGCTTCTAATTTTCAATTTTTAATCTTGGTTATATATCTTGGATTTCTCTCCCCTTTTTCTTTTGGCACAAACGTAAGTACCATTCACTTTAATGACACATGTGATCAATTACATATGCTAATTGTTTATAGGTGGAGTCTGTCTAAGTGCACATATATACATCTTGTCATATCTGTCTTAAAGCGGAGTTTCACTGGTTTTTAAGTTTATTAAAAGTCAGCAGCTATACTTTTTTGTAGCTGCTGACTTTTAATAAACAGTCACACACCTGTCTCACAGTCCATCGATGCGGCCACCCGAAGCCTCCGTTCTCTCTCCCTCTTCTTCGCGGCGCTGACATTGGGAGTGTGCCCAGCTGTGACAGTTTCCAGCTTCACAGCCGGGCGCCCACTGCACATGCGCGAGCCGCGCTGCGCTCTATCAATGGGCAGGCAATGTTCTGGAACATGTGACGTGTCCCAGAACATTGCCGGGAGGGAGGGGCCGCCTAGGCGGACAGAAGTCGTAAGGAGGAAGTGGGACAGGAAGTCCCACTCCAAACCAGGTACCCAGCCCCCCCCCCCCCCCCAAAAAAATGACATGCCAATTGTGGCATGTCAGGGGGCGAGGAGTACTTAATGCGGAAGTTCCACTTTTGGGTGGAACTCCACTTTAAACTAGCTACAACTAAGGCTTCTGTCAAAACGCATCAGTGTTATTTTATTGTCGTTTGTTGTTTATTATTTTATTGTCACCACCAATAAATTACACTTCAAGGATTTCAGTGTTTCCGGCTCCTTTCTACTGTGACTGGGGTTTACAACCACTTTAAGGGCTGGATGAGAGGCTGGAGAAGGTAAGAAGGCATTGTGTGCTGTTATATACTTAGATCTCTATGGTATAAATTCTGACAAGTACTTCTTTTAGTTAGAACAGAAAAAAAAATATGACGAGATCTTTGTGTGCCATTTTTATATATTACATTTCTCATATTTCCATTGTTTGAATAATAACATCCCATTAAAATATTTCCCAACATCTTATCCAGATCACTTATCGAGTCATTGACACTCCCCTGAATGATGGAAAAATCTATCCAACTTTATTTCGTATTATACCAGACGACCGGGTCCGTTATGCCGCTATTTTTATGTTATTGCATCATTTTGGGTGGAATTGGGTTGGAATATTATCATCAGATGATGTCAGCGGTGATGAGGAGTCCCAAGAACTGAGTAAGATGATGAGCCAACATGGGATCTGCACAGAATATATCATTCCACTCATTAAGAATATTGAAAATGATATTCAGAAAATAATGACTATTATTAAATCAACAGCTAAAGTTGTCATAGTGTGTGGACCTTACACAGACCGATTTCATCGGCTTGCTTCTCGTATACCCTCTGTTATAAGAAAACTCACATTTATTTTTCCACCTTCATGGAGTAAACTAAGTGATCTGTTTAAGGGTGACTATACACCAATCAACAGCAGCTTCATGTTTTCATGGTCACCAAAATTCAACCTAGACAACAATATTTA
The DNA here is from genome assembly GCA_028564925.1 of Lithobates sylvaticus. Classification (NCBI taxonomy): domain Eukaryota; kingdom Metazoa; phylum Chordata; class Amphibia; order Anura; family Ranidae; genus Lithobates; species Lithobates sylvaticus. Next base: position 772,714,034 of record CM053026.1, on the reverse strand, counting down.
TAATCACAGCAAGTTTCCTAAAACCTTATATGACCCAATGATGGAAGATATTTGGATTTTCAATTTTAAGTGCTACTCCCAAAATGCCATCAAACATTTGGTTTTTAAAACATTCCTTAAGTATCCTTTAAAAACTTGTAATTCAACAGATCGGTCATCCATATTAACTAGTTATACAACTATATCTTCTTATGCATACATGGCTGTATATGTTCTGGCCAGAGCTCTACATGACATGTTCATGATGAACAATAAATCTAAACTGAATGGATTCCAAAACAAAGTAAGCTAAATAATAACTGTTTATATTATTATGATCTGATCCAATATTATATAAGAACTATGTGAATGAAGTGAGATCCCTCTTAGAGTCCATTCACACTTGTGTGACTTCAAAATCATATGATTTCCATTGCGATTTTTACAGTGTGACTTGATGCGATTTTGATGAGACTTTGGATGAGTGCAACTTTGGCTTTGACCGATGTGATTGTTTGTGCTCTACAGAGTCGCATACAAGTCACATGTGGTGCGACTTTAATGTGATTTTTGAGGGTTTACATTGAAGTCTATGGCACTCAAGTCGCATGAAAGTCTGACAAAAGTAGTACAGGAACTACTTTGAAGTATCTATTGTAGCAGAGCGTCCCAGAGAGAGCCAGGAGAAGTCTTGTTCGGGGTTTATACATCTCCCAGGCTCCTCTCATACACATTCAGAGGTCTCTGATACAAGATCCAGTTCGGATCTTAGTCCTCCTCTCCAGGCTAATTTAAGCTCACCTGAGCAAACAGCCTTTGCTCTCTGCCTGGGACACACAAACAGGGATGGTTTGTGAGGAGCCAAAAGGTTGGTAAAACCCTTTAAAACTCTTTACAGAAACTGACAAGCGGTAGGCTTGCTCAGCTTGATAGTTAGAGACGGTGTATGGTATAGTTAGAGCCGAGACACGGCTAGGACTTTTGTTTTGTTATTTCTGTTTTGATATGTTTTCTGGAAGACTGTGCAGCACCTGTGTATGGACTTGTATTTAAAACCAATAAACCCAGCACTGTTTTCACTACCTCAAGTGGATTTGGTATCTGTGCCTAAATAAACAGCTCATCCCAGGGAGCTTTGTACCTGCTACCTGTCCCCCAGGTTACATATGGTGGATTTCAGCGGGCAGCTGTAGTAAGTTACTACTTAAAAGGCCAGTACCTAGAGTGACTAAACATGGAGGAAATCCTAAAACAGTTGATGATATCCAACGCTGCGCAACAGCAAACAAACGCTGCACTGCAGAAAACAAACGCTGCACTCCACGCTGCACAACAGCAAGCAAACGCTGCACAACAGCAAGCAACCGCTGAACAGCAGAAAACAAACGCTGCACTCCATGCGGCACAACAGCAAGCTAATGCTATCGCACAGGAGCAATCGCAGAGGCTGTTTGAACAGCTAGCCACTGATGCAAAAGCAGATAGGAAAACCTTGTCTGAGGTTGTGGAGACAATAGCACAGTGGTCACCTGCTAACATTGATAATATTGGAGACAAGCCCTCAGCCATCCATGTGGCTCGCTTTTTGTCCAAGATGACTACAGATGATGATCCAGAGGCCTTTCTGCTAACGTTTGAACGGACCGCTGAGAGGGAAGGTTGGCCTAAAACCCAGTGGGCAGGACTGGTCGCCCCGTTGCTTACTGGGGAATCGCAGAAGGCCTACTATGATTTGGAGTCAGCAGAAGCAGCAGACTATGAAAAGGTCAAACAGGAAATACTGGCACGACTTGGTGTCACTTTGGCAGTTCGAGCACAGCGGGTCCACAGCTGGTCCTTCCAAGACGAGAAGCCCCCAAGATCGCAGATGTTCGACCTAATTCACCTGGTGAGGAAATGGCTACAGCCGGAGTCCCTGTCTGGGCCACAAATAGTGGAGCGTGTGGTCATGGACCAGTTTCTGAGGTCACTACCCATTCCCCTGCAGGAGTGGGTGAGTCAAGGAGACCCCAATTCGGCAAACCACCTGGTGGAACTTGTTGAAAGGTATTTTGCTGCAAAGAACCTGGTCACCACCCCTACAGCCGCACGGACTTTCCGCCCAAAGCCACGGTCTCCCCAGGCAACCGGTAAGACTGTTCCAGGGGAAGTGGGTGGTAAGCATGGCAAGGAAATAGGGGGGAGGATTTTTGGTGCCAGGACTGAAGCTTGGCCTCCCAAACAAGGGAAGCCGGTGCCTGTCAGCAAACCAAACTGGGGAAACGTCAGGTGTTTTCGTTGCCAAGAAATGGGACATGTTGCGGCAAATTGTCCATTGACAGATGAACCAATGCAGTGTGATTTATCTATTAGAAGGCAGTCTATGTTTGCAGCGGTTTCATGCACTGCAACGCCAAATATGAGAAAACCAATGTGCCAAATGACTGTGAATGATAAGCCTATTACAGCCTTGCTGGACTCTGGAAGTCTAGTGACTTTGGTTACAGCTGAAATTATTGAACCTGTGAATTATCATGCTAAAAATGTTGCTGTGATCTGTATACATGGGAATACCCGGGAGTATCCTGTAACCACTGTTCAGTTTAAAACTGGTTTAGGTACAGTGACCCATCCGGTTGGACTTGTTCCCCACTTGGTGCATGAGGCCATCATTGGTAGGGACTTCCCTAAGTTCTGGGAACTGTGGGATCATCCCAACCCGGTCGCAGTACCCAACTCAGTCGCAGAGCCAGAATTCCTGGCCACTACTGACAAGGTGGGTTCAGGGGACTCTTCTCAGGGCTCCCCGGGTTTTCCTCTATCGGTTATGGCAGGAGAGCTGGAGGACCCTGAGGAAGTCCCTACTACCAGTAGAGCCGGACAGCCGTCTGCTGACCCCGAGCCTATGTTAGAGTTTGATGACCTTAATGTGCATAAGGAAAATTTTGGTACTGAGCAGAGAAAAGACCATACCCTTTCCAGGGCCTGGGAAAATGTAATAGTGATTAATGATGTACCTGTCGAACCCGGGGACAGGCCCTGTTTTCCTTATTTCAGCAGCAATGAGGATTTACTGTATCGTGTATGTAAAATGAATGATGAAGTGGTTGAACAGTTGGTGGTCCCTAAGCCATACAGACGGCTGGTGTTAGAACTTGCCCATGGGCACTTGCTAGGAGGCCATTTAGGGGTTGAAAAAACTACTGAAAGGGTGTTGCGCAGGTTTTACTGGCCCGGGATACAGAAAGATGTTAAGAATTATTGTCAATCCTGTCCTGTGTGTCAGATGTCAGCCCCACTATCCCACTTCCGAAGTCCTTTAGTACCTTTGCCTATCATTGAAGTGCCCTTTGAGAGGATTGCCATGGACCTTGTGGGCCCACTTCCCAAGTCTGCCAGGGGTCATCAGCATATCCTCGTAATCATGGATTATGCTACCCGCTACCCTGAAGCAGTTCCCTTACGCGCCGCGTCTGCTAAAAACATTGCCAAAGAACTGTTTATGGTGTTCAGTCGGGTTGGCATCCCGAAAGAAATCCTTACAGACCAGGGCACCCCGTTTATGTCGCGAATAACTAGGGAGCTCTGCAAGTTATTTAAGGTGACGCAGCTGCGAACCTCAGTGTATCATCCTCAAACGGATGGCTTAGTGGAACGCTTCAATAAGACGTTAAAGAGCATGTTAAAAAAGGTTGTGGACAAGGATGGGAAAAACTGGGACTTCCTGATACCATACTTGATGTTTGCCATCAGGGAGGTTCCCCAGTCCTCTACGGGGTACTCCCCATTTGAGTTGCTTTATGGGAGACACCCTCGGGGACTCTTAGACATAGCCAAAGAAACTTGGGAGGGAGAACAGACACCCCATAAAAGTGTCATTGAGCATATTGCCCAAATGCAGGAGAGGATTGCAGCAATCATGCCAGTGGTAAAAGAACACTTACTGCAGGCCCAGGCAGCCCAACAGAGAATATACAACAGGGGGGCCCAACTCCGTGTTTTCTCACCTGGTGACAGGGTCCTGGTGTTAGTTCCCACTGTTGAGAGCAAGTTCCTGGCTAAGTGGCAGGGTCCCTTTGAAGTAATTGAGAGAGTTGGGGAGGTCAATTACAAGGTTTATCAACCAGGAAAAAGGAAGCCCGAACAGGTTTACCATATAAACCTGTTAAAACCCTGGAAGGATAGAATGGCGTTAACTGCGAGGCCTCTCCCAGTAACGCCTACGGGTACTGAGTCCCCTCTCATCCCTGAGGTCACGATTCCAGACACCCTCTCATATTCCCAAAAACAGGACACTAGAGAATTCCTGATAAGGAATAGAGAGAAGTTTTCAGAGTTACCTGGCACGACTTCAGCAGTTCAGCATGATATTGTTACTGAACCTGGGGTACGTGTCAAGCTCAAACCTTACCGAATTCCTGAAGCGAGGAGAAAGGACATCAGCAAGGAAGTTAAAAAAATGTTGGAGCTAGATGTCATTGAGGAATCCAATAGTGACTGGTCTAGCCCCATCGTGTTAGTCCCAAAACCGGATGGCACGTGGAGGTTCTGTAACGACTTCAGGAAGCTTAATGCGGTGACAAAGTTTGACACATACCCAATGCCCAGAGTAGACGAACTTATAGACCGACTTGGCAAGGCTCGCTATCTTACCACTTTGGACTTGACAAAAGGGTATTGGCAAATACCCCTAACTGGTAGCGCCAAAGAGAAGACTGCGTTTGTGACCCCAGACGGTTCCTTCCAATATAAAAAAATGCCTTTTGGGTTGCAAAATGCCCCCGCAACATTTCAGAGGGCCATGGACAGGACCCTAAAACTCCACCGACGATATGCAGCAGCCTATCTAGATGACATAGTGGTACATAGTACTGACTGGGAGTCTCACTTGCCTCGTGTCCAGGCTGTTCTTGATTCCCTCTTCAAAGAAGGTTTTACGGCAAATCCAAAAAAATGTGCCATTGGTCTAGAGGAAGCCAAGTATTTGGGCTATACTATTGGCCGTGGTGTCATAAAACCTCAAGTGAGTAAAATAGCAGCCATCCAGGAATGGCCACGCCCTGCAAACAAGAAGCAGGTCAGGGCCTTTCTTGGTATTGCGGGGTATTATAGAAGATTTATCCCAAATTTTGCAACTATAGCTGCCCCTCTGACAGACCTTACGAAAGGGAAAGATTCTGTAATGGTGAAATGGTCCCCAGTAGCAGAGGAGTCTTTCCAGGTCCTGAAGAAGGCTCTGTGTGCACAGCCAGTACTGTACTCTCCCGATTTCTCCAGAGAGTTTTTGGTTCAGACGGATGCGTCTGATGTTGGTATCGGGGCAGTACTATCACAGGTATACAATGGGGAAGAACACCCTGTCGTGTACCTAAGCAGAAAGCTCAATGACCATGAGAAAAAGTATGCAGTCATTGAAAAGGAATGTTTAGCCATAAAGTGGGCCGTGGACGCGCTCAGGTACTATTTGTTAGGGCGTCAGTTTGACTTAATAACTGACCATGCTCCCCTGAAATGGATGGCCCAAAAGAAGGAGACTAATAGACGGGTGAACCGGTGGTTTTTGGCTCTACAGGATTACTCCTTCACCGTAAAACACAGGCCAGGTGTGGAGATGGGGAATGTAGATGCCCTGTCCCGTGTTCACTCCTGTTGGGCCACAGGTGTTCCAACCCTGGGGTTGAAACAAGGGGGGAGGATATGTAGCAGAGCGTCCCAGAGAGAGCCAGGAGAAGTCTTGTTCGGGGTTTATACATCTCCCAGGCTCCTCTCATACACATTCAGAGGTCTCTGATACAAGATCCAGTTCGGATCTTAGTCCTCCTCTCCAGGCTAATTTAAGCTCACCTGAGCAAACAGCCTTTGCTCTCTGCCTGGGACACACAAACAGGGATGGTTTGTGAGGAGCCAAAAGGTTGGTAAAACCCTTTAAAAAAACTCTTTACAGAAACTGACAAGCGGTAGGCTTGCTCAGCTTGATAGTTAGAGACGGTGTATGGTATAGTTAGAGCCGAGACACGGCTAGGACTTTTGTTTTGTTATTTCTGTTTTGATATGTTTTCTGGAAGACTGTGCAGCACCTGTGTATGGACTTGTATTTAAAACCAATAAACCCAGCACTGTTTTCACTACCTCAAGTGGATTTGGTATCTGTGCCTAAATAAACAGCTCATCCCAGAATATAGTACAGACTAAAATTTGTTAAAAATAGTCCAATATCATTTTAATGCCGTTTTAGTTTATATCCAGACACATTTCAGGGTAAACATCACTGCATCACCATATCTTTATAAAACAAGGGACTTACAGATCTATATGAACGAGTACTTAATTTTCTAATCAGAAGCAACCTGGCACAGTAGTTGCTGAGTTGCAAAGCAGCTTCAAAGCTCCATTGTATCAGTAATGCTGTCAAGTTATTACTATTGAGATCCCTCAGCTTTCCAAATGAAAGTCAAAAAAATTATAAAGACTTGTAATATTTGTGTAAAAAGTCAGACTTATGCCGCGTACACACGAAGGGACTATCCCGCGGGATTATCCGCTGAACCGAAGTCCAGCGGATAATCCCCTCGTGTGTGGGCGCCGGCGGACTTTTTTTGGCCAAAGTACGGCGTGAGCTTTGTACCTGCTACCTGTCCCCCAGGTTACAATATATATATATATATATATATATATATATATATATCTATATAGATATTTTTTATTATTTGTTGGTTATCAAAAGGATTAGTTATTACACATGATACAATTGTGGAGTCAGCAGAGCTTGCCCTTAATTCAGATCTTAACCCTCACCTTTCCAGCGACTGCACTTGCAGTTCCATTGAAGTTGCACTTTACACTTGTATTGTCAAATGAATGTTTAGACATGTACCTGCCTACTCCTAAAGAAACTATGTTTTTGAATAACAAGCACGTATATCATTATTTGATGAAAATTAAATGACTATTTATTCTGGTTAAAACAAACAAGGCAAAACAAAATAGGAAGGCAACACTGGAGCCACTTGTAGATTTTGTGAAGACTTTTTGCCCCAACGGCAGACATCAAGTTTGTGAAGCCAAAAATTAAGCTTGGGCACATTTCATCCAATATAGGGAGCACAAGAAGATTGACCAGGAATCAGACAGACCAGGAACAGCAGCAGATGACATCTATGTCCCCAAGCTGTGGCACTACAACAGCCTGTGTCTTCTGTGAGACCAGACTGAAGCCAGGCAATCACTTCCGACTCTTCCCACCACGCTGCCCTGCACTCTTCCCTGCAGTCTTCCCTGCACGCTTCCTTGGAGGCTGACTTGTGGTAGGAGGAGGAGGAGGAGGAGGAGGAGGAGAAGAAGGAAGACGAGGAGGAGGAGGAGGAGAAGTTGGTGTCGGGCCTTCATGTGTCAGGCGGGTGGATTCTCGTAATTCACCCCTCAAACCCCCCCTAATTGCATCAGAAATGAGGCCCTCACACAGGTGCCGTTGGCCCCTCTCCATTTCCAGCAACCTGCTGGACAAGTAGCTGGCATAGGCCTCTTCTGGAAGGGGGGGTTTGTCGAGAATCGCACTCGCCTTCCGAATCAGTTGGAGTGATTCCTCCTCAACAATGGTCATCCTCCTGGGCCTTCTTGGGGGTAAGGGCAGGGGTTGAGGTAGACTTCTTCTTAATCGGGTCTGGCTGTCACTCTGGCTCGTGCTGGGCCCAGCCACCTCCTGGCTCTCGCTGGTCATGTCCTCCTCCTCCATACCACTTGGCCCGGCATCATCCTGGGTCAGCTCATCCTGTGTGCAAATAAAAACAACAATCAAACACCTGTTTTGTGGTTTCTGGCCTCCTCAATCATCCAATTGTAAACTTAGGAACGAGCATCTAAATTTTCTAAAAGATCCAAAAGGCTATCATTTGGACCCCTGCATTTTCCAAGCAGATCACCAATGTTGTATAACGCTTTTTTTGCCACTACTGGATGTATGTATACACTATATATGTATCGATATGTTGCACCAACACTTTTTAGAAGTGTGCAGAATTTTTGGGAGCTTTTTTCACAATTCTGAGTTCAGGGTGTTAATTGGTTCACATTTTAACGTTTACAGCATTAATATTCACATAATCACAATTTAGGCTACTAAATATATACCTGGCTCCAGCTGGGCGCATCAGCCTGCTCCAAGGTGGAGGGGTCTTCTCCTTCCGTGGAAGCCTCAGCTGGGGTGGAGGGAAGAGTGGAGGGAAGAGTGGAGGGAAGGGTGGAGGGAAGAGTGGACAGTGATTGCCTGGGTTCCATCTGGTCACCTATAAAAGTCAGTTGGTTGTAGTACCACAGCTTGGGTACATAAACATCCTCTGCTGCTGCTCCTGATCTGACTGATTCCTCAATCTTCTTGCGCTCCCGCTTGTACATGTGCCTTAAACTTGCAATTCTGGCTTCCACAAACTTGGTGTTTGCGTTGGGGACTTGAGTCTTCACAAAATCCACAAGTGGCCCCAGTGTTGCCTTCCGGACATCCCTATTGCCATATAAAGGGTTCTTGAGCTGCCACAGGTTGGTATTTTTTCTGTACAGGGCAATGAATTCGGACATGAACTGCTGGTCCTTGAATGGATTCAACTGGGGTGCTGACATGTTTGTTTCTGTTTTGTTAGTAATGGCAATACAAAAGACCAAAAACACAAATGTTACTTAAAACGCACAACCAGTTTTTCTTACCAAACATTACACAACACACCCACACACAGGCAGCAACACATCCACACAGGCAGCAACCCCTACACACAGGCAGCAACCCCTACACACAGGCAGCAACCCCTACACACAGGCAGCAACACATCCACACAGGCAGCAACACATCCACACAGGCAGCAACCCCTACACACAGGCAGCAACCCCTACACACAGGCAGCAACACACACATATCCTTAAAAAATGCAGGCCCAAAACCAAAAAAATAACACAGTAATGCATCCTAGAAAACACTTACCTTCGTACAGAGCGCTCGCTACTTCCGTTCGGGAACACGTGGGGCCCTCAAACAGCCTTATATACACTGCGCGCGCGTCGAAGTCCGCCTGCGTCCTCCGCGTCGCCCGCCCATGACGTTCCTCCTGACGAGTATTCCCCGCCCCGCTTCCCCTCGTTGCATTGTGGGTGAATAAATTCATGAATATGGCGGACACATTCTCAGCCAGTAGCGCGGAGGAAAGCCAAGAAGCGAACACATCTGCATCCAGCAGCAGATATAAAGCCACCAATATGGCCTTTGAAGAGATGGTGGAGATGGTGGACATCCTCCAAAGGGAAGATTACGACGGGGAAAATGGCCCGTACCCTCGACCCAACTTGCGCAAGGACAAGATTCTCACTACAATCGTCAGCACCCTGGAGCAGAAATTCGGCGTACGAAGGGGCAAGGATCAACTGCGCAAGCGATGGTCCGACATCAAATCCAGGGAGCACGATCAGTACAGGAGAATTCGAAAAGCCATCAAAAAAAGTAAGTCAAGCACGTGCGCTACTATGGTTATACTTGATATGTCTAATCTTGCGCACATGTTATTACCATTCGTCCGTGAAACTTGCGCAGATGTTATTACCATTCGTCCGTGAAACTTGCGCAGATGTTATTACCATTCGTCCGTGAAACTTGCGCAGATGTTATTACCATTCGTACGTGAAACTTGCGCAGATGTTATTACCATTCGTACGTGAAACTTGCGCACATGTTATTACCATTCGTACGTGAAACTTGCGCAGATGTTATTACCATTCGTCCGTGAAACTTGCGCACATGTTATTACCATTCGTCCGTGAAACTTGCGCAGATGTTATTACCATTCGTACGTGAAACTTGCGCAGATGTTATTACCATTCGTCCGTGAAACTTGCGCACATGTTATTACCATTCGTACGTGAAACTTGCGCACATGTTATTACCATTCGTACGTGAAACTTGCGCAGATGTTATTACCATTCGTACGTGAAACTTGCGCAGATGTTATTACCATTCGTACGTGAAACTTGCGCAGATGTTATTACCATTCGTACGTGAAACTTGCGCAGATGTTATTACCATTCGTACGTGAAACTTGCGCAGATGTTATTACCATTTCGTACGTGAAACTTGCGCAGATGTTATTACCATTCGTCCGTGAAACTTGCGCACATGTTATTACCATTCGTACGTGAAACTTGCGCATATTTGATGAAAGTTCAGTTTGTCTTCATAACGTTTATTGAGTTTACCTGGCTTTGGGTTGTTGGAGTTGTAAGGTTGTTTATTATTGTCACTATCTATACAATTACTGCTGTAGTAAGGGTTTTAGGGGTAACTTACACAGGGACTCCAGAGGCTGTTTTGGGGGGGGGGGGATAAATATGTTAAGCAGGGTCTCATGCTCACAATTCCCAAAAAATGCTCATCATCTCCAAATACTGTAGGTGGTGACTTTTCAAAGAAGTACACTCACCTGTCCCTTGGATGGTGCAGCTACAATCTCTGATCTTGCAATCATGAAATTAATGTTTGCGGCTTCACTTCCCGGGTCACTATTGGGCATGCGCCAGTTGCGCAATGCAATAGGACTGGTCCGCGCGAGCTCGGGGACCCCTGTGTGTCCCAGCAGACAGCATGGTGGGACGGGATGTGGCGTATACTTCTGTGGGAGTCTAGGGCCGGATGTGTGTGCAAATACCTGCCTTACACAGGTATCTGCAACCCCTCCCCCCTAAAAGGTTGAAAATAAGACACCACAGGGGTGCAGGGATCCAATGAGCGGAAGTTCAAATTTAGGGTTGAAGGGCGGTTTAAGTATTGGAGTTTCATTAGATAGACATTTCAATTCTGTCTTCAAGTAGGATCTTCTAACAAACTGCTAATAATTGGACAAGACTTTTAAACAATGTTTACTAATCCTATTTTGGCACTCAAATATCAGTGTGATTAAAAGTGTACCTTTTTGTGTTCCATTACCATAGGGGGCAAAAGACTCAGACGTCAGTCCGAACCTACGAGGACCTCCCGGCCTCACCAGACTAATTGGGCAGTTAGCCCAAGCCCGCGCGTGGATGTGGCGGAACAGGTCGTTGAAGTGGATCAAATCTGCACCCCACCAAGTGAGTGTCTCAGAACACAGATTGAGCTAATTAATTAAGGTCTGCATGTTTTTGACACTTTTTTTCTTGTGTTTTATCTACCCAACTTTTAGGTGATGCTGATCTGTTTGTGGAAGGACAAGCTGCGGAGCCATTTTCCACAGACAGTGCCCACAGGCTTATTGGCCAGATCATGGCCTGGAATCTGCAGCTGGAAAATATGCAGAAGGAGATGGCCACCATGCAGCAGGGAATGAAGGACATGATTGATGTTTTGGGGAGAATCTAAAGACCCCTTTTACATTTCTTAACATCAATCATGTCCTTCATTCCCCTTTTGATGCGCTGTTTTACAAATTTTAGAGGCCAAATTTTTAATATGCACACGGTATGTCAACATGTGCTATGTGCCATCAGGGGATCTCAATGGACGCATTTTGTGTTTGCAACCCCTAATGCTAGTAGGTGAGAGGGAAGGGGTTTCATAAAACAAAACACGTCCATTGATTCCCCATGATGGAACATAGCACATGTTGACATTACCCATTTTCCAGTTAAATTAGTGTGCATATTCTAAATTTGGCTTCTACTGTTCATGGGTTACCTGTTGAACTTTGTAAGTTCTGGACTTTTACATTGTGTAAATAATTTCAAATGCTAAGCCTAAATTTTTTACCATTTTAAAACATGTTTTTATGTTTGTTTTAAAAAATAAATATAAAAAATAAAAAAAATTTTTTTTTAAAAAAAAAAAAAAAAAATTTAAAAAATATAAAAAAAAAAAAAAAAAAAAAATTTTTTTTAAAAAAAAAAAAAAAAAAAAAATTAACCAAAAATACCCAAAAAAAAAAAAAAAAAAAAAAAACATAAAAAAGGTTTGGATGTGCACTAGAATAATAAAAAAAAAAATGTTTGCACAAATTAAACAATGTGTGGCTTCTTCTTTTTAAATACTACCAGTTTGACAAAAACATGTTGTGGTTCATTGACAAAGGGGCTTATTTACTAAACGAAAAACAAGTTTGCCACTATTAAGATGTGCACTAGGACAACATATAAAACAGGCCAAATTAAAAGCAAAACAATACGAAACTACCAATATTTCAAACATAAATAACTGTATTTATTCTTTGTAAATCAAAAAGATGGTTTAAGGGTCTGCTGCCATTTCAATGGCCCCCCTACCATTAAAATACTGTAAATAAAGGTCCCGCACTTGCTGGGCTGATTGTGGTGCCGAACCAAGAGGGCGATTATCCAGCCCTGTCATGTTGCCTTCCACTCCGGCCTCAGGGCCAATTGGTAAGGAGTATGTTCCTGAATGTTTGCGTAAATAATTGTGCATGACACAGCATGCAAGAATAATAGTATTGAGTTTGTACTCTGCCAGATGTAGGGATGTAAGGAGCAATCTGAAACGGTTGGCCATAATACCAAAGGCATTTTCCACCACCCTTCTTGCTCTGGCCAACCGATAATTAAAAATCCTCCTCTCAGGGGTGAGGGATCGTTGGGGAAATGGCCTCATCAGATGGTCACCCAGACCGAACGCCTCGTCGGCAATGAAGACGAAGGGGAGTCCCTCCACATTATCTTCATCTGGTGGCAGCTCCAGCCCACCAGTCTGGAGACGATGACCGAACTCCGTGTGGTTGAAGACTCCTCCGTCCGACATCCGGCCGTTTTTCCCCACATCCACATACAGAAAGTCATATTGTGCCGACACCACCGCCATCAACACGATACTATGGAACCCCTTATAATTCCAATAGTATGACCCCGAATGGGGTGGGGGCACAATTCGCACATGTTTGCCGTCAATCGCCCCTCCGCAGTTGGGAAAGTCCCAACGGGCAGCAAACTGGGAAGCCACAGTCTGCCATTCCTGTGGCGTGGAGGGACACTGTGAAGTCAAACAGAAAGATACAATTCAAATTAAAAAACAGGCAAAACACCAAACTAAATGCAACAAATTAACAAACAATTTGGAAGAACATATGTATTTATTTTGTAAGTCCTTGAAATAAAGCCAAAAGATTAAGGATAAAAGGGACAAATCTCTGATTGATGACCCCTCTGATGGACCAGAGAAGATAATAATGGGGATGTGGGTGGGGAGTAAATAATTGTAAGGTCACACAATACACATGCAATTAATTAAAGGTGTGTGTGGGGGGTGGGGGGTTAATTACAAGCTGACACAAACCACATGCAATTAATTATCAGGGGGTGTGGGGGGGGTGGGTTAATTACAAGCTGACCAAAACCACATGCAATTAATTATCAGGGGGTGTGGGGGGGGGTGGGGGTTAATTACAAGCTGACCAAAACCACATGCAATTAATTATCAGGGGGGTGTGGGGGGGGGGGGTGGGTTAATTACAAGCTGACCAAAACCACATGCAATTAATTATCAGGGGGGGGGGGGGGGGGTTAATTACAAGCTGACCAAAACCACATGCAATTAATTAATTAATTACAAGCTGACCAAAACCACATGTGTGGGGGGGGGGTGGGTTAATTACAAGCTGACCAAAACCACATGCAATTAATTAAGGGGGTGTGGGGGGGGGGGGGGTTAATTACAAGCTGACCAAAACCACATGCAATTAATTATCAGGGGGGTGGGGGGGGGGGGGGTGGGTTAATTACAAGCTGACCAAAACCACATGCAATTAATTATCAGGGGGTGTGGGGGGGGGGGGGTGGGTGGGTTAATTACAAGCTGACCAAAATCACATGCAATTAATTATCAGGGGGTGTGGGGGGGGGGGGGGTTAATTACAAGCTGACCAAAACCACATGCAATTAATTAACAGGGGGTGTGGGGGGGTGGGGGTTAATTACAAGCTGACCAAAATCACATGCAATTAATTATCAGGGGGTGTGGGGGGGTGGGTTAATTACAAGCTGACCAAAACCACATGCAATTAATTATCAGGGGGTGGGGGGGGGGTGGGTTAATTACAAGCTGACCAAAACCACATGCAATTAATTATCAGGGGGTGTGGGGGGGGGGGTGGGTTAATTACAAGCTGACCAAAACCACATGCAATTAATTATCAGGGGGGGGGGGGGGGGGGGGTGGGTTAATTACAAGCTGACCAAAACCACATGCAATCAATTTAAAAATGAGGGTCAAGGGGGGTGAAAGGGGTGAAAGGGGGGGTGAGTAAAGCAGTACAATGGAGCTGGTAATATACATTTTTAAAAAAAGAAAGTGACTAGGCTAGGGGTGTTTAGGGGGCCAAGCTTCCATGCTGGGGAGGTTGGTGCAAGGAAATATGCATGTGACCCACTAAATAATACAATCTTAAAGCTATTTCGATAAGTCAACCATAAAATACTAGACAAAAAAACAAAAAAAAAAAAATAAAGGAATAGGGGACATTCATAGAATAGTCCTATCATGGAAATTAGCTAATGATGACATTGATGCACTACATTAGCAAACATACAAGACATAGGTAATTTTAAAAGAGAAGACTTACCTTAATGTATTCCTCCTGCAGGACGTGGATAATGGCAGAACAGGTCTCTGGAATAATGAGCCCCAGAGCCTGGGGGGAGATGCCTGTCGTGAACTTGAGGTCCTGCAAGCTTCTCCCCGTCGCCAAGTAACGCAACGTGGCGACTAGCCTCTGCTCCGCACTGATGGCTTGCCGCATGCAGGTATTCTGCCTGGTAATATAAGGGGACAGCGAAGCCAACAGACGGTGAAAAATGGGGTCCGTCATCCGGAGATAATTCCTGAAATCATCAGGATTATTCTCACGGATCTCACGGAGCAAAGGCATATGCGAGAATTGGTCACGCTGGCGCAACCAATTCTTGGTCCATGAACTCCTCCTCACCCTGTTCATGGACTGGGCTCGTGCCAAGGTGTTAACCGCAACACCGAGCCCCTGCACAGCACGAACTCGTTCCCGAGTACGTCCACACTCCATGGCTTCAAAACGGTCGGCTGATCAAACAAACAACTTAACAGAACGCACTGAAGAACAGCAAGGCCTATGAAGAACGACCTGAAAAACAGGAACGAGCGGAACAGAACGGCCTGAGAACAGGTAGGAACTGATCCACACGCACTGAAAGCCAGATACAAACCTCACAAGCACAAACTGAACGGCAGAAGCGAACGAATTAAGCAGAAGTCTGAGAAGCGCGAATCGTCTCTAACCAAACGTCAACTAACACGCGATACACACGAGATCAGCTGACGGTGCCCAAAGGGTGTCGTTTGGGATCTCGAGCTTCCTTTTTCTAGTCCCGTCGTACGTGCTGTACGTCATCGCGTGAACCGCCGGACTTTTTGCGTGATCGTGTGTGGTCAAGTCCGTTCGCTTTTTAGTCCAGCGTACCTAGCGGGAAAGTCCAGCGGATTGTCCGCTGGACTTAGGTCCGCCGGGAAAAGTCCGTACGTGTGTACGAGGCATTAGAATGACAGCAGAACGTTGGCTGTGTTGAGATGCCTATTCCAAGCTAGAAAACTAATCGCAGGTAAATGGCAATCAAAGGAACCCCCCACGGTGGACAATTGGATTGGGACAGTAAATGAGACACTATACAGAGAAAAAGCGGTATATATAAAAAGAAGAAATGTTAAAGAGTTTTATAAAATGTGGAACCCATGGTTAATTGAAATGAATTTAGCAGAGGTTATAGTCTAGAAAGGAGGGAATGAGAATAGTATACGGGGAAGGGAGGGAAACCTCTTGCCTTCCTCTCTAGCTTCTAAATGACAGAGTGGCTACTAAAGTATGGTATGTGCAATAATGGAAGCTGTAAGGGAAGAGGGAGGGGTTGGGGGTGGGGAGGGGGGAGGGAGAGGAAAGGTAGAGCTGCAGTACAGAGACAAACAGACGGTATGAAATGAAGTATGTATGTTTTGGTATTGTTCCTTGATATGGTTATTTTTGTATATGTGAAATTTTTTTTATAAAGAATAAATTATAAAAAAAAAGAAGTAGCTGCGACTTTAAATCACACAGATATGAATGGTACTCATTGGGAAACATGGGGTGCGACTTGTCATGCGACTTTGGGGTCCAAAAGTGTGAATAAGGCTTTACTGTATGGGTGATCAGGAAAACTGCAATCACCTTTTTTTGGATTTTTTTTTTTTTTTTGTTTGTTTTCTTTGTACTAATTGCTTTGTATATACCATGTTAGGAGACACCATCACAGAGTCCAGATTTTTATATAGGCTTATGTTCATATACAGTGGTGTGAAAAAGTGTTTGCCCCCTTCCTCATTTCCTGTTCCTTTGCATGTTTGTCACACTTAAGTGTTTCGGAACATCAAACCAATTTAAACAATAGTCAAGGACAACACAAGTAAACACAAAATGCAATTTGTAAATGAAGGTGTTTATTATTAAAGGTGAAAAAAAATCCAAACCATCATGGCCCTGTGTGAAAAAGTGATTGCCCCCCTTGTTAAAACATACTATAACTGTGGTTGTCCACACCTGAGTTCAATTTCTCTAGCCACACCCAGGCCTGATTATTGCCACACCTGTTCACAATCAAGGCATCACTTAAATAGGAGCTGCTTGACACAGTAAGGTCCACCAGAAGATCCTTAAAAGCTACACATCATGCCGAGACCCAAAGAAATTCAGGAACAATTGAGAAAGAAAGTAATTGAGATCTATCAGTCTGGAAAGGGTTATAAGGCCATTTCCAAAGCTTTGGGAATCCAGCGAACCACAGTGAGAGCCATTATCCACAAATGGCGAAGACATGGAACAGTGGTGAACCTTCCCAGGAGTGGCCGGCCGCCCAAAATTACCCCAAGAGCGCAGCGACGACTCATCCAAGAGGTCACAAAAGACCCCACAACAACGTCCAAGGAACTGCAGGCCTCACTTGCCTCAGTTAAGGTCAGCGTTCATGCCTCCACCATCAGGAAAAGACTGGGCAAAAATGGCCTGCATGGCAGAGTTCCAAGGAGAAAACCACTGCTGAGCAAAAAGAACATCAAAGCTCGTCTCAATTTCTCCACAACACATCTTGATGATCCCCAAGACTTTTGGGACAACATTCTGTGGACCGATGAGACAAAAGTGGAACTTTTTGGAAGGTGTGTTTCCAAGTATATCTGGCGTAGAAGGAACACTGCATTTCAGAAAAAGAACATTATACCAACAGTAAAATATGGTGGTGGTAGTGTGATGGTCTGGGGCTGTTTTGCTGCTTCAGGACCTGGAAGACTTGCCGTGATAAAAGGAACTATGAATTCTGCTGTCTACCAAGAGATCCTGAAGGAGAATGTCCGACCATCTGTTCGTGTACTCAAGCTGAAACGAACTTGGGTTCTGCAGCAGGACAATGATCCTAAACACACCAGCAAGTCCACCACCGAATGGCTGAAGAAAAAACAAAATGAAGACTTTGGAGTGGCCTAGCCAAAGTCCTGACCTGAATCCTATTGAGATGTTGTGGTATGACCTTAAAAAGGCCGTTCATGCTCGAAAACCCTCTAATGTAACTGAATTAGGACAATTCTGCAAAGATGAGTGGGCCAAAATTCCTCCAGGACGCTGTAAAAGCCTCATTGCACGTTATCGCAAACGCTTGGTTGCAGTTGTTGCTGCTAAGGGTGGCCCAACCAGTTATTAGGTTTAGGGGGAAATCACTTTTTCACACAGGGCCATGATGGTTTGGATTTTTTTTCACCTTTAATAATAAACACCTTCATTTACAAATTGCATTTTGTGTTTACTTGTGTTGTCCTTGACTATTGTTTAAATTGGTTTGATGTTCCGAAACACTTAAGTGTGACAAACATGCAAAGGAACAGGAAATGAGGAAGGGGGCAAACACTTTTTCACACCACTGTACATTTCCGTTTAAGTCTTTCTTTTGCGTGTAAATTGTAGAACAAAGTGCAAAAGACCTAAGTGTTTATCTAGAGGGCGTCTCTTTAAAGATTTTGTGCATCTTGATTATGAGCCCCTGTCTCTCGGACTTTGGTTGGCTCAATAAAGTTTTAGCGAGAAAGTGATGTCACCATTGTTCAGTCATATGTGTTCTTTGAACCGGTACAATCTGGTATTTGGGAACACAGCAACCATTGCTACATAAATCTAGAAATGTGTGACACCATGATAACTCCACCCATCACCCTGTGCTTTACACTGAAAACATAGCTGTGGTTGTCAACAAAATGGTGTCCACAGGTGCCATTTTGTGGAAGACCACATCAATGTTTTCACTACAGGGCAGCACCTCGCCTCCCTTCCTGCCATCTCATTTGCACTCTGGGCACTTCATCTTCCTACAGACAGCTAAACTCCCTCCAAGTTCCCATCTCCTTCGACAGTTGAGATTGGCCAAACACTGTTAGGTTCAGTTTGCACCAGAACTCTGGAACATCGCAAATGTATTTGCCCAAGCAGCGAAACTTTTTGAAGGCTATGGGACCCGAACTTGAAAAATCAAAAGTCCCAGTTTTGAAGGCTTATATTCAAGCTATTGGCCATAAAAAGGGTATGGGGGCCTGAGTACTGCCCTGGGGGACATGTATCAATGCAAAAAAAGTTGCAAGATGAAGGCATAGCATATTAGCTCATTATGAATTACTTACCTTAGATTGAAGCCCCTGCAGTGGTCCTCCTACACTGCTCTGGCGGGAGACATCGCTCCCGGAGTTACTTCTGGGTATCGCAGGCTCACTCCCACGCATGCAAGTAGGAGTCGCCGGTAATGGCATACTAGCTGAAGCAACGGCACAGACATGCCACTGCTTCAGTGCGCATGTGCCGATGGCATCGGCACATGCTGATACAGGGGATCAGGGGATACCGGGCAGGTTTAGGAGATATCTGGGGTAGCTACAGGTAAGTCTTATTTTAGGCTTACCTGTAGTCAAAAGTGGCTGTAAAGGGTTTACAACCACTTTAAAGTGAAGCAATAAAAATGAAAAATTCCTTTAAATAAAGTGCCTGCGGGGTCCTCTTATGCCGCGTACACATGAAGGGACTTTTCCCGGCGGACCTAGTCCAGCGGACAATCCTCTGGACTTTCCAGCTTGCTTCGGCGGACTAAAAAGCGAACGGACTTGA
Organism: Lithobates sylvaticus; assembly: GCA_028564925.1. NCBI lineage: Eukaryota > Metazoa > Chordata > Amphibia > Anura > Ranidae > Lithobates > Lithobates sylvaticus. Next base: position 772,694,928 of record CM053026.1, on the reverse strand, counting down.
CCACACACGATCACGCTAAAAGTCCGGCGGTTCACGTGATGACGTACAGCACGTACGGCGGGACTAGAAAAAGAAAAATACTAGAAAAATACTTGCTACTGAGCATGCGTCCTTTTTGGTCCGCCGGACCATACTACAGACGGCCGTATTGTCCGCCGGACTGCCAAGTCCAGCGGATAGTTTTAAAACAAAACTTAAAACTTTAGTCCGCCGGATTTTTGGAAAAAAAGTCAGTCGGAGGCCCACACACGAGGGGATTATCCGGTGGACTTATGTGAAGAAGCCAAATTATAGCACAATCAGGCCAAGGTTAACAATTATTTTCTAGATAAAATCTGGCGTCTCTTTTGCAGATTTTGGATAGAAGTAACAAGTGCAGATAAATTGGTCTTTGGGTGTTGGTGGTGCCTTTATACTGCATCCCTATAGAGGTACTCTTGATAAAAGCAATAATTGGCCTTGCTGTAAAAATAATTACCTTCTATGCCCCAGTTAAACAGGTGTGGAAAAATTGGTCTTTGGTTGTTGGTGGTGCCTTTACACTGTAACCCTATGAAGGTACTCTTGATGAAAGCAATAATTGGCCTTGCTGTAAAAAAATTAAAATTACATGCACTTGTCAAACAGGTGCAGACATGTTGGTCATTGGGTGTTAATTGTGCCAATGAAACCTTTTCCAAAAAAAATCACTTAGCCTAGACATTCTTGCACAGATTTGAGATCTGAAAAAGACTTAACCACATGCCGACCGGCGCACGCTGATACACGTCGGCAGAATGTCACGGACGGGCAAATGGGCGTACAGGTACGTCCCTTTAAAATTGCCGCTGTTCCATCGCGTGCATGCCAGTGCGTGCTCGCGCCGGTCGGGGCCTCCGTATGTCCGATCGCGGGTCCCGCGGACTCAATCGCTGCGGGGATACCCACGATTGTCTCACGGGTAAGAACAGGGAGATTCTAATGTAAACAAGCATCTCCCCGTTCTGCCTAGTGACAGTGTCACTGATCTCTGCTCCCTGTGATCGGAGCAGAGATCAGTGACGTGTCATTCACAGCCACGCCCCCCCCCACAATTAGAAACACGTCCCAGGGCTCACTTAACCCCTACACTGCCACCTAGTGGTAAACCCCTTCACTGCCAGTGTCATTTACACAGGAATCAGTGCATTTGTATAGCACTGATTGCTGTATAAATGACAATGGTCCCAAAAAATATGTCAAAAATGTCCGATGTGTCCGCCATAATGTCGCATTCATGATAAAAATATCTGATCGCTGCCATTACTAGTAAAAAAAAATTATTAATAAAAATGCCATAAAACTATCCCCTATTTTGTAAACGCTATAACTTTTGCGCAAACCAATCAATAATCGCATTTTTTTTTTACCAAAAATATGTAGAAGACTACGTAATGGCCTAAACTGAAGAAAAAAATGTTTTTATATATTTTTGTGGGGTATTTATTATAGCCAAATGTAAAAAATAATGCGTTTTTTTTTCAAAATTTACGATTTTTTTTGTTTATAGCGCAAAAAATAAAAACCACTGAGGTGATCAAATACCACCAAAAGAAAGCTCTATTTGTGGGGGAAAAAAGGACATCAATTGTCAGTTAAAGCGACGCAGTGCCGAATTGCAAAAAGTGCTCTGGTCTTTGGTCTGCAAAATGGTCTGGGGCTTAAGTGGTTAATCAGCGATGTCGGCATTAGGCGCTTGATAGCTGCTGCTAATCCAGGATCGATACATTTTGACAAATGTCAGCCTGTCAACGGAGTCTGTGAACAGGCATGCTCTTTTATTGGTCACAAAACCTCCAACAGCACTGAATGCCCATTCGTAAAGCACACTGGATAAAGGGCAGCCCAGCAGCTCAATTGCATACTGGGCAAGTTTTGGCCAGTGGTCTATTCTCATGACCCAGTAACCCAGTGGATCGTTTCCTGGAAAGCTTCCCATGTCTGTTTTCACCCCTAAATAATCTTCCACCATATGATGCAGATGGTGCCGATGGGATGTTGGATCCCGAGGACTAAAACATTTTCGAAATACATCACTGAGGCAACCCCCTTCTCCATCACTCCTCACTTGACCAACAGAAGCCTTAAAACAAGACTTTCCACAAGACTGTAACCTACCTGTCTGGAAAGGGGTTACATAAACTCCTCTTTAAAGTGTCCTCAAGATATTTCATCCTGTGCGCCCTCTGCGAGGGCAGGATGAGTTTGCACCGGTGGTCAAGGATGGTTGCCAACCAATAGTGTTCCATACCCTTGATGCCACGTACTGTCAGGTGCTTTCGCAGGCTTTGAATAATAAGGGAGCCCATGCATCGCAAGTTTGCTGAGACATGAGAAACAGGGTCCTTGGGGTCACGGAGGATTACAGTATCTGGAACTGCCTCCTCCCAGCCACATACTACTCCCAAGGTTTCTGTGGACTGAGAACCATCTCTTAAGGTTTGACATATGTCTTCTGCTTCAATGCCTCCAAAAACGCCAGAATCCTCTTACAATAAATACACTTACATTTCCATTGTAAAACAAGTGCTTCTAAAAAGACACTAACAGTGGAATCAGCATGATGCCTTATGAGGCAAAACGCATTGGATGCAATGCTGATTCCACTGTTACTGTCTTTTTAGAAGCACTTGTTTTACCATGGGAATGTAAGTGTTTATACATTAAAAATTCCTTTCGAAATTACGCTATGTGCCCTCCTTCTTCTTTATTATCCATATAGTTGGGATGATTTGCCATACATCACGAGTGTCCATACAGTGAGCCTAAATCATCCCGTGTACTTTACAAAGTCTGATTGACTCATTAGGTGTACACCTATATGAGTTCAATCCCTCTGGTAAGCGACTGGTGCTTCTGGTGGTGGATCTTCTATCAATTCACATTATTCTTTGATGCACATTTATGATACAATTGACTATCATTGTATTCTATTGCACTACATATTTTGATTATTTCCTTTTGAGGACTTTTTATGGTCCCTTAGTTCACCTATGGACACTATTTTGCATTTTTATTAAGTATATGTCACCAGTACACTTATTTTTTTCACTTCACATTGGTTTTAGTCTATGTTCTAAAATCGTGTATTTGTAAGCGCTGCACATTCCCCATCCCTTTATTTGCTTATTTCTACACACCGCTGTGCTGGCTGCTATTCTGCGTTTTAGACAGCGCGGTATACAGTATATGTTTGTATAGTTCACACTGTATACAATATTGGCAGATTCTTTTTTATTATTCTGACTAGGGATGGGCCGAACACCCCTCAGTTCGGTTCGCAGCAGAACATGCAAACAGGCCAAACATTTATTCAAACATGCGAACACCGTTAAAGTCTATGGGACAAGAACATGAATAATAAAAAGTGCAAATTTTCAAGGCTTATATGCAAGTTATTGTCATAAAAAGTGTTTGGGGACCTGGGTCCTGCCCCAGGGGACATGTTTCAATGCAAAAAAAGTTTTAAAAAAAGCATTTTTTTTGGGAGCAGTGATTTTAATAATGCTTAAAGTGAAACAATAAAAGTGTATAACAAATGGACACTGGGGACAGATGGCACTGGGGACAAGTGGCACTGAGGACAGGTGACACTGGCAGATGGCACTGGGGACAGGTGGCAGTGGGGACAGGTGGCAGTGGGGACAGATGGCAGCGGGGACAGTTGGCAGCGGGGATAGATCGCACTTTATTTTTATTTTTTTTATTTTTTACTCAAGGCGCCGCTGCAGCCGTTCATCTCTCCCTCCTCACACGCTGTCTCTGTGTGAGGAGGGAGAGCGGCGCTGACAGATGATCTCATATGTTTACATATGAGATCATCTCTCATTGGACACGCCGATCGCGCTGTAAACGGCCGCTGTGATTGGCCGTTTACAGCGATCTGTGACTGGCTGTGTCCGACGGACACGGCCAGCACAGAACTTCCCTAATGCACGCTCCTGAGAGCGCACATCGGGGAAGTAAACAGCAGGACGTCCAGGGACATCCTCCCTGCAGGGAGCGTCCCCGCTGCAGCCGTCTTTCGGCTATAGTGCGGGCGCGAAGTGGTTAAAAGAGTTGATTA